>CAJPEX010000089.1:0-198928 GCA_905338405.1 Notodromas monacha | reverse complement strand
TTCCGTATATAGAGAACCTGCAACAAGTATAGAGTATCATGGTTAACAAAGCGTAAATTAAGAAGGACTCGTCATCACGTCATACGTAGTCTTTGTGTTAATTTCGATCGCTGGTTCATTAAAATTGTGATTTTACCGTAAATTAAATTGCAGCAGAATTATTCTCCAAAAGTGTGACGTGAACTTGTTTAATTGTCGGTCACGATGACTGGATCAGAATTGTAGCACTGTCGTTCTTTTTATTCGTGCGTTCTTGAAATAAAAATGTAGGATTACTAAACCATGAAGAGGTTTCTGGACAGATGTCACCGCCGCTCGGAAAATGTGACGAACCGCCTGGGCAATATGAATCACCGCTGTCGAGAAATACGTAAAGTTCTAAACTCACATCCAATCCATTTAACGGGAGTTAGGCCGGGGTCAGCATTTAGAATGCGCACGGCCACTGGAGCTCCTTGTGCAACAGTGATCGTGTATTGAATCGGCATGTTGACAGCCACGGCGTGTTTGTCCAGAACAACAGTCGGTGTTGAAATCGGCATTTGACAATCCCAGGCGAAATTTTGCGAGTACACCATCGAACTGCTTCCCCAGGAAGCCTGGAGAAACGCGTGAATTCATTTTATTCTTCGGAGACCGAGAGAAAAGAAAGAATTCGTTCAGTGTTTACTGAGAAGGTAACGGAGACGCCGGCGTAAGCCCCGGGATCGCAGGCTATCGGAACATCGATTTCGTTGGGCGAGGCTCGTGACAAAGCACGGGCGACGTAGATGCGTGCAGTGCCTGCTTGATTTACATCCTGTGCTTCTCCGGTTCTCGGCATTCTGATGGCAACGCGAGAATAAAGAAATCCCGTGCACGGGCTCTCTTCATGAACTCTAACGAGTGAATCCCGACACTAACCTGCAAGCGAACTTGATGCCTCCAGAGGCTGATTGGAGATACTCGATTTGTATGCCGTGAACGGGGCTCGATAGCGCGGGAACAAGCACGGACTTGAGCAGGATTCCAGAGTCCGTTTCCGGGATTTCGAGTGTCACTGTCGGCAATGGCGTGTACGTGGCTGCCGGGAAGCCGAGAGAGTCGAAATTTGAACAGTAGCCCTTTGCGGAGTCGAAAGAACCCGCGCTGCAGGTCTGGCTGGAGCAGTTGAATGAGCTGGCAGCACAAACCGAGGTCCCAGGACACTGCATTGTGCCAGCAGCGCAAGATGACGTTAAGAACTACGTGTAATCATGATAAGAGAATAATGAGTTTTCTGACCTGCTGCTGTCAGCATTCACAACACGATAAGTGATGACTTACCTTGATGTTAATCGCTTCCGCGACTGTTGATGCTTTCAGCAGCAAGACTTCGAAAGCGACGAAAGCTCCGTTCCTCGGGATTCTTGATGAAGATATTTGAATCAGTCCGTCTGTTTCGTACAAGTAGTCTTCCGCCTTCAGCACTGCTCTCTCTTTCAGTCCCGCGTGCGGAACGTCCACAAATGCTGCATAATCCGTGATTATCGTATTCAATAAAATCAGTCTCCATAACTTCCACGGCTGGATTGAAAGTATTGACTCAATTAAATACAGCGGGCCGCATTTTCCCAAAAATGCCCTCAGGTGCGGAAAAAAAAACTCGTAATATTATACTTTCATGCTGCGCAATGACTAGAAGGTACTGCATGGAAAGTAGACTCTTTTTTAAAAGATTTTTTCTACGACGGATTCTCTGTGCAACGATATTTTTTTCCCCACAAGGCCCTCTGTATACTCTCTACCCATAGTACAATGGTTCTCTACAACGAAATTTCTTCCGTCTTCGACGTTATTTTCTCCGGTCCACTGAATTTCGTTGTGGATAATCCACCTGTATTCCAGATAAATGGGGGGGGGGGGAGGTTAAATCAAGTTACGGGTGATTAGGGCACAACAATTAACAGCCGGTGGAAAAGTGCCGAAGTAATATACAGTATCTTGAAATTTTACAGGTTCTTCATATGGACTTCATTCCTATGATGTACAGTATTTTTCTTCTTTTATTGCAATTTCGACCAAGTTTCCGTAATCTGAATACTGTACGGTTAAATTTAAATTCATATCACACTTCAATCGATTCTTTTTAGGCGTGTTTCGGCCAGATTTATTTTCTTCGAAATTTCCAACTTTCTCTTTGCATCAGCAGTTTTTCCCACAACGAAGGTAAATCCCGGCAACCCAACTTTACGGGTACTCTCAATAATACATGCATGTGCACCAGCAAGCACCCCTTTTCCCCTCGGTATTAGACACGAGGAGAAAAACAGGCGTGCGTTACTCACGCAAACAAAATGTCGATGGAATTTCAAGGGAATCATATCACGAATTTTTTCTTAAAGGCCATGGTGATGCGTGCATGTGGTAGAGGAGGATTTAAACTTCGCTTCCCTAATGGCTCGAGAGGGAAAAGTTTGCGAAACAAAATGTAGGAAAGTGTTTCCGCGGTACTTTTCATACCTGAAGTCGGGAAGGGTCCGTACGATTGTGAAGTATTGGAGGCAGCGAATCCCGTGACAGTAGATGACAAGGCAGGAGAACCTGCCCAAGGTGCCCAGGTGGAAAATGGGAAGTTGCTCCTAACCACACTGTAACTGAGGGTCATTCCCTCTACAGGTGGAAGCAATTTCAGTCGGCAAAATTTAACTGCTCCAGCTGCCAATACTGGTGAAGGGTCGCAAGTGACATTCGGTATTCTACTTTCGCTGTCTGACGTGATGTCCAACGTTTGTCTAGCATACACTGGAGGCGTGCTCACAACACCGGTGATGAATCCCGCAACTGAGTAATGCGACATCTATCAAAGCTTTTTTAAACTCGCAGTCGTATCGAATGAAGTCATACCAGATAGCACTCGACTCCCCGTGGGATAGGCCAACAGCGCATCAGAGGAGATACTCATCGGAATTGAGCGCGACGGGAAGTTATCGCCAAGATTCACTGTGTATGCAACTCCGGTTGCGGCGGACTGTCCGTTCTCGAACATGGTCAGTGCATGCAAAAGCTGGATGAAATATTAAAAATTTTTGGAATCCAGAGGCCAGTTTCTCAAAAATTATTCGTTACCCCCGTGTTTGGAGCGGTGGTTGTTAACACGGTGTTGTCGATGGCGACTTTTATCGGTTTAGGAATGGAAATAGACACTCCAGCTGTGGTGTATACAGATGTGACTCCCGAAGAACCGCCGCATGGTGACGTATCGTCAACAGCCGCACCGACACATGTCAAGTTACAGCTTCCAGTGGCTGCGGCGACCATCGTACCTATAATATGCATATGTACAATACTGTCATTCGTGTAGAAGTACTGTACAAGGTATACGTCATTTGAGCCATACACGGGGTACTTATGTTTCAATCCTAAAGAATTGCTCCACTGTGTTGGATGCGAGTGACATGCTTTGTGCTCGTTTAACGAAGTCATGGTAGACGATTGCATCTTGAGACTATCGACTAATTTACGCGGAAGCCCATAGCTTTCATATCGAATCGATCTGTACGTTTTTTACTAGCACACTCTTCATGAATTAACCGTAACTAGTTTACGTGTTACATCGTGTATTCATCAAGAATTCCTCGTGTACATTCGATTCTAGGTCAATAAGCATAATGTAAACTCCATATACTGATCACATCCGTCGTGAAAAGAATAAATATACAGAAAAATATAAACGCTGATAACTAGCACATGTATCGAGATAATCCTCGACGTTTATGGATTTCCGCCTCGTTAAGTAATTTTGTTCGACCTAAACCAGTGCTGCCCAATAAACGCCATAGACTTGTAATCCATCCCCGCAGTGCCTTACTTCTACTTGTCTATAGGTGGCAGCCGCCACAATTGAAAATACTGTATACAATATATTGAAAAATTAATTTAAAAATGTTAAAACGTTGCTCCACCTTTCAAAAATTCGGTAATGCTATGCTTGTGATTCATTAGGAATAGCATGAAATTAAATTTGAAATATTTTATTATTTAAAATAGGGAAATTTGGAACCTAAAAAATAATTGTCTACTGTGGCCCTTATATGGACTCTCCACCTCTGCAATGTGGCCCTAGGCCACAAAAAAGTAATAATGTAGCTCTCGGCTACATCTGAGTTGGGCAACACTGATTTATAAACTCATTATATTTAACATGCGACGGTTGGTCCATAAGTTTCCCCAGCTTCGGGCGTGGATTGGAGTCTTCAAGGATAGACAGTGTTGAATATAATTTTCACGCAATAAAAAATCGTATCTGATAATCCCCCGACACATTGTTTCAATGTTTTTACAAGCGTTGGTATGAACAAAAGACAATGACAATGAAAGCGAGCACCATCACTGTGATAAAATGTAATTCATCAGCTACTTTTGAAAATATTGTGCAGTACTGTATTTTGGATTTTACGGTAGCTCACATATAAACAAATATTCAAAATACCGTATGTCTAAAAATTTTCGTATTGAGCGTTTCCTAGATGGCTGGTCAGATATAGTGAGACCCCGAGATGCGGACGTAATTGGTGCATCCAGAGTGTCCCTAAGTCGAAATGTCCACAAGTTGAGTCTTTTTTCCCATGGACTTACATTATATTATTTTAATTGGTGTTTTATGAAATAAATATTGATCATAATGCCTTTATAAAAATGGCAAGCAAAAAGTGTATCAAGTCAAAGTTACACTTAAATATGATCTTCAGCAAAAGAATAGAGGCTTGCCCCAAACTGGGTTATTGATCCAGTAATAATGAAGATTCTGGGTCAGGAACAGAATGCTTTACATTTTCATTTCAATAAGTTTATTATTTGAGTTTGGAATTATCCCTCTCAAGGATTTGGCTTACGCATTAGCATCGTAATTTAATGAGCGGAAAATTTGCCAAAATTCGAATTTGCTTACTCAGAGTCGCATCGTTCGAGCACAAGCAATATTTTCCTGCTTGCAGTCCAGCCCAGGTGAATTTGATTCCCAAGCACGCTATCGAACACTTCTGTGCGTCAATTGTGAGAGTATCGTAATTCCCTGGCGATGTGTTGAACAATGGTGACATGGCGTCATCTTGGCCACACTTGGTTGGAACTGTTTCGGAAGATATTCGCTGAAAATTCGCACAATCTACATTTTACTCAAAATGCATCCAACAGACCAAGAGTGCCTGCTGAGGTCGAAGAAGCGGACAACAGCAAGAGGATGGTGGCCTATACAGGAAAACAACCGTTCAACCAAATTTTAGCAATTTGGGCTTCCTTTTTTTTGGACTCACCACTTCGATGGCTTGCGCCATCTTTAGAAAGGAAACTGATTTTGTTATTCTTCACTTCTCAGTCTCAGCATTTGGTAGAAATTTATGCAGCAAGTTTCCTGCGCGGAAATGTAAATAATGCACAATAAAACCTCAGTTATATATCCTCGATAATGCCTGGATGTCTTTGTCCGAATAAATACATAGTAATATCATGCAAAACTTTCGTTGAATTTCTGATATTTGATAAAATATCTGATGCTTCGCATGTCGATAGTAATTTCCAATCAATATGCGTGTAAAATTATAATCAGGACGAAAAATGAATCCCTTTGAATTTAAGATAAGCTTTGGCCCCATTTTTCAATGCGAAATTTATGCATGAGCAGTTAAAAGTCAATACAGAAGAACGGATATTGGAGGCTATTTTAACGTTTCAAGCACATTTGAACCTGTTGAAAATAAAAAAATGAGCGTTCTCAGCAGTCTGCTCCACGCCGAACAAGCTTGAGAAATGAACAGCCATTCGAATACCGAGTTGGATATGGTCAAGAAAAGTAGATCCTATCGCGGACACTACCTTCCTGCGTTGCCAAGATACAGACCAGGCACGCCTGGAGTTGTAATGCCCTGCAATATATATTACTCCCGGGAATCACTACACCCGGTGTCATGCGAATCTTGACGTCAAGTTCATGCAAGCGAATGAGCCGTTGTGCGATTTCTTTTTTCGAAAGGAATAACGAAACAAAATCATTTCTCGTGAAAAATGAAGGCAATAAGCCGTAACTATGTCGTTATTTTGCTATCCTGGCAACTGTTGTGAGCAGAGGTAACGTTTTTGTTTGCTATGAAGACCTTTCCTTGAAAAAAGAGCCCATTAAATGACTATACGAATGGAACTGCAGGTCTTTCATAACTTCCAACTTCACGTGACGTCGGAAACGCACTTTTGGAGTGTTTTTAGCACATATAATATGAGTATTTCTTTTATGTGTAGGCTAGTCTATTTTCATCGGTATGACATATATAAAATTTTTTTTTTAACGTATATCTGCTCTTTTCAATAGCACACGCTTATTCCAGGCCTGCCAAAATCTTGGTGACCCTCTGTCCGCTTAGACGTGCAGAAATCAAGTTTAATTACGTACAGTATTGTCAAATATAAATAAAATTCTGCAAATCCTAGTATCCAACGAACATAGAAAAATCTTCGAGACACCCAAGAAAATCATTGAAGAAATTTTCTGTACCGTGATGGATGAACGCTCGGACTTTCTTGATCAATTCTGAAAGGAAGTCTCCTTGTGCTTGGGTAAAAGTGCAACGTCAATTTTACACAAATTATGTCCTATCGCTGAGGAACAGTCACGTGTATCTTGATTGATTACGAATATCATGCAGTCAGTGTCCTTGGCAATGCCAACGAAACACAACACTCGGAGTTCAAGCAGAAACATGCGGGTGACGAGGCAGCAACGCTGCTAATCCGGGGGGGAGGCGAAATAATTGGAGTGCGTACAAGCTGGACGGTAATTACCAAGGTTCATTTTCTTTATCGTCACGCAAGAAATTCAAGCTTTTTAGGGATAGAAACATGGGGCTTGAAAATGAAGCACTCTGTCGATTACGTGTACAACCCCGTTCTTCGCCGGTATATCCGAGGCGAGCACGCGTCCGTAACCAACCTCAGTGAGTTTCCCTGGGGAAATCGTTCAGCTTGAAATGAATTCAGGATTTCAACGAAAATGAGCATTTACTCACCATGACGCATACCGACGTGAATGTCGATCTCGGCCGCGTTGACGAGAGCTTGATTGTCTCTGAGAGAGCCGGAGAAATACGTCCCCGGCACAACGTGGTTCAGCAAGATATCTGGATACAAATGTTCATTTTCAGCCGAAAATGAAGTTTTTAACACAGCACAAAAGCAGACCCGTGTCTATACGAACATTCTGCCATAATTTTCCCCAAAAATGAAATTTGGCTCAATTTAGGGAGAGCTTATATTTTCACGTTAAAAGAGCAACGAAATGCAAGGAATCACGAATGAAATGCCCATTTTGGAGGTTTAAAATCACAAATGCTATTTCTCAAATTGAAAATAGTTTTTATTCATTTGAAAATTCATATTGCAATTTTTATGCTGAGGCATTTAAGAAAATAGATTTTATCTAGTTGGCAGTTAGATTATCGTTGTTTGTTCAGTTTTCTTTTAGAAGCCACATTATTATCAAAAAGAGCTCTGTGTAGGTGTACATTATCTGAATAAGACCATTTGAGATTCAAACTCAAGTCTAGGAATTCGTTTTTCTTTCTTTAAAATATTCATAATTCCCTTTATGATGGTTTCCATTTTCGAGATTGACTCAGCAGTACAAAAGCCACAATGGAAGTTGTGGGAGAAATTCAGTGTACCCCGTAATGTCTAACAGCAGGATATTGCCCTTATCCATTGCTTATCATGTACAATTTATTTGAATGGTAATCAAATGCTTTATATGATGATAAAAAATCATTCATTTTGAATGCTGTACAAAAATCGCGTCCTGGCTGGATCAAGGAAAAAAAAGTTTACCCTATAGCTTTATGACTTTGTAAATATTCGTTATTATAGTGTTCGGTGGGACTTCTTATGGACAACTTTGGATTAGTACCGAAATAATTTTTAAAGAATGTTTCGTGGATCAGAGAAATTGGAGAATCCGTGGAAGGTCATAAAAAAATCAAGTGACGTGAGCTTCTTTTGGGGTTGAGGTTATATTCAGAGAAGTTGCTGAATGTAGTAAAAGGAAGGACGATGTCTGATGACTGGTTCTCATTTTCAAAGAAACGCGGTAGCCATATCCAAGAGAAAGGGAATCATACTTACCCCTGAGTATGGTTTTGTTTTTGCTGTATTCTTCGTTTTGCGAAGTGGTAAAGAAATGAAACGCTTCTTCGGAAGGAGCAAAAAGCGTCACGCCGATGTCTGAAACGGTGTAACGAATATCGAATGACTGAACCCAACTGATCATTGTAAGAAAAATAAAATAAAATAAACGTGAGAAGGGTCGCATGACTCGCACCTGAGGTTTCCAGCTTTTCCGCAACCCCGCTTTCATCGAGCAGCCTGACCAATGTCTTCAGCATTGGACAAGACCTAATTGTGCTCATAATGGAACCTTGTGGCACCGGGTACATGACGTCGCTGACGATGTGAACGATCCCGTTGCTGGCCCGAGCATCGGGCACAGTCAATGCGGCAGAATTTATGGTGGGTTTCTGTAGATATACACGACGTCAACGCATCGTTAGTTCCTTCTCCCGGCGGGTTGTTCGTTACACGAATTAAACATGTTCCGAGCAACCACGAAAGGTCATTCGGAGTTGTAAATTATGGCCTAGAAAGAACTGCAACATACCTTATCGGCATAAATCCGCACGATCGCACTCGCGTTTACCTTCGCGAGTGTTGTCAGCACGAGTTCATTGCGCAAATGCTGCGATTCGTGAACTCCCGGAATAATGTGATAATACAATAACTGCCTGAGGCTTTCCAGATCACCCTGAAGATGCTTTTGAATTTGCCGGGGCAGACGATTGAAAGCATCATCCGTTGGTGCAAACACAGTGAATGGACCTGACACGAATAGAAAATCGGTTGAACTTTTGCCTTGACTGATCTCTGCAATTCAACTGGGATTTTCATGAGGAGCACAGAAGCGAAGCAACTAAACATTGAAGCAAGCATTACCTTGATTCAATCCAAACTTTGAAAGAACTTCCGCAAATTTCTCGAAAATCAAACCGCGTCTTTTAATCGGGAGCTTCTTATACTGGGGATTTTATGCATGCCCTTCGATCCCATGTAAAGTCATTGCCCCTGATCAAGACACAACTGTATTTTAAACAAACGAGGCTAAAAATTAAATGCCAATCTTCAAATAAATTCCCAATAGCTGCATGACCAACATATTGAAAACTAGGCGCCTGTCACTGCATGACGACTGAAACAGCACACTTGAAAATTACTTAGTTATTATTTGGCTATACTGGATGCATCTTCAAAAAGTATTTCAGCTAAGACAAGTAAAGCTACCACTAGCAAGATGTATGAAATTCATACTGATATGAATTTCATAATTAGAACATAGCAGCACAAAGCTATGACATAGAGTGGAGACCACGATGTCTTAGAACTTAGATCCTTCATGCTAGCCATCAACCGACAACTCTGATCGGAACGAATGAGCATATCTTACGATAATACTCATAAAAATATTGATTTTATTTTGCGTCACAAATAAAAATGAAGATGTATTCGATGATTTATAGTATTGTATTTATATGGTGTCTTGCATTCGGGAGAAAAAGTTCTGCAAGAATTTTATTGGTTCGCAAAAAGTGGATTGGTTTGTGATTATATTTACCTTTGCAGTAGATGATGTTGAAATAACTATTGTACTTAGCGTTATTGAATGGAATTCGTATTCTTCCTTTTGTTTGGGAGTTTCATGTGCAACGTTGCTAAAGTCGCATACAACTGTTTCACATTCGATACCTTTGTGTGCGATATACATTTATTGGAGTTAGCTGACCTTCCGCGAAATTTTTTTCACGTGCAGCAAAACATTTTACTCGAAGCTCAAATAATTTTGGATCATTGACTCACCAGCGTTTTCTAGGATGAGATCCAACCGCGTAGATATCAAAAGTTGAACAAATGTGGATGCCCTCAGGTTTCTCAAAACTTGTAGAACATTCGGTCCTCCAGATGAGTGCTGTACGGCATCAATTCTTCGATCTGATTTCATTTTGAAATCGTCGTCCGTTTTGACGCTTGGTTCTGCGTAGTTAGTTGTAGTTTCGAGGCTATTTTCCGTCGTCACTGTAGTTTCATCCTTCAAACAAAATCAAGAGGGTGAACATAATTACGTCGATAAACCTCACCTCAGTGGATATTAACTTTTGAAATTTAGTTCGGCCAACAGATACACATCCTGTTGGTGCTCTTAAAAGAAACAAGAGAACTACCTCCAGAGTTCCAACCGACTCAGTTGCAAAGCTCGTTGTCGTAGATTCGAGGTCGACCTGAAGAGTGGTGGGATTTGTTTGCAAAGTAGTCGTTTCATTCGACACGGACGCGTCAAATGCCGCAACGAAGACCGCAACAATCAGCAAACGCATTTTTAAGAGCTAATAACCTGAATGATGCGATTTTGAAAAATAGAACACTTTCTTATTAATTTCCGAAGTGTTTTGACAACGGCGCAGAAGCAGCAAAGATAAAATTGTTGAAGCTGCGTTCGATACATTTGCGGGTACAAGCTTTTGTACAGCGTTCACCAAAAAATGAGACCAATTTTCGAATGACACTTCTTGATCGATTGAAGTTATCGCGAGAAAAAATTCAGGTATTCTTTTATAATATCAAGTTAAATGCTAGTGCGTATTAGACATTAAGTTCCGATGGATTGGTCAGAACACGCATAAAAAAGGAGAGGTATCTCCAGAGAGGCAGAGAAAAATTATGAGGGTTGATGAGGTTCAATTGAGGGTTGTCCTAGTTCCACTCGTTTTTAAATACGTCATACACAACGACCGAAGAAAATATGTACTGTACGATTCCGTACTTCATATTAACGCCCTCAGTGATTTTATTTTACTGATCCAACGACTTGTTCGACGAGACAGCAAAGAAGGATAAAACTCATTTCGCTGAGGCAGAATGCAACTTTCACATCCCTGTTCAGAGCCCACCCTCATTGGACAAGAACTTCAAATTTTTTCTATTCGATTCATCAGTCGGATTGATGAATTTGGGGTTCTTGAGGGAAATGATTAGGAAGTTTATGCTGGAGTTCTACTCTTCAAACGCATTCCAAGCACTTCTTCGTTCTGCATCGATTCGAAGCCAAAGAGACACAAATATACGCACAAGAGACCAGAAGAGTATACGACAAAGTCTGGGTTCGGAATCCGACGAAGTGGCATCCGAAAGCTGGTCGTCTCCCGAGGATACCGGATGAGGTGAAGAAACTGAGGAACTTCCCACGGGAAGAGCGGAACACTCCAAGGACGCTCGCACCAATTTCCCGTCGCGTTGCCACGAGGTGATTCCCTGTCATGGAACCCGAGTCTAGAATGTGATTATCATTTTCGGTGGTTTGGTTTTTGTTTTCTTCGAACCTCAAGTGCTCCATAAAGCACGGCCAACAGTGATTCTCACCCAGGGCATTGGCGTGGCCCCAGGTGTTTCCTGTTTCTCCGGCGCTCTTCCAGGAGGAGGAAGTACCGCAGTTTCCGATAAAAAATAAATAAAATTTGTTTCGAACAGTTCTGAATACGAAACATGCGTCATAAAAATCCCTTCAGCAGAATTTTTTTTCTTTGGAAAGTTCAATGAGTCTTTAACAAATAATTTTATTTCATTTTTCCGAGAGAAAATCGCATTTGAATTTTCGATATCCCTTTCTACTGTATCATGCTTAGTATGAAAACGAAAAATGCCAATGCAATCCATTAAGAATGCAAAGTTTTTTCAAGATATTTCTCATTTCTCTGAAATAAAAATAAATTTCGTTCCTGAAAAACAAGTACAGTGCGTTATTTTATTTTTTTTTTGCTTTTAAATCAACCAACTACAATGACGGGAAGCGTTCTTCTCATGCATGTGAAGAACTGGAAATCTCCGGAATGATCTTCAGTGAACCGAAAAATAATTCCTCATACAGAAAAGGCTATTTTTTTATTGGGATCGCTTAAATATGGAAATGATGTCTTCAAGCTCAAAGAATAAGTAAAAATAAAAATTAAAAAACTTGCTGTTCGGGAATATCGCTGCATAAAAAAGTTTTAGAGAGAGCTGTCCCCTCGAAGGAATTGACTGCAAACATTATTATGTTTTATACGGAACACGATTGGCTCATATTTCTCTGCTACTTGTTTGCTTACCTTCAAGGACCCTAGGGAAATGAAAATAGTCATGTGCCTGCCTTACAGTGTCCCTTTCAATGCCACATTGAATCGATTCACTTCGGAGAGCGCTCGTAAATGCACTCATCGAATGACTATATTCCTTGGAAAATTACTCTATTTACTCACTCTGAGGGTTTCTTTGGCTACGCAAACATCATTATTCCGGCGTAGAAGTGTCTTTTTATGTATAGTAGCACACATGTCCGAAATAAAATTAACGCTGGGCGAATTTTTCATTGATTGCACATGGTATTAAAAGTCACGCCCTAGAAGTTCAACTATGTTAGTCTTCAGGTCTGATCTGAAAGGTTTCAGCTTCGAAAATGTGTGATCGTATACCAAGATTCATTTAAGACGATGAGGAAGGCAAGCAACTTAGCTTGGATGACTGATGACCAATCTGGATTATCTGCAGTACCAAGACTCTTTTCGCCGAAGTTGAAAGCTTTTTCACTGAAAGACGCGGATGCGGGACTACGTCAGGAATGCAGACGCCCTGCGAATGAAAGAACCGATGACTGGGACATCTTGCAAGCGTTGAGACCAACTCTCATCATGGCCCAATGTCTCTTGGCGTTTCCGGTCACAGGACTAGTGAAGCCCTTTCGACAGGAATCAGGAAACAATGTGACGTTTCGATGGAAATCACCATTGACTTTCCTCAGCGTAGTTTACCTCCTTCTTCTTGGCTTAATCAGCATTCTGGCCGTCGGAGATTTCTTGGACAACTTGCACCGGCTCTCTTTGGCGAGCGACCGTAGGTTGCTGCTTCAATCGAGCGATTCTTTCATTTATTTCTAGATGCAATTTTTTTTCTTCAGAAAGTCGGCGTCTTTTGCAGGCTTCAATGTTTTTCACTGGTGGGTTTTTCGGCTTGTGCGAATTGCTGAGAGTTTCTCGATCGTTTCCGAAATGGTTGACGGAGTGGAAGACCTACGAACATCAAGCAGAGCACATGCGAGGATCCAAAGATAAATTTGAAATGCGGAAAATTTTCCGAACTATCTCGGCCGTTGTCATGCTTTCAGCTGCAAGTATGCTGCTAAAATGAGTCGATTTTCATTCATGAATTACTAGTTTGTATCTTTACCAGTGGAACACTTGCTGAGTCGCTTGGTATCGGATCAGTTGTGGCCAGCTCTTGAAAAGATAAATTCTACAGCAACCTTACCCGGAATACGGGAATATATCGAAACGCAATGTATTACGATGGATTCACATTTTTACAGACACGTGGGGATGCCGGGATGCGTTACACAGTTACTGGTATCGGAGTTTGCGACGTTTTTGTGGAACTTCGTCGATTTGTACATAATTTTGATCAGCGTCGCATTGCTTCTTCGCTTTGATGAATATAACAAACACATTCAGTGGTTGGCCTCTACGGTAAGCACCCTGCTTCTTTTTTTAGTATTGACCTAAGGGTGATTACATTCAAGGAACTTATTCGAAGGGGTACGAAAATATTTGTTGGAAATACGTGAGAGAGTTACACGCGCATTTGTGTGACTTGGTTGATCAAACGGACGATTTCCTTTCTGGGCTGGTTTTCGTTTCCTACTTGTACAACGTTTTCTTCATTTGCATGCAACTCTTCGGTGGACTAGAGTGAGTAACAATCTGTACCCGAAAATTTTAAGAGGAAGCAAAACTTGCTGAAATTTGGGGTACGATAGGACTACTTCGGCTGGAATGCTGAAAAAGGCTTACTCATTCTATTCGTTCATCCATTTGTGTGGGAGAACTGTCGCTGTCTCCTTCGCCGCAGCAATGATCAATGCGGAAAGTAACAATTGTTTGAAGGTTGTTTTATTCTGCCCATCCATTTATTATACGGAAGAGGTGAGAAATTATTGAATTCAACTACAATACTGTATATCCGTGTCTTGATTTCATTGCAATTTGAAGGCACGGAGATTCCAAATGCAATTATCGTCGGATCACGTGGGACTAACAGGACACGGATTTTTCCTCGTCACAAAATCCTTCATTCTCGGGGTGAGGTATTATTATTTGAACTCCCCATCCATCTTTACTCGATTGCGGCACTTTTCCCGAAAAATGTGCCCGAGAAACAGGGGGCGGCAATCGCCAGATGTTTTAACATAACGGCACCCAAACTTCATTCGGTGATTGCACAGTATGCATATACAATGCTGCATTCAAGCATAAGCCGCACAAACGTCACAAAACTCAGTATGATTCAAATTATTTGGGAAAAGGGTCGGGGTTTCCTCCGGACAAGAAAATATCACAGATTCGCCAATTATAAAAATATATTCGCAAGGTTAAAATGTCGAAAATGGCATGCCCGTAAACCTGAAGTAAAATGGCCCTTCAGTAATTACACATGATCAGAGAGAAATGAAACAGCTCAAATAAGAATTTAAGTACGTATAAAATAATCATGCCCATAAACATGTTTCTTCGAAATTTTGGCTCCAATGACGGGATGCCGAATTATTCAGATCCCTGGATAATCATCGCTTTGCTATAGATGAATCCTTTCTTAGAAGTCTTCAGATTTTCCGTGGTATTATTCCGAAGAAACTTCGCATTTTTTTGCGACCTACTTGGTTTTTTTCGCGAAATCACAGCCCAAAAAAGGGTGCAGCCTGCCCAGTCTCTATCGCGATGCATTACACGTAAACGAAGTGCATATTTTTTCGATAATAATAAAGGACCATTTACAAATGTTTCAGATTGTCAGTGCCATACTGACGTATGAGCTGGTGTTGCTGGAATTCTCGGAACCCACGAGCGCGAGCAAGTGCAAAGAAACGTAATCAAGATCATCAAAACGATTGTGCGGAGTGATTAATTCGATCAATTAATTTTCGTGGTGCGGACATTTCAACCCGGTAACTTTTGAAAACACGCAGTGAAAATCGATGCCCCGAAAATGAATTCAGATCGTTTCCGCTGATGAAGCCAGTATACAAGGCCATGGAGGCCGATAATGCTTGAATGTTCCCCGTGGCGCAGTTTCATGCGGGAAAAGTAAGAGTTAATCATTGGAGGGACTCAACTATGGCGGACGGAAGCGAAAACAACCTTCACTACTACAAAGAATGTTCCTCGCATTGCTGTTGAAAAGGATGATTTTCATCCTGATGGGATGGATTGATAGCGCGCAGAAGGGACTCGGGAACCAGGAATTCACCGCCGGGGAAAAGCATCGAACTGGATCATCGGGTTAAAAAAAATTCACATTTTCCCGCTCGCCGCATTTGCCTGACTAGATAAATCCCTTTTCAGGCGGTTGATTCCTTATCACGTTACAGCACGTCTCTGTTTTGTGTGGAAAGGGAATATAAAATACGATGTGATCTCGTTGCTGCGCGAATCAGTGCACATGCAGAGACTGCCGAGAGTGAAATACACGAGCACGCTATGGAATTGATGTGTTGTTGGGTCGGAGTTTTTGTGGTGTGGTTTCTCGTCCTTGCGGAAGGGAATCCGCAATCAAAATCGGGTAACGAGCTTGAGGAAGTGGATTTCACTTGCAAAACGCTTTGGAGTTGCTTCAAGTTCGAGCTGGAAGAAAGCTCGACTCTGGTCAGCGCCTTGAACAATATTACTAACATCTGCGAGAGCCAAATCCACTCTGACAACGGGACTCAGGCATATGGTAGGCTTTTTTAATTTTTAAATATACGACCTATATTGAACTGATTTTCGTGAAGTAACGATCGTTTCCACTCTAAAATGCATCGCGCGCTGGAATACAATAATAATGAGCTACATTCAGTGCAAAATATCTTACGCTCCACACGCAAGCAGACGAGATCACGCATATTGGCTCAAATAAGTGCAGTAAGCATAAACTTTAAATTGCGATTTTGCCCATTTTTTAACGAAATTATTATTTCCTGCATTAAAATGTGTACATGTATTGCTTATAATAATGACATGATAACTGCAATCCATTTTCTATTCGTCGGAAATAGATTGTGTGTCGATGTAAACTTAGATCTCGCATGTCAAAGCGGTTGTTTTTCACCCGTTTTCAAGGCATTGGAAAAATGATACAAATTATAGAATTAAGTAAAAAACGAAATATCCGTCAAATTACTTTTTTTCGATTGATGTTGAATTTAAGACGTTATTTCTGCGGGATACGAATAATTGCAGCAGGCAAGAATAATTATTCCCTTTTCCTGAAATTTTCAAGGCATTTAATGAAGCTCGATTGTAATTTTCGTTAAAAGGTTGGACGGCGTTTAGCAAACTTTGCAGGAGTGGGTCCTACATCGATTTGCTCATTGGAAATTACATTGAGCCGAATGATCGAGGAGATTACCACCTTTGCATGCTCACGGGTCTCGGGTTATTTGACTCGCAATCAGGGATCCATTTCCCTGCTTTGGCACAATTCATCAAGAAGGTCAAAGGCAGAGACCAAGAAAAGGCTTCTGTTGAAAAGACAATTTCCGACTGCGGAAAGAAGGTCGTCAGCGGGGCTTCGTTGTCGGTCATGCAAAAGCTGCGACAGTTCCAGGATTGCTTGCTGGAAGTCAAGCTGTGCCGCTGAATGCTCTCTTCTTTTTTTTACGACGTTTGCGTACGCTTTTTTATTTAATGAATAAACGCGATGGTTTTCGTTCTTCGTGCGTGGTGGATTAAGGTCGGTGCCCCATTTTCGAGGGCTAGGGTTTTGCTGGGCTTCGATTCGGCGTGTGTGTGGCGGATGCCAAGAATTACTCTCCACGCTGGGCGTTCGAAGCGATGGCTTATTGCTTGTCCCGGTCATCCCGTCCTCTCCTTGAACGGCAGGAATATAGGCTGGTAAGTTGTATCAAACGACGTGGTGTTGCCGTAGCCCTATGCTTCCATGCGCGAAGTGTGATGCGGAGTAAGGAATGCCTAGCTTCACTGCGAGGGAAAACGTTGGGATATATTGGGGAACGCTGGTTTTATCTGGTCTACATGCGCCACTCAAGCCTGGAGAAGCCAGCCGTGGTGAGAGTTGCGACTGCAGCCCGCTGGATTTCTCTCAGATGCGACACGTGCTCGTTCCGTAAATGTTCGGTCTTACCAGCACTTTTTCATCGACGTCCAAAAAAAAGAAGAAGAAAGAAAGCGCTTTATACATTACTGGAGCATTCATTTGTGTCGGGTGAACCATAGACCGCTTTTGATACCATACTAGGGTACTATATGTGGAAATAATGCAAAGTTTCCCTGTGCTTCACAGTTTCGAGCAGAAAATAAATCCGGTCACAGCAAGAGGAAAACTGTCGCAGCCGTTTTTAATTAAAACGTGGCAAAAGGCAAAAGTGCATGTGATAGGAGACGTGGTATCATCTTCAAGAATGACGCTACATGTGGTGTTTTATTCATCGCACATTCTTGCTATCATACTGTATATTGAAAATGTTTCAAATGAAAGCCGTCTGAAGTTAATTGCATGTGGCTCGAATGATTTTTAATCGTCGACCATTTTTACCCAGGAGACTTCCACAATTTTCTTTTGAAATATGCTGCAGTTTTCGTAGAAGATGAATTCCCTTGTGACTTTTTTTTCTGATAAAATCTTCCAAAAGCATTTTCAGATATTATAAAAATGTTGGCATGTCATTTGAGTCTCTTGTACTACTTAAATCGTGGACGAATTTGACTATCATATAAATTATTCCATTCGCTGCTGCCACTGTCTCGCTCAAGTAAAAAAAACTCAGAAGCAACCATATATGAATATATAAACGTTGAACAAGTACAGCAATTACACTTAATTATATAAGTGCATTCATGTGACTAACTCATTACTGGAGTAAATTTTGCTGTTTCAATTACTGGCAACTTGAACCTCTGTGCCAATGTGTATAACAGTCCTATTTCGTATGCGGATTAGCTGTTTTTATTGTTTCGTTCAGCCGCGACCTTTTCTAAATTAAAACCGTGTTAATGCCGTTGTTTTGTATTACGAAGTGTTTTTCGAGGAGCTGGACAACTTTCTTGTAGAAAAAAATTGAAGAGAAGTTGGTATCGGAGACGCTTTCATTTTGATTTCGTGAGGAAAAACTATTGGCTACGCTTTCCGCTGAAAACTTTTTTTCGAGCGACTCCTCAGTTCAACATTTCACTTTCCGATTTGTACATGTCACCCATTGTCTATGCAGGAATGATCCAAGGCAAAGAATTTGGAATTATGGACATCGGAAGTGTTGTGTTCTGCGGATTTATGTGGGCTGGAACGTGAAACTGCCTATAATGCCAACGGCGCTCATAATATTTGATCACATTTTTCTTCTTCTGCTGTTTCTCGTGGCGTTGTTTTTCGTTGCTCTGTCACTCATCCATCGACGCAGAAATGGAGGCAACAACGTTCTCGCTTGAATTCTGTGCATCATTCCAGGTAATCATTCGAAATCGCACTTTCACATAAAATCCGCCCTTCTAACGAAGGCAAATTGAGCAAACCAACCATGATTAAAACGTTGAACCGATGCTTCCTTTTTTCATGGACTTATTCACGTTTATCTCGTTGATGCGTCGAAGCATGTAACATACGTAAAAGATTCTAACTTAATCGTCTCCCATTTCGAATTATTAACTAGAAAATGACTATGGAGTACATTTGTAGCAACCCTATAATGTGATTTCTGTTGTAATTCGAAAATAATAGTTTGATTTAAAATGCCTTATAGATTGGAAAAAAAAATTATGAAAGTTTTCAAATAGAAGTTCACCCCCTTCAAAATAGCAGAGATTATCAACATATTAGTCAAGCTATATTTGCAAAACACAATCGATGAAATAGCATTAATTGAAGGGATTTTTTTCTTACATTTTTAAGAAGAACTTTTTAAACTTTAAATGAACCATCAAAATGCTCCCAGAATGAGATTAATTCCCTTCTGAAATAATAATAAAAAATGTCGGGCGGCATTGCATAAGATATCGCATATCAACGTGTGTTTTACTTTCCTGCACTCCATTACGGGATTGCAGAGCTAGCTTTCATTGCTAAATATCAACTCTTATCGATTCAATTAATGTGGAACTGTTTTCTTAAGGAATTTTCCTGCATCACGTTAGGGCTTTCAATCACATGCTAAAAATGAGAACCGTATTTACTCACGTACCACTCGCCCTCAAGTAAGACGCGCACCAGGATTTTCCAGCCAACATTTTTCATGAAATTCTATCCCCTGTTTCTATATAGTGACTCTAAAACTGCAAGTTTTAATAATAATAAAACACCAAAAATTTTATTTAGACATGATTTGATCCTGAATTTAATTAATTTTCAATTATTTTTATTATGCAGTACAGTATTAAGTTTTTCTATTGAAATTGGTCCAATTTTTTTATTAGAATCGAATATAATACACCCTTAAGCTTCTAAAACTTTAAAAAATGTACTAAGATATACCAGTCCATGCATGATAAGCACTACATTTTCCCCTCCCAATTTTGATAGTAAAAATTCGCGGGGTACTCGGGCAAATACGATAATAGGGTTGAGAATTTAGCGACAGAAAGTAGTACAGTATTGTGGCGAATTCAGCGAAAATCGTTCGTCGTGAGTTGTGAATGTTGATACTCGGAGTCGAACAAAGCAGGACTGATATAAAGTAGGATAGATGAGCAGGAAATTTCCCGTAACCCCTAATGGCCGACTGAAATAGACCGGTTCGCCTCCGTTGACTCCGGCGTATATACATAGTATACTGAAAACTTCCTGATGACCCGAGAATCCTCTTTGCCTCTGTGCACACAGCATGCAGCGACCCATCTCCTTTTTCTCATGTGGGATAGAAAACGATACATATAGCTCTCTAGTCGAAAATTAATTTTCTCGCTTGTCCAGCTTCGCCTTCCGACAGGACCCAGAAACCCGAGTATATGACCATGGAGACCCTCGCAGTTTGGTTTCACTCATTCTTCTTGACCTGAATGCGTCTTGTGCGCGGCAGACACGCTGCTTCGACAGCAAATGCATCTATCACATATTAGCTAAACTTCATTCCCGTAGTTTTCCAAACGAATCGGTAGATTTCATGATCCTCAAAAATGGGCTAGATACATTTCGCTTTCATCGTGATAGCATAATCATTATACGGAAATACTGTATTTAAATTTAAATTAAGGAGAACCTCTGCCCCGAACTAATAATGGCGGGACATTCGTTTCAAGATAATCAGTCAAAACTGCAAAGTATATGACCCGAGGATATAAAAAAACGTAATCGACAAGGAAATGACGTCCATGCAAATCTCACGGTAACAAATTTTCCTAAAGCTTATATTAACTTGTCACACTCCATCATATTTTTCAGGTAGATTTTCCTTTATTTTTCTGATGTTTTTATTGTTGGTCTCATTTTTATGCATATTTCCACATAAAATGCTAGTTAATCACAGGAGGAAAAAAAGTGCGTAAATTAAAAATTTTCAGATTATTTTGTTTCATTTCATTGACAACAATAACTGCATACGACATCGTTCAGCGCATGCACTGTTGATTGAATCCAGAATCAACAATATTTTAAGAGATTTCGTCGAAGTTAAAATGCCCCTTGGTAAAATTACCCTCGAACTCCATATTGAAATAAATTTTACAGATCATAACTTCACCCTTACTTGGGGAAATACTGCCGATGATGGAAGAAATATACATTAAATTTCCTGCAGAATTTTTCTAGAGATTTTACAGAAACAATTGATATTTCTGACACACGTGGTTATGCTACGATACCATGAATCATAGAAAAATCCCTGTAAAATCTCCCTTTTCAACCGTTTACACAGTTACTCCACTTGTTATCGCAACAAATCATAAAATTGGACCACAATTTAAGATTCTTGAGAACAGTTGCGGAAAGTTTCAGCTGTAGGATTATAAAATAAGAGCTTGCATTGTGAAGCCTGCAGAAACGCCGAAAGAATGTACGTGTGCAAGAGTAAGCCCCCTGAAATTGAGCAAAATGCTTCACTGACGCTATTTTGCGACATGAAGACTGACGTGATCTTTCTCGTTTTCTCAGGCGTGGGACAATCGACGGAGCCTGTCATACCGCAGGAGACAGAAATTGGAAACCAGCCATGAATCTCTCACCAACGATGGTTTCCAGTCCTCCCCTAAAGGTGCGAAGAGTCACAGCAGCATCAGTCTGGCATGAAATACCATTTATAAGCAGCCATTTCCTGCCCTGATTTCTCATGACGCCGTGCGTTTGAATGCTGCTGAATGATGGAGGCTTCTTTTTTTCCGGAAAGTATGATGTCAGTGTTCATTGAGCATGATGTATTTTGTGTCCCAAACACATGCCAAGAAGCTCTTGCCAGGAGTGTTGAGCGATGAGGTTCGGGGAATGACAACCTCATTCGACCGTAATTCCAGCAAATGCCTCCAAGGTGCCAATATGTCCTATTGCGATTCCGCCGGAATCAATTTTTTTATTTCTTTTCTCAGAATCGTAGACCTTTTTTTTTAAAGAAATATAGCACCTCCTATCTAAACAGATATCTTTGAGAATTGTAAAGCTTTTATGTTTACAGATAGAGGACGCTTTCAGGTTACGACAGTCTCTCCATCAGATGGATGAATATATCATGAGATGTATTCTTCGGTCGGCAACATGTAGTGAATAAATTTTCTGGCGATGCAAAATCTGTTTATATTGTGTCATGTTTGAATCAAGAAGCCGTTGTACGTCGAATCGCTGCAATTCTTTCAACGCTTTAAATTTTTATTGCGTTTATGTTCGGCCTTTTTCCTCACGACTCATCTGTCATACGGTCAAGATGCTGCTCGCTGGGATGAATTTGTCCATCAAAACGAAAACCCGTTCTGTGACGCGTCCTTATGTTCACTCTTCCTCTTGAGTAATATTTCAAAGTTCAAAAAATAAGAATCGTTACGATTGACAGGATCGCAATAAAAAATAAACCATTGCGATGAAAATAAAAATAGGACTTTTAGAAAACCATCAATCTTCGGATACCACGTTTCACAGGCTTACATAAAAGTTTTTTAAATGAATTTAAAAACTTGATCATTTTCGGCCTGACGAAAATAAGACAAAACACGATAAAGCAGCATTTCCAATAGAATATTGATCCAAGTCGTTCCGCGTCAAAATATCTTCGAAAATATTTGTGAAGGGAACTACGTGAACGATTGCTGTTCTCCGCTTATTTTTTGACGCGACTCTTTACTTGAATTACGAAAAACTGGTCTTCATTATTAGCATAATTTATCCATGCTTAAAAAAGCAATAATTTCTAATAACTGCGGGCATAAAAGTGAAGATCTTGGCTGCATCTATGACTGAATAAGATGCTGAGAAGCCTTCTTAATGAATGATTCCTATGTAGTCCTCGAACGCTTTTAGTTCCGTTCTCGCGACAGTCGTTCGTTCAAGTCGCGAAGATGTTGCAGAAATCCTTCATTCGGCATAACTTCTCTCTTCGATCTTCAAGAAAACAAAATCAAAAATATCATCGACCACATATCAAAAGGTTTTTAATAATTTTAAAAAACTAGCATAAACAAAGGTATACCGATATGAATCTCACGCAAAACGGATTCAGCTAAAATCGATCAGTGACCAACGATTTTAAGTCGTATTTCTTTGACTGGTTTATTCATTTGATGTGTATTGTATGTATTGCAATTTGATCGGATCAGACCTTTTACGCCTGAACAATTTTCTGATATATAGCTGCATCTTCAATAACTAAATTAATCAAAATAAGTTAAAGATAACGAAAAAATACTACCGACATAAAAATATTTTTGAAATTTGGATGCAGCTTCAATGAAAAATTACAGTTTGATTGATTTTTTTTAAAGGAATGACTCAATGACAGCATGACAGCCAGCCTTGTGCTGGTAGGAGATTTCTGGCAAACTCTCCGAATACGTTTTTCTTCTTTTCAAAAGATTCAACAAGCGACGCAGCAATTTTCACTCATCACAAGGTCACACATGATAGGTCAAGATCACACTGCGTTAAGAGAAAACCATATTCCTTGCAAAAATTTATTATTTTTGGCCTTCAAGAAGAAACGTGATGGAAATCAAATGTTTTTAGAACTTGTGATCGCCTGAAAAATTTGTATAAAAACCTCAGGGGTTTACTGGAAGAAGAAAAATGGGGAGCAAGGGGGGTATTTCTGGGAATTTTTAGTATAATCTTAATTAACAAGATAATCACTGTCCACTAGCAACCTCATTTAGCAAAATAAAACCCTAAAACAAATCAAAATAAAACTGCAAATATCATCATATATGATGCTGCATGCAAAACATTGTTGTGCTGAAGTTTCTTTCAATCCGTGCTACTCATCCAAAATGTCAAGAAAACAATGAATTTTAGCAAAGGTCACAATTCGATCCCAAAAAATGATCGGCCATCGTGTGATATTTGCTGGATGCTTTCTCTTGAAGGATTTGGCCATGCTTTTTGCAGAAAATCATTTTCCTTTGGAGAGTGGAGGGAAATGCTTGCCTGTCAGGATTTAAATATGAGGTCAGCACATATTCACCTGATAATTGTAAGGGCCTCTTGCGTAGCCATGCCTCGTTTGAGCATCAAGAATGCCACGACCAGCGTCGATGATCTGCTGATCCCTTGCTTGCAATGTACTATAACCTTTCCTGTAAAATATTCGAAGATCAGTTGACACATTTCTGTTGAAGAAATTCGAACGCATAGTTTGTGAGTAAAACTCCGGAATCGTTTCTGAAAATTTTACAGCTAAAAGGTTAGTTCGTCTTTTCACGCTGTGACTATACGGGTAAAACATTCCGCTGAGAATTTGTGTTGGAACCTGTTCGAAAAGGTTGGAGTTTTCCAAAATATGTTTGAAATGAACCTGCTGAGGAAACTATCACATGAAAACTATTAAAAATCTGTCATGGGGAAATTTAATAGCCGCACGTACTGGGACAAGAGCTGTATCACTTTTCAGGAATTGTGGGACGAGTACGGCCGATATTTCACGGGTACCTCCTGCTTGCAAATTGTCGTTGATGAATGAGGAAACGCAGTCGAAGTATGTACGGTATACAGTTGGAACGTGCTGCAATCTAAGGCTTTAATTCCGTCGTAGCTGACGGGAGTTTCACGGCTGAGTAGAGCGATGGGCCTGTGTCCACGTAGCGACACCAATCTGCACCTTCCGCTGCGTTCACGACTCTTCGGGTCTAATGCGAACGACCAGACGGCTGATCATACAAATGCCCAAAATCCAGGGAAAGGAAATGTCACATGCTCACATACAAAATGATCGAGCTGTTGGGGAAATGCTCCTGTTGTGGACGAAATATACGGGAGACACGCCTCGTCACTTTTCAACAAATACGAATAGTTGAAACGTACTCTATCATTTAAAAAATCGAGCGGTGCAAGAAAAATCATCAAGCGTAGATCTACATATTGAAGTGCTCAAAGAACGTTAAAAAAACATGTTTGTAGTACCCAAAATATATGTCACGCTGCAGCATCGCAAAGATGAAATCTGAGTACATCCTTCAGCACAGAAATGATAAGCTGAAGATGTTGTCGTATTTTATCGCATTTGTTTTGCAATTAAAGCGTCTTATATGTCATGAAAACAATTTCTTGGTGCCTCACATATTTCCATGTAAAGTGCATTCTTGCCGCTGACCAACACAACCGAATTAGGTGAAAAAGTTGATCCTGACTATAATTTTCAGTTCACGGATACTTCAGGTAAAATCATGGATATAATTCTGTTGGAAGTGTTTGGGTTAAGCCGGTAACTGAAACATACCGGAAAGCAACTGTTTTCAATGATTCAGGAGAAACTGAATGCAATCAAAATTATTCTAATATTCAAAGGCAAACCTTTGTAGTCATATTTACGACCACAACACCCTTCACTGTCCACTAGCAACCTCATTTAGCAAAATAAAACCCCCCTCTGAGGGTTTCTTTGGCTACGCAAACATCATTATTCCGGCGTAGAAGTGTCTTTTTATGTATAGTAGCACACATGTCCGAAATAAAATTAACGCTGGGCGAATTTTTCATTGATTGCACATGGTANTCGGCTGTGTGTGAAGATTAATAAATATCATTTTGAAATACTCTCACGGAGTAGCTTTTGCGTTTCCTTCGAAAGTCGCGGAAAACGATTTAAATCTCCGATCCCCTTTTCCTTTAATTATTAGAAAGAGTTCTCAACGACTGATCATCGTTGATTCCTCATTCGTAAAATAGTTTTTGGATAACACCTTTTAATTTTTGATGCACACAAAACACATGTGCATCTTACAAGCGATGACTTCTTATATTATGGTAATTTGTGTACGGTTTTCCAGTTTCACCTTCGGGAAAGGCTGAAAATGTTTTTCGCGGGAAGATGTAAGGAATCTGATGACTCGCAGTATACCTACAGAGGACATACGTAGATTACTCATTAAATCATGCATCATTCCAGAGATTTGCACTGCAGGGTAACTCTTCGGACACCTGGAACTTGGTCTCTTTCTTTCTTTCTTTCTTTCTTTCTTTCTTTCTTTCTTTCTTTCTTTCTTTCTTTCTTTCTTTCTTTCTTTCTTTCTTTCTTTCTTTCTTTCTTTCTTTCTTTCTTTCCTTATTCTAGCCATCGGGGTTCTGGGGAATGTATGCGTAGTGTGAATATATAGCGTATTGATTTATATGGAAACTTTCGTGGCTTGCTAATTCACTCAAACCCGTAATTTGGCGTGGCTCCCAACTACATAAGACTCTCGCTACGAACTTTCCAGACCAGGTGGAACTACTGGACTCAAGTTGGAGAACATCTGGAATGCAACGTTAACGACGGCATTTAGAAGAGGGCGGGCAGGTCTGCGTGCTGACTGCAGGTGAAGCTTCACACACTCGAGTAGTTGAAAATATAAACATTCAAGGTGAAGAGTACGCAGATCTTACAATTAGTAGGTCATTTGCGCGCAATTCCAGCGGAAAAACCCCACTGCGGTTTTGGGTTTGCATATTTTCCTGAAAACGTTGTTATTGTGATCTATGTAGCCAACGACGGGAATGAAGCCTTTGCTGATCCAGGAAAACATTCAATTTCAGAAGATTCGTTCATTGAATTCGAGCATTACCTGCACACAACTATGTGAATCGCGAAGTGAGCGTCGGAGGGAGGAAATAATACCGAGAAATTTTTATAAGATTCTCTCCCAAGAAGTATCAGGAGAGCACACATTTTTCTCGATGCAGAACCTCTGGAGATAATCTTACTCATTTTTCTAGATGGAATTCGTTTTCTGAAGTCCAGATAAACGAGTTCCATCAAAAATTCAACAATAATACGGGTGCTCATCACTTGAATTAAGGTCTTCGCGGAATTTCACAGATTGCTTACTTTTCTCGGATAAGGTAGGGTAATTTAATTGCTTCACTGCTGTCAAATTTTCAATAGAGGCGTAAGATAAGAATCACATTAACTAATCGACGATTCTGTCATTAATACAGCAATTTCTCCATACAACAAGCTTTATTCCCGCCATGACAGACGTTACTGATGTCGGTGTGCTGATACTTCAAAAATTTTGAGAATATCTCAAGATTCAGAATCCTTCAAAGTGATCTGGGATCAACGATAATAATTGACAAGCATTTGTTCCTTTGTTAATTACTGTTTTATCTTCAGTTGCAGAGTTGACTTTAAAAACCTTTTTTGCCATCAATCGTAATTTTAAGTTCACCTTAATATTCAGCATCCTGGAGAGAACAACAATCACAATTTCAACACTTCTCTCGAATAGGATTATGTGAGATTTTCTAGAGTGAAGTGACTAACGAAATTTCGGAATTGTTAAACTACTGTTTTCAGGCTTCTTCCTAAAGATTCGTAAAACGTGTGATATTGATTTTCTTCCTATAATGGGGTGCAGTGTTCAATCTCTGTCGTCTCCCAATTTGGATTTTCATTAAGCAATACTGTACTTTGAACAGTATAGTCACGAAGTGAATCAAGGTAATCTCAGGTCAAAATTGCGTTAATCTCCATGCATTCAACTAGAAAAATTTACGGAATTGACAAAACGAATGAAGCAACGTAGTGCAATTCTTCTCAAACTGAATTCTCACTGACAGTTATTCTCAAGGTCAACAGATGAGCCTTTGTGCTAGGAGAAAGCAGAGGTGTAAAGAGAATCTGCATGACCTTCAAAAACTTTTTTGCAACCCTAATGAAGGCGGATATTGGCGAAAGTTGAATCGGCAAAAAATGCGTGAATCTTGAAAATGATACACGTTGAGCGGCGTTTCTCGCGAGCCCCATCGTCTATTTCGGGATTGCCTGCAATTTCCTGAGTAGGTCGACTCGGGAGAGAGCATCATCCTTTTATTTTATTTTTTTTATCTCGCAGACGCATGTTTCCAATGACGGATTGCTGTAAATGGCCTCATCAGCGGCGCATGGGTCCACTCACCACCGGAAGACAGGGCCTCGTCAATAAAATCGGCCGTGTCCCGGAAGAACGGTGCCAGGCGGAAGTGAATGAGATCGATTGCCCGGAACCGGATAAAATCGAATCCCGGCGCGTTCATAATAAGCCTGTGTGGTGCGGACGAAGGGATCGAACTCTTCGAGCAACTCGACGCCTTCTTGGAAGAATGAGTGAAGACAGCACCGTCCTGGTAAGACTCATGCATCGCCGATGAAGATGCAAGGGTACACTTTGCTTGACCTGCACAGTCTACTTTGCCATGAGGACATCGTGGTTGACACTTGCACGCTTGCATAGTTGTATTTCATGTAATAAAATTGTGCTTTAAACTAACTCAATTTGTTCTAACATGCAATTTTACAGTTTTGTCTGTTTGTTGATGGCTGGGCTTGGAGCATGACTTCTGTCTTTCACTTGTACAAATCAGCCGTGATCTCACATAAAGTTTTATAACTTTTAAAAGGTGCCTTGGGGCTCCAGGGAGCACAGATTAAGAACCATATTCTAGGCATTTATGCTGGAATATATTTTTTATTTGTGTTTTATTTGTTCATTGTTACTGAGAACATTTATTGTACTGTACTTTGAGATGTGATGCCCGGTGGAACCTGTATCATCTGCACTCTGCTTATATAAACTTGCATTTCATCAAGTGTTCTCACAACAGTCACAAACCGGGAAACATCGCAGGCATGTATCAGCTATGATGAGACTCATTCATAATCAAATGAAATACTGTCGCATATTTTAATGATATGATCTTACACTGCTGTATACGATTTTTGCTATATATATAAGAAAGCACTGAGTCATTAGTCCGCGGAGAAAACTTCCATGGTGTCATTCTGGCAAAATAATTTTATGTTTCGAGTAAAACGCGGTCTATACCATGAAAACTTCCGCCAATTTTCCTGTACAATGCAGTAGTCAATTATTTTATATTGAGCAGAAATATTTTTGAGCAAATGTATATAGCACTTTTATAAGGAGCACAGTTTGTGGTTCAGCATATTCTTCATTAACGCGTTTAGGTTACATCCGAGTTTTTGAGCCTATTTCCATGCAAACGTGGCATGAATTATCGCGTGTGAACACAATTGTTCGTGATTTTAAAGCTCAGAAATGTTTGGCTGTATCTGTATCACATGTTTCTGCTGGTTGACATTAGTTTTATTTTGAAACAACAGTATACTGTACAATATATGAGTATGCGCGCGCGTTAATTCCGATTGTATCAGTCTCATTAAATGGATTATTTATGCAGTCGATCAGCTTTGTCTCAGCCGGTACCGATTTTGTTGCAAAAAGTTGAATAACGAGAAGTGAGTGTTGAGCGTGTCGGATAAGAGCTTATGTATTAGCATGAGTATTCTCGTCCACCCTTCATGAATAACGATTACTACGAGCACCATGATACAGTACATCTTCTTCCATCAGTACTAGAAGGTCCTGCAACATCCTTCCACGTGGTGCAGCTGGCGAAGAATGACCTGCATTGAGTTTCACTTGCTTGCCACCTCCCATAATTCTGCTTTGTACAGCCATGTTACACTCCTCCTGCAACTCCGAAAACGTGAAAAATATGCTGCTTGACAACATACAAGATACAACCGACCTTCATGGGGCATAGACTTGTTTTGTTTGTTCAGGCTGTGAAATCCTCACTCGTGACGTCAGCCGAAGCAGGATATGCATGACAGGCCATTATCGTAAAATAGCTGCGATGAACAGGAAAGTGGTGTTTTCCAGCATTCAAGGTCTCTGTTAACCGGATGTGGCTATGACTCACTTATTTTCTGCTTTGAGAAATGTTTGTTTCAGACTGTTATCCGCGTCAACAGGTGCAAAAACAAAGATTTCTTTATTTATTGGGTATATAGATCATGAAAATTTTCCTTGATTGATTCATAATTGCAAAGTAATCAAAGTAAACAACATTTTTAAAAAATATCACATCAGTAAATACTGTTTTCATACAGCGAAATATTGTCTTTGCAATTATTTGCATTTATTGGCTCTGAGGATGTATTTAACACAGCTACAGTGAGACCCCCACATGCGGATGCCTTGACCTGCGGACAATTTGACATTGGGACACTTATTTTCCCAGAAAAAATCAATAAATAATGCCCGACATGAGGACACTGACTCAACATAGGGACATTTTGTGATAAAATTGCAAATACATTTCAGGCCAAATTACAAGAAACAGATATTTCCAACCCTAGAATTGATGTAAGGAAAGTTCTTGGCCATATCTCTCACCAAATTACCATCCATTTAGCTAATTAAAAAAAATTACCTCCAGCATAGAGGGACTTCTACTTTTTTCACTTGAATGTTTTTTTTGTAGATGCCAAAATTTCAGTGTACAGTACAGATATACACTATTCGATGCTACAAATGTTCTTATTGATTTGAAAATGTATTCACTGATTCAAATTCAAATGGCGAACAATTTTTTTCAAGGAATTCTGAAGAAAATTTCTTCCACAAAACACCAATTAAAATTAAATAATGTAAGTCTATGGGAAAACAAGACAGGACTTAAAATCATTTTGACTTGGTGACACTCTTGATGCACCAATTACGTCCGCATCTCGGGGCCTCACTGTATTTTTTTTCTTAGTTCATATCCGGCAAGATTAGCTTCAACTATAAAAATCTTCAACGTGTGAAAGATCATTCAGCACAGTACATACGTTATTTGCCTCTTATAACATCTGTATCTTGAAATACGTGAGCAAGAGGTATATTAACACGTAATAATGTATAATAAAATATTGTAAAGGATTCTATATGACGTGGCGATAGAAGGAATTGTCTTAGACTTCGACTGTTACCTAGTTTTGAAAGCAGTGGCATAATTTCTGCTTTCTCATTTTGTTAAATATAGATGACACTCCCAAAAACTCTTCTGAATCAGGCCTCAATCCGGGACTCCGGGGAGTCCGGGCATCTAAGTTGTTCTGCGCGTCATTTGTTTCAACTCACACATGCAAACATTACCATGCAGTTCATGCAATCGTGTGACTGCGTAAAAAAGATAATACTGTAATTTATCAATCCTGAATTAATACGCTATAACAGGGTTTTGAAATTCTTGAAATCCTATGAGGAATGAGGAATTCTGTTTCAACGAACTCGTTTCCCTTATCCCATCAACACTGATCGCAGACGGCTGCATGGTGAGAGATTGCAATGGATTTGATTTTCCCGAAACTGCTTCACTGGTGAGATTGAAAAGGGAAAAATAGCTCTGCTGTCTATCAATCTTTCTTTCTTTCTATTTTATAGGTCTTGCAAGAAGTGAGAAAATGTTAGATTTCGTTGCATTTCAGTCCGCGATGACTGCTGGGGCAGTCGGTGGTTTCCGACCCATGATGCCATCGCTTAATTTAATTCATGATCTGTAAATCGGGTCAAGAAAATTAAAAAAAAACTATTAGGATGATTTCCGTATAACTTAAGTGCTGATTGTAATCAAAAATAATTAGATAACCAACTCAACATTTATAAAGCTGCACTTTTCCCTGTTTGAATATTTAATCGCGGTTCATGTTTTAATTTGTTTTGAAATGTAAGATTATGTTTTTTATCGAGCTGACAGGATTAATTCGTCAAGCTGCTGATCCCCGAGAAGCGTAGAATTAAGCTGAGTACCATAATAATATTGACGCTTCTGTATACTGTATAGTCACTTCAGTTTAGTAATACAGTACTGTACAGTACATCGTTGGAAGTCAGCTTATGTTGTTTTATTGAATGATGTGTATAGCTCTTCCCGTATATTTTTTCGTGAGATGCTTTAAAAAAAATTTTTTCGTCTTGCTTTTAGATGCATTTCAAAGATTTTAGATATAATTGTAAATGAGGAAAATTGAGAAACACACATAGCAAGTAGGGTATACTGTACTTCAGCTTTAGGCTGCTGTGTTTCGTCCTCTGATTGTTTAAAACTTTTTATGCAGTCGATCAGCCTAGAATTACTGTACATAGTTGACACTCAATTCATCGAATTTTTTGAGGTATCCGCATCACACAGTCATATCGACTTAACTTCGAATAAGTTATACGCTGGGTATTAATATATGACAGACAAAATGGTTCCATCACGTAAAAAATAGTACAGGTTGACTCTCTCTCTCTCTCTACAACGGTATTTTTTTACAACGATTTTCTCAGTATAACGAATTTTCGTGTATACCCATTCGACTCTCGTCATCTTCCCATGCTACAGGGGCTCTCTATGATGAAATTCTCTCTACAACAAATGCAATGCTGGTCCCTTGAGTTTTGTTTCAGAGAATCCTCATAGATTATTTTCTTGTTTCCTTGCAAAGCTCTTTGCCTGACTGAACGTTGATCGTCGATTGCAATCACGCCGAAAATCTAAAAAGGCCTGCACACCCAACGGTGTCAGCAAGGAACAGGATCGCCTGCGCTCCGCAGATTTATTTATCGCCGCTCCTCCCTGCATATGAGCAAACCATTCCGTTGCTTCAGCAGTGCAACGTCAGCGCGCTTCCATTCGAGAAGGGCTTCGACGCTGTTCGGCTGCTACTCGTCATGAGTCTCTGTGCACGTGAAAGAAAGAGAGGAAATAATAAGAGAAAGAGCAGCATACTGAGCTGTTACATTGCCTTCAACTCCGCTGGCATCACGCCGTGAAATTCTCTGCAGGGCCAGTGATTTTTTGGAATGGCCGATATACTCCCAGTGACTTCCAGTAGCCGATACTTGTGAACCCCGCGGTTGGTAATATTTCTTCTGGAGAGGGTCCGGGGGGTGAATATTGCCCGAAAACTCGGAGCGCATTTTTCACCCGACACCGCTGCCGGACTGAATTATTGTTGAAGGGTGTTCGACAAGTTTCACATCATGGATCCAGATTCCAAGCAGGACTGTCTCAGTCGTAGATTTTTTACTTGAATTATGTTCTCTGCAAATAAGGTGACTCAGCCGATCTCAGCCTACGCTTCATGAACGGTTCTTACATTCCCCCGAAATCAACCGGCGGAAACGGAGTTTGCTAACATTTCGCGCGTTAGAAATAGATAACTTGTGTGCATTACTAGAATGGCATCGAAATATGGCTGAATCGCGGGATGTTTGGAAAGCTTATGAGGAATTGAACGATACTGTATTTGCCAAACGGGTGAGACCTGTTTTTTCTCACTCGTCAGCATATCGTGGATTTCGGGATAATTAAGATATGGTTCATCGTATGATATTTTCCACTTACTTTCAGAGGGGACTTTTTAATTTAAAATTTGCTGAGGAGACAACTTCGAAGACTTTTTTACGATAATACGCTCAAGTTGAGTCTTCAGCAGTTCTGATGTATGTCATGATTGAAAAATGATGATGTCTATATGCAGTACAGTATTGTGAATCCAAGGACTTCCTATACGCCGACTGCGGAAAGACGAATAAATAATACATATATAGGTTTTGTCTTAGGCAAAATTATTATAATATTATTGCTGATTAAGCTAATGACGTTCAGTGCCGAGGCATGGATGAAAACCCCTTTTATATTATGTCATGAGTCGTGCGCTCGTGCCATAAGTCAGGAGGACATACAGTGCTCGTATACACGTCCAGTACGTACTTGATTTTTACAATTATGTTTATCTGTATTCCACTTTCCCTCAAAAAGCTGAAATCCACATAAACTCTGCTTGATTTGAAATACCCAGTCTGCTATGGAATCTGAATGTTTGTGTATAGGCCACTCTGAACCGAAATTATAAGGCCCAAATCCAAGAAAATTTCTCAGATTTGCGTTAATTTCGATTTGAAGGATATGGAGCAAACCATTTTTTGCTATTCAAAGTATGGCAAGTACCACCGCGTTGTTCCGCATAGGAAACCTGTTGCCTGTTCTAATTTTAAAAAGTAACCTTTTCGAGCGTGGAAATCTTTTATTGAAAAGACCAATTGCAAAAAGGAATGCTTTCTCCGCCCGCGTAAGGCTCGCGTTTTCTTCTCCAAAAAGGTTTGCGGTCAATACTTCGTCTGTCGAATCCGTCGCCAAGAATAGGTAGCCTTGAAGATCGCAGAAGATAGGGTTCTGGTTCTCGCGGGAGTCTGAGGAACAACATTTTTGAGTATCGTCTGTGTGCTGGAAATTTTGTAGGAACCCTACTGGAGGGCAAATATTTCCTTAGTGAGCCAGTTGTCTCCCGCGAAAATGTGACGAATGCTCCAGCCCTGTGTTGACCCTCAGTGTGGGCCGCAACTGTTCGGTTTTCAGACTTCGTGGTCCCCTTCCCGGAGCTTTCGGGTTGCCTCGGACAGGCACTCATCAAATCAACTCACCAGGACAAAGGTTATCCTATTTCGTGACACGGTCAGCTTCCGAATGTGATTTCATTTCACGATTATCTTCATCGACTGCCGTCCCAGTGTTGAAGCGAACCGAAGGTGAGTGTTTATTCGGAATACAGTACAGTAGTCGAAGAAATAATTTAATTGCGCTTAATTTGAACTTGCGTTCGATCAACCGGATGTAAAATAGAATGCAATGAGAGGGGGAATCAGCTGGTATATTTCACACTTTCATCTTGAGCCGCCGTATTTTTGTATTGATTGACATTTTGTGCTAAAGCACTTCACGATTTGCAAGAAATTTAATTCGTAAAATGTAATCGAGTCGTTCATGATTTTCCGATGCACCGAATACATTTCCAACGACTGTATATTCAATCGACTATGGCATGTTGTATCTTGTGCTGACATACTGGGTAACTGGCCCAGATGATTGAAGCTCAACGGCTACTTTTTAATTGTTGTTCACCTCTAATGCATGCCGGGCTTCAGAGGAGATGTCCTTAAATCGTAGCCAAGTCTTGATTACTGTATGAGTATAAAGGAAAAATATAAATTCTATGAAAACATGAAAGTATGTATTTTCTGGGTTGAGCTGCTGATATGTACAGAGCAGTGGACGAAAATAGTGCTGGGGCTTTTTCAGACCCAGTCTAAACTGTAGATATTACATAGAGAAATTGAAAATCTTCCGCGTTCAGAAATTGAAGACTCTAATGGAAGCCTGTCTTTAATCTAGTTGATCTCTATCAAAGGCTAGGGCAGATGATTTTTTTTCATAAAGCCAGGGGCTCTGTTGGAGCCCATACTGTACTATGTAAGATATATTTTTTCTGCTTAAATATTTGTGACAAAGCAAGGGTGGCCCTAAATTGAAATTTAACTGATAACGGGCATTATTTGGAATACTGTACTCAAGTACTGTACTCAATTTTTTGGGCAAATGCGACCATGCAGTCATTGGTACACATATTGTGAGTTCTACGGATTTAAGCAGTAGACACGACGGTGGTCAGACAAATTTTCTGGATTTAAAATTATGAAATGAGGTCATGAGGAGAATATCAAAATTGAGGAATTGACTTAAACGATGCAGGCATTAATTCAGTCTCATCGCCGAAGACGGGAAGCTCTCATCAAATATGCGCGCTAGATTGTGAGCCCCTATAATTTGTTTGTGGGGGAACAAACCCCGTCTTCCCAATCTTTCGAATGCTGTCTTACTCACGTGCGATGGGGTGTGACCTTTTCCACGAGGCTTCTTCGCAGTTGGGGGTTTGTGAGCATCCTCGACCCGATTAATATTGCGCAGCGCTTTCATCAAACAAGTGTCAGTGGGGTTTGATGAGAACATCATAGGAGACGTAGATGAACGACCGGTTTATCGCGTGCATTCGCTATATGACGCGTCGACGGGGGGTTGATTCGCTAGTCTTGAGGTTTCCTACGCTTCAGTGCCCATACCTCTATGCTGATATCTAACAGGCAATCTGCGTATTTTCCGTTGAGAAACCCGTGAAAAACCTCACCAGCATCGCAATTATTCATTTCTTGTTCCTGGCGTTCTGAACGGGTGCTCCACGGAGCCCTGTATGGCTTGATCTCCACATGTGCTCCATGGCTGCTCCAGGCGTATGAGTGTATGACAGACATAAGCGCTTCATGAAACAAAAAGCACAAAATAGCGAGTGCAGTAAACAGCAAGCATCGAAACAGGAAATACAAAGAATAACAATGCTTAAAATATCAAGTGCACGCACATAGTGTTGAAAAGAGCTTCAAGTTTGGATATACAGTATCTCATGTTCGCATGTGAACCTAGAAATTGTGTGCAACAGCTCTTTTTACTCAGGCTATTTTGATAAGGTACTTGTTATTCGTCGTGCTCTCTTTTTTATTATTGTTTTGGCAGTTGCTGTTTTTTTTTTACTTGCTCTTCCGTTTCTCGTCCGATCCTAACATATATACAAATGAATAAATTCTATAGCGAAAATTAGAACACGCAGAAATATCAAGGGCTCAAATTGAAGAGCGAAAGAGAAAAGGTTGAAAAACAAAGGTTAAATACAAGGGCCACTGCATCTACTAAAGTCGATTGCAAAAAAAGACTCATTCAATTCAACGGGTGTCGAAATCTCCTAATTCTATATGCGCTGTTATGATCACTTTTGCGTGATTCTCTCGTTGAATTGTTTTCACTTCAAATTCAGGAAGTTCAGGTCCGTATAAGAGGGATGACCTGATCGGTTTTAGTCTTCTGCCAAACAATGCCTCGATGGATCGATAGTCTATTTTTCCGGCAGCAGAATTCCTATAATCTTTTTTTTCTTTGTTTGATATATTTTACTTTTTTCTTGGGTTCGCTATTTTCACTGGAGTGCCGTTCGAAAGTTCAAAGGTGAAGAACCATCAACATGCATACGGGAAGCGATCATGACTGCTACGGCGGAGAGTTTTTATCTTACAAAGCCATAACATATTTCGCGATTTTTCCGTTTTCATTTATTTTTATTTTTCCGTTTCTCTAGTAAAATTCCAAGAAACTTTGGGGGAACTTCCGGGCAAAACGTTTCTTTGAACTGCCTTTCACGGTGAATCTTGCTTCACGGATTGAACGCGTTTTTATAATACAGTATTATGGTTCAGATGTACGAGAACGAGTTTACACGTCAGTTGCATCCCTGCACAAACTCGGATGCTCGCCATTCGTTGACTTCTGGGTTCGAGAAAACTTTTCCCAGTCGTCCATGTGGAAATTCTATTTCGTCTTCGTTAAGACCATTTTTTGTCCGTCTATATGAAGATCAATCTTTGCACGCTGGCTTCGACAACACAGAATGCTCGCCAATATCAGGATGATTGCTCGAGTCCAAAAGAGTCGATGAAGGAAAAAACGAAGGAAAAATGTACCAAATTGTCATTAATCAGTATATAATCTTGCTAGGGTTTAATTTTTGACATGAATATGTCCGAATTTCTTTTTGATTTTATGAAAAGGAGCTTTTAAAAATGCTTTCCTCTTGTAATTCTTAAAATTAGATAAAATATGCGCCTTATTTGTTTCAAAATGCGTAAATTGGGCATTCTCTCCAACACTGATAATTTTCAGAAAATGCGCATTAAGATATATGTTTAAATTTGTATTGTTTGCTCTATTCTTGATACATTCTCACACCTTTGAAAATTGGGTAAAAATTGCTGTTTGATTCAAACGCGATTTTATCCTCGCTATATTAAACTCATAATTTCCAGCATACACATACTTTGGGTAACAGTGTTTCTGAAGCAATCGGGGTCTCAAATAGGGCTGCGTGATGAGTCATACACCCTTTTTCCACGAATATTTTCCATGCTGTGCATGGCCTTTTGTGTGAAAACGATTGGACCATCCGCAATTTGAAATTCAGAATATTTTGGTCGCTTCCTGTTTCACTTCAAGTTTTATGATAATTTTTTTCTCAAATGCCAGAGACACCCGTTATCATGGAGAGGAAGAAGTGGTGCTCGAAGTCCGGCTGGAGAATTGATTGCCTGGCGGATAGGATTCCGCATTCATTCCCTGGGGCCCTTGGTAGAGTATAACAACAGTTTCTGTGGCTGGTCGTCCATGGACGGTCCTAAGCATCCAACGCAATATAATTCCCTGTCAACAATGAGCACTCCGCGACGTCGCATCCGGAATTGTTTGTTGAGGAAATACGGTTGCTCGACCAGTCTTAGTGAATCCCGGGCATTCAGGAGATTCCTCGCATCCAACAGATGTTCGCGGTCAAGATCGTTTATTATAATGATCATGCAGGCGGAAGCACTTCGGGCACCATTAATCCATGGCACTGATGGAAGCCCCTGGTCACCTAGTCACGCAATTTATGCGCAGCATAGTTTACAGCGATACGGGCAGATTATTCGCCTCGGGTCGGGTTCTTTCTAGTCTTGGTTCCCATTAAATACATTCGCTTTTTGTCCAGGATACTGTACCATAATTCCTATACAGTGCTCCATATTGTCATTGCTGAGGGCCAGGATATTGCCTGTTCACATCTGTGATATGTTTCAGCTTGGTTTATTTGCCGTCATATGGTGCATATCATGTAAAAATTCATAGGAATGCCTTATGATCTACCCGAGGGTATTCATTCAGTACTGTATAAGCTTAAGGTCTGACAAATAACCCTGAAAGAATCTCTATAAAAATACAGTATATAGATCTGCGTAGAAGTTCGAAAAAAAAACCTTGGTATACTTTAGTTAGTGAATGTTCAAGATAAATTTCTTAGTACAGTAACATAAATTAGAAACAGGCTCCACCCATGATACAAAATAATTGGCAGTCCATATGATAGAGCAGAGTACACAAATTGCATAAGGCTACAGACCAGCCATGAAAGAGAAAAATATATGATTCAATTTGTTCACGTATTTTGAGTTAAATCCCTTCCTCCTGTTTCATGGGGCTGATATTTGATAACTGGGCAGCCTCAGGACCTCCGTGTAATTTAAATTGATTCTTCCTTATTGCCAAGCTGACTCCTGAGTTCTGACAGAACCAGTTACAGTATGTGAATTTTATGCTCATGAGGCTTCTCAAGATTTTCCCTTTTGGGCTTTCTTTTTTGGTCGAACAATTTCCACTTAAAGCCCTTGGGAACAATTTCGGGCTTTCACATTAATCTATGCACATAAGGAGTATTGCCTATTTTTTTCACCAAAATTTTACCGCCTGTCCAGTCATTACTGTACGTCTTCCTTTATACAGTATTGGCAAACATTTTTAATTCTGCAGTGCTTCTTTCTATTGTTTGTTCGCATGTTTCTCGATTATTCGGAGTCGCGGCAGAAATGAGGGGAGCCTTATTGGAGCTCTTCCACTTCCGAGAAACTGCGAATCCATGCAGATGATTGTCTGAGAAGGGGTAGCTTAAATACATTATACGAAATAATCCTAGCGGCGTGAATCAGGTGTTGGGTACCTGATTATTGTGTCCCGAGGGCACTATAAAAAAAATCGGATTGTTTTGCAGATGACAATGTTGTGCGCCTGTTGTATTGCATCTCGGGAATTTTGGGGATACTGTATACTTTCAGTATTATCTTTGGTACCGGAAACCTTTCAGTTTTCAAAGTTCTCGCAACCAATTTTTTGCCTTTATTTATAGGTAATTACGTTTTTGTAATCAAACACTGTACAGTATTGAAATGGGAATAATAACCGAAAGAAATAATTCTAAGAGAGCAAGTATTGTACAGCATCTAGCAGGGATTTCCAGTCCATGCGTGTTATTTGCGTTCTTTGATATTTTTTTCTTCAAAATCTACCTTCATGGCTATATTTGCGCAAATAGAGGAGCTCATTATCGGCTCCAAGATGAGTTTCGATTACGCAGCTCCTTTTGAACTGAAGAATTTCAGCACTGTATATAGCGAATACAAGACCAGCAGTCATTTACTTCGCGATTTATTATACATTCTATTGCACAGGGGAAACATGTAATTATTTTCTTTTTAGCCACAGTTTCCGCCGAAGTTCTGTTTTTACACTTGCGTTAAATTCAAATCCTCGTGGAATCCTCATGCACAAGCATCTATATTAGGGAGCTGCGTTTTTTTTCCTCGGCTGAAACGCGGAAACCTGTATAAATCGTGTCAACGGTTGCGCAGATGAGTTGAAAAAACAGGTAAATATACAGAATGGATTTTTGGAAATAGCCTCAGCGAATATGCTCAAAAAAGGCATCCCTTATTAGCTTATTCTGGAAGAGCGTCAGAGTGTAATGACATGTTCCTGCTGCTATCTATTCACTTGCAGATCATCATTTCGACAATATATTCTCTATGCAGTATGGACGTCGCTAAGAACTCGACGGTCATAGAAGTGCCTGGGCCCGACAATCAGAACATATTGTTCGTGGCTTACTGCGTCATAGGTCCGATTATCATAGTCGTCGGTGTCATCGGCAACAGCCTGACACTCATCACCCTCAACAACACGGTCAGGTGCAATAGCATGACTTACGTTTACATTAAATGGTTGGCTGTCACCGACATCTGCGCGCTGCTCAGCGCCATCCCGATGGACATTAGGCTCGGCACGCCGCACAGGAAACTCCCGTACTGGATAGCCGTCTTCCAAGCACATGTCGAAATTCCGATGCTCAACTTCTTCATGGGTTCCAGCATCTTCATCGTCATCTTTCTGACCAGAGTGAGTGTAAATAATGAATATGCGGTATTCTTCGAAAAAACGAAATTTCTTATATTTGTCATTTAAAGTCTGTGCTCCTATCCCGCAAATATCGATGAATGTATTTCCCATGTGAACCCTTATTCTTCCGACGAGGACTCGTTTTCATTCACCTTCAGCTGAGAATACGTACTGAAGAAAAATGGTTTCGGTAAAACACGTCAACTGAGACGAACTGAAAAAAAAAACGCTAAGCACCAGCATTGATGTGTTCTATGTTTATAAAGATAATAAAATTAAAATTTTTGTATATGCTAGAAAAATCCATATTTGGCTGCTGATGCTGGGATGTTTGTGATTACTGTACGTTAAATAATTATGCTGATAATAAAATAATACTAATGATTACATCAGTTACGATGTCAATTATATTTTTATGATTCGGTCATCGTTTGTCATTTTAAAAACGCTGGTTTTCTGCACACGATTTTAGCGACATGTTAGCGACTAAAACGTTATGGCTTTCCAGTCATCACCGCTCATGCGCCGCGAGGATCAACTGCAGGGCATCAAGAGTTAAATTTTACTGCTGTTTTCCAGCAAAACTTACGATTTTTTGAAGACCAAGTCTGGTAAATAAAATTCCACATTGATATGCCCTCATGATTAATTTTTCACATTTTTATGCTTGATCGTTTTATTGCATTGGTATGACCACCACGGTACAACCCAAACATACATAGATATACTGTATATATATACTGTACTGTATATATTCAACATTTAGAATTGAAGCAGTTTTTTCCTGGAATAAAAATCATAGGAGTCATTGGAAATATATATACCATATTCCCATATGATTCCTATGATATTTATTCCTGAAAAAAAGTGCTTCAATTCTAAATTTTTAATCATCATTCACTTCAGTTTTTTCAAAATTTCAAAAGTACTGCTGCATTTCAATTTTTTGTGTTTCTTCCCAGTACTTTTGAAATTTCAAAACAATTGAATGATTCAAAAAAACTGAAATGAACAATGATTAAAAATTTAGAATTGAAGCACTTTTTTCCAGGAATAAATATCATAGGAATCATACGGGAATATGGTATGTATATTTCCAATGACTCCTATGATTTTTATTCCAGGAAAAAATTGCTTCAGTTCTAAATGTTGAATATATACAGTAAAATATATATATATATATATATATATATATATATTTATTTATACATATATATATATGTATGTATGTTTGGGTTGTACTGTACCGTGGTGGTCATAAAAAATGATTAAAAATTTAGAACTGAAGCACTTTTTTTCTGGAATAAAAATCATAGGAATCATTGGGAATCAGGGATGAACTGTGTGCAGCAGGGAGAAAACTCCAGCGACAAAATATGGACAGCATCTAACACTGCTTCGACTACTGTCTGGTTATCTTGCCTTATTCAGACCTTGAGGCAGAAAAAGGAAAAAATTTAAACAGAAGTCTCCTAAAATCTCACGGTAATAAGAAACATATCACACAAAGAAACCAGGTTTTGGATGATTATTTTTTTAAGGGAAAATAAAAGATAATTGGAAATTAAAAATTGCTTTTGGAAAAATGCAAAAAGGACATGGATCTTTATTTATGGCAAACAAAATAATCATTGCAAATTTTTGAAAATTACAGAAAATTTAGGAATATTGTTCTGAAAACCATAAATAAATTTCCATTTTTATAGCATGAATAGTTTTTAACAGTATTTGCTGTGGATGGAAAAACCTTGCCAAAACTGGGAAGATTTCATTTATTGTCTTGCAGTAAATCCGATTTTTTTTAATCTGAAGAAAATCCCAGAACCTTGAAATAGGATGGGCTGGATAATTTTTTTTTTTTTCAAATTGGTATACCTAGTCTAGAAATATCCAAGGTCAATCATAATGGGACAATCCTTGTATTTATCTAAATACTGCACCACATCATCAGCTTAAACTTTGTGGCTTTTATTAATTGGAATTTCATGTTTTATTCTTATAGTATTATTACTTTGCATATCTGTCTTTCAGGATGAAGTGCTAAAGAAAGACTGCGTGTGTCTGCTGGAAAATATACCAGCATTGCGCTGCATGACCTGTACCGCTTTTCTTATTAACATCATATTCATGAAGCACTGTCCATGGCAGCAATACTGTATAACCTTTTTGTACAGCCTTCAAAACAAGGAACAGCATCTTTTTGTGTATTGCAGTACAGTACTTTATTCGGAAATCACTGTCGTATGTCTCTTATTCGACCATAAATAAGCTCTCTTCATAGCCGTCGTGTGAAAAGAAAAATCATGCAGCCATTATTTACTGTACTGCAATGTCATCAACAGTATCTACAAAATACATACAGTATGAACAGGACAGTCAAAAAATACTGCTTCCCTGCACTGAAAACGCATACGTGCATGTAGACATAGAGCAGAATTTTTTGTACTTCATTCATATCAACTCTAAGGTAACTTATTATGGTCCAATAACCTAAAATAAATTTCTTTCATTTCCCCATTGCATGCTTGTAATAATAAATAGAATAAAGCGAAAGTCTAATATATTAGTATATCTACTCTTTAATATAAATGAATTTCACGGATTTTTTCCGTTGATTATTTTTATTAGGGTTCTGGCACATTTTGCCTTGTTGCTCGAAAACGTTCCAGAGATATCTTCGTTCAAAAATCTATTGATATTTTCCCATGATTACATACCGCTGTATATAGATTCGGCCTGAAATCGATTTTGACTCATTTTTACTCAAGGATCGATTCATATCCATGTGCTATCCGATGACATACTGGACGATGCGCCACAACAGGACACCAAAAATTTGGGCCATGCTGTGCTTCGCATTTGCCTTCGTGCTGAACGCACCGCTCACGGTACTTAAAGAAGTCTGCACCAGCGAGGACGACCTCTTCGAACCAAAGGAGAACACGGAAATAACGCACACGACGCCATGGAAAGTCTACATCTACGCATCAGAAGGCATCATGCGCATCGCTCCCATCATAATGCTGACCACCATGAACATTTTGATCATAAGGCGGTTTTATAACTGGAAAGCAAACCGGAACAATATCTTCAGTCAAAAAACCAGGGAGACAGAGACGAAAAGTGCTCATCGTCTCGGTGGACTCAACCACGCAGAAGAGCGTTTGATGCTCGGGTTGCTCTCTATTATCGTGTTCTTGTTCGTCATTCTGAATTTCCCATCAGCTATCTTATCAGTGTTGTACGCTGAATCCAGGGAGAGTTCTCGTGCATTCCAGATATTCCGCGCTTGCGCCAATAATTTCGAGCTCGCAAATTTGGCGGTAAATTTTTTCGCGTACTGTGTGGTTGTTCCAGACTTCCGTAAGGCATTTCTGGAAGTAATCCTGGGTTATTCGGCAACTGAGGAACGCTTAACCGAGAGGCTTCGAAGGAGGGCTGAACATGACGAGGACCCGGCTTCGCAAAATTCCGTTCCTCGACGCATTATCACGAGGGAAGCGTCCTTACCTCAAATCGTTGAGAGCAGCCTCGATGAAAATCCATCCAGTTGCACGGTAGAAGTGCACCGAGAAGACGCTTAGAATCTGCTTTGTGTCATTGCGCGAGTAGTACTTCATCGCGAATATTATGCACCGTCGGAGTGTCACACCGGCAACGACGTTGTCAAGGAATGACTACATCAGAGCTTCAATTCAGTATTCAACGACGGCTAAGCTTCCTCCTCCAGAGAGCAGCGGATGACAAATTTTACAAGAAGCTTTTGTGATAGGATTTCCCACAAGTACAATCGATGGACATGCGACTGATAAAAATGCTGTCAGACACGAGAACCTAGGGAGGGCAATTTCCAATTGTTCCTAGCATCTGCCGAAATGACACTGCTGCTGCCCTATGAAAAGATCTCATCATAATATGTTTTAATACCTATACTTGAGTGAACTTCGCATGTACGTCTCCACACGATAATGACGAATCAATGATGTACAACCGCATGTGCCACACAGTTTTGACTGAAGTCGAAGCGGCATTCGTATCGAAGCAGGACATTTTCGTCCAGGAAGTGCAGGAGGGACATTCCTGAATTTTCAGATTTTTCAAGTCAAATTGGAATCGAATGAAAGTTGGGTAATAGCTCTGAGTGTGTTGAACAGGATCCTCGGCGATACGTGGTAAGTGCTTAGCACAGAAACGGACATCGCCTCTCGCATTTTCAACAGTTCGCGGTCTTGATGGAATCATAAAGCTTCTAAAAATACTAGAAAAAATGAAGGTGATGATTGATGAGATCGATCTGCAAAATAACCAGATAGATTCACAAGGTAGTTTCGAAGATAGCAAGAAATTAAACTTTTGTGCAACAGCCATCAATGCCGAATTTTCTTCTTTTATTTGCGGAGGCAGAACACTGGACAAATAAATTTCATTATAAATTCAGGAACTTCGCACGTCCCGGCTAACAGATCGTACGGTGGGCACATTCAAGAACTTTGATCAGGGAAAATACAGTGCCACAACTCGTGTACATACTTATACTGATGAAAACAGACGTTTCATGCAAAAAACAAAAACAAAAAACAGCGCGGGATTTAAGCCGATTGTACGTATGAATCGGGGCAGCATCAGATTCACTGAAAACCAATTGCATTAGCACCAACTGTTCGGTTAAATTACATTCACACAAGCCCATGAACGCGATTAACTCGCCTAACACTGTCGGAGCTATCAACACGGGTTCATGAAAACAAATCAACGAGAAATGCGGAGCTCGGCTTGAAAAAATAACGGTATCAACCGGCTCAGCAACACCATAGTTTAGGAAGAGTAGCTTATCACCGTATTTCTCCATCTCTTTCGAAACAATCCCTTGTTGAAAAATAATCCTTATCACACTTGCAACTCACCACGTGTTCCGGTGGAAATATAAAATTGCGCGGGCAGGGGTGGCTGCCATGGAAGCACACCTTCCACATGCAAGACCACAGTTTCCTCAGGTCAACGAGTCGGATAAGTATCTCGTGTAAAATTCTCTGTGATCACACTGACTGGAGGAGCAATCGAACGGAAGAGAGCCGGGCTGGATTCGACCGTTTGCTGATCGACCGCAAGTTTAAGCTTCGTCTTCGCCTTTTTTTTTTTGAGCATTGCGATGTCAGCTGATACTCAGCACCGTTGTACAGCAATCAATAAAGCGCGAAAAAATGCAAACCACTTAAATTCAGCCAAGCAGATCTATGAGATAAAAAAAACTTCGCTCCCACGGAGCACTGAACATCGCCATAGCGTTTGGGCACGCGCGGCGCCATCACGAAGGAAAACATTCTTGGAACAGGTAGTCCATCACGCTATCAACACATAAAAAATATAACCTACAATCAATCGATGTCCACGTGCGTCATAGGAGAGAACGTCACGCTTGGTCTCGCCGCATGAGGCAATCATTAGAAACGGACGTCACTACGTTCGTTGCAGTAGTTCTTCACACAAAAATCGCGTCGTCCTCAAACGTTTTCGACGCGAAAGAGCGATCTGGTTTACTGTCCGGCGAGCTCATGGTTTTTATCACAAGTCGTCGGGCCAGTGGAAGTTGGAGAGCGCCTGAGGCGGCGTCGGCAGATCTCCTCGCCGACTGTGATCGGTTCCCATGATTCTCTTCGCCATTCCGGATCTGCCCATCTTCTGCAAATGTTCTCCGAATGAGCATTCATAAAATACGACAAGGCCAGATCAATCAGACACCAGAACGATCACGCTTTTAAGTAGGCAATAGAGTTCCGGGAAACCAAGCGATAGACACATTCGCCACGCGGAAAAAGACAACAGCGAGCAAGAGTGTTCAGGATGGACTGGTTTGTTTCAGCCCAGGACTCGGTCGTCTCGAGCTAGTATTCCCCTGAATCCACAAATCCACAGACCATTCGTCAGAATCAGTGTCTTCGAATGTCTCTCCCAACATGTTCACAATATCCCTTAACCAGGAGGTGCCTGTCGGTGGAATGCCACAGGAAACACCAAGAGTGAGGTATAGAAATAAAACCCGGACCCATGCAAGCCATTAAGCGAAAAAGCTCCGTAACCAAAGCATAAGATACATTATATCCATCACTCTCACCTCCAGAACTCTCAAAATGGCGGAGGACACTATCTGATGAGGCATCCAAGTCGTCCAACGAACCAGATCGCGAAATATTGGCTGATGTAAGGAAATCAAATTCATCCTCTTCCATTCCTTGACTGGAATCTCCCACTCCCACCTAAGAATCAAACCAACGATCACTTCGGGAAGTCGACACAAGCCAACGATCCAGAAATTCTTCCGAAAAACTGGCGCTAGTTTCTGACTTAGTTGCCTCACAAAATCTACGCCGTATGAAATTAAATATAAAAATTTACCTAACTTGGTTACGTGAGCCAGAAAGATTCGACATAAATCGACTACTTTCGTGACCACCCATTACTCCACGAGTCACCCCTAGAAGAAGTCGGGGAGGTTAAATTACGTACCGGAAGAGAAGGCAAATAGTCGGCCAACTGAGCTTTCCCAGCTTCAAGAAGTGGAATCATTGCTTGCTGCGGTCCGGAGGATGATCCAGAGGCAAGCGCACTTTGACAAGCAGAATCCAGTACTTTATAATCCGCTAAAGTGGTCGTGATCTTCTTCATTTGCTGTTCAATAATGATCTGCACGCAGCTGGTTTGACGTCCAACGGCCTTCAACGCATCTTGAGCTTGCTCGTCTTCACCCGTACGTAGTATGCAAGGTGCGAATACAATTGCTAGGGCATTCGCGTTCATTCTACCGAAGAAAATCTAGTGAAGAAAAGCTTACCAGAAAAAAGGTCTGCATAAAACGAACCTATTGGAATCTTCTTGCATTGCGACGCGAGCGAGATGATAAATGAGTCGCTCGAGCAACTGGAAATTTTCTCTCGGTAGCTTGTTGTGAATCGTCTGGAATATAGCGTTTACTTTATCCACATGGTCGTGAATTTCAGAAGCGAGGATGAAATCTTGATAGGCGTCGAAAGTGAGCAATGGCTCAGGCAATTCTCTCAGAAATTCTTTGAAAACGGACGCCAAAGCATGCGGATTACTGCTGTTGAGGTCAGCCTTTTCTCCTTCCTTTTCCAATAAACTACGAACCTTCCGTTTCTGAGAGGCGGCACCTAAAATTGAGGAAATTTATAATAGAAGTAATGAAAATGTCAACAACTTTCAAGTCACTTCCCGGAGTAAAATTCCTGAAACAACTCACCTGATTTACGATAAATGCCTTCGGAAAAAATTCCATGAACTTCGATCGCGGTGATGAGCTTGTCGATGACGGGCGGGATTTTCTGACCATGTTGTACCAACTGACACAACGGGCGTCCAAACAATCGACTTTTAGACACTTCCACAGCTTCCGGTTTTCTACGCTGAAATAATCCGCCATTCTTCTGACATTCGTTTGGGATTTTGCACAAGCACTTCATGTGACAAGTCAACTTGCAACCTGAAAAATTTAAAAATTATTCCATGATCCATCCGTAAGAGCGGCCAGAGGACGACAGAACTTGTCAACAACGCCAATCAACTCACCTCGACAAAGAAGCGATTTTTCACGCATCCACATGAAGTTACTGCAAACTTCACAGGCTGTCGGAACGTTGATGTCTACTTTATCCAAGAAGTGCTTGCCCTGACAGATAGGATCTTCGTCAATCAGTCGGCGACGACGGTTCCGTTTCGCCTCGTCACGCTTTTCCACAGCGCGGTCTTTATCTGCAGGAGTGCCTCTCCGCTTCTTTTTGCTGTCACGCTCCTCTTCCCGAAGCATCAGCTGAAACTCGTCAAGGAAACCACGGAACGCGTTTACCGCCATTGTCACCGGGAAATCCTCGAAATCTGCTTCTTCTTTCCCGCTGACTTCCTTGTAGGTCTTTTTCAACACCTTTCATACAAGAAAAGGAAATCAGCACTTGCCAAAAGTCACACTTTCGCAAGACTCACATCTTCGAACATTCGAATCAAGTGTCGGTATTGAATGTGAAGACTGCTTTCGACCGCTGAATACGTCTGCATCAGGTGAGAATTGAACTGCACAAGTGCATCCTTGAACACTTGATCGGCGACGCCACCAGACGATTTCCGTTCTGCGTCCTTCATCGAAACTTCACAAATTTTTCTCGAAAGAAACTCCTCCATTTTTCGAAGCTCGGCGACACCGGGAATGATTTCATCGACGCGATCGGTGAACTCCGATGTACCGGTTAAATTCCAACCGGTAGATTTATCTGGACCTTTAATGGAAGGCTTACGAAGTTTGCGGCCCAGACTGAGATTTGTTACGGCCGGCGACGCGCCCATTGGTTCATCGCTCACTTCCGACACTGGGAGTGGATACATTCCGGTGCTACGTAGCCCTCGATGACACACGGCTTTTTTCGCGTCATCCCGGCATTTGGAGTGGAACACTGATTGGCAGCACGAACACTTGTACGTTTGCACGAAGATTGAGATGGTTTTCTGACAAGAAGCACAAATTTCCCCCTTCTGAAATTTGTGCTCTTGACGGGTGAGTGAATGCTTGGGTCCCACGTCGATTCTCACGGGAGGAAGATCACCTACAAGTCGTTCGCGGGTGGGACGAGAAATCCAGTCTCCCGGCACCGGAGAACGTTCTACCATTGGGCAAAGCTCACTCGATACTGGAACAGGGCACTCCAAAACACTCCCGCTCCCACGCCGAACGCTGCCCTTATCCGATTGGCGCTCCAGGGCTGCTTTTAGATTTTCCTCCCCTAGGCTACCATTACGGGGACGTTGCCGAGCTGCGATGGTTTTCTTTCGCTCTTCGCGGCGCTCCTCTCTGGTACGTAATTCCTTCGATTCCGCGCTGTCCATAGGAAGAGAGCTTCGTGGGCTGAACATACCCCGAGGTGGAGCCGTTTCGCTTTCAGTGCGCGTGCGAACTGAATAGCTGATCCCGGGTTCGCTGGACAATGATCCTGAAATCGTTGGAACATAAACACACGTCGATGACGCATTAGATCAATCCGCAACAAATAAATATACTGTACTGTATTCTCAATACACGACTTGTTTCATTGTTCATGATCTAGATTAGATTCTACAATGTCTGAATCACGGCACATAACGTTTCACGATACGAACGCTCGATCACATAAGATTCCCATCCTTCAACCAGTCCCGGACCTACTGTAATTAATTGTGTAATACGCGCCCGAATGGAAGACGGGTGCTTTACTTTACTGTGAGAAAGATAAGCGAACTGATATTCCTTTAAATGACAGAATATGCGTATGCGCGGAGTGTTCTAGCTTCTTTAATTTCAAAATTTCAATGTAATATGGAATAAATAAGGTGCTTTGTATACTTTTCATAAATCTGAAAACAAGAATAGATGTCGGATGGCTGGCAACAAGCATTACCTCCGGGAGCTCGAATGTAAGTCGATCTCGTCGTCGGAAGATAGGTGGCAGCAAGGTTTGAAATCGATGTGCTCGACGCGGAATGAACTGGCGGATGGTACCGCGCACTGCTAACACTCATCCGCGGGCGTTCTTCGACGGATAACTCTTCCGATTTGGGGAAGCTAACCTTGCCCACCGACGGTGTTGTCGACCTAGAGTCTGGGTAAGTAGATCCGTCCTCCGCATCACTGTACAGATCCGGCGGTTCCTTATCAACACGTTTCGAACCCCCACCCCCAACGATGAACCGCTGAAGACGTCGCGCCATTTTCAATGCTTGATTAACTGACGACGATGTTGAAGGCACTCTAACAGGGATATCGTCACTCTGGATACTGTCCCCACGAGGAGATGAAAGCGTGACCTCACTTTGACCCCCACTATGCTTTCTCAAAGTGCCGTAGCTGCGGGTTGTTTCTGAAGACTCCTCATAGCTAGATTTCCTTGATCCAGCTTCAGCTTTCACGCTCTTGCTCCGACGTAACAACAGTTTCCGTCTTCGAGAAGTTTTATCAAGCTCTGCCTTCGACCGATCCGAGCTATCTCTCAGTCTGCGGGCAATTATCACCACCATGCATTTTAAAATGTCTTGCAAAAATAACGTTTAAGCTAAAACCTAGATTCGCAGGTGTCTTTGTCCATACAATAATCGAATGATTGCACTTCGTGTTTAGATGAATCGAAATACGTCGAATTGAACATTGGAACGGAAATTTCAGTTCTGGTGACGCGTGAACATAGAAGCCAGTTTCTTTTCAAGGATAAATTTATTCTCATGATTTTTAAAAGAACTCTTCGATACAAAATCACGATCAACATTTTGTTACAGCATAATTGTTGTTAGGGTCACCACAACCATGTATGACCTAGTTTTTACTTTTATTGGAAAAACTTTTTCCAATACAAAACTGGGAGTTCCGCAACACGTTCTTCATAAATTAAAAAATATACACGATGCGGCATTTTGTAAAATTGATAGATGCAGGTGCAGTATCATTCGCTAACTATAAGTTCATGTTGAACATGAAAGGAAGGTAGGATTACAGCAAATTTAATTTGTTTTAGGCCTTTCTCCAATACCGTGAATTGAACGGACCGGAGAGAAAACTGAAATTACAAAATGGTACAAAAAACCTCAAAAGAAGATTCAAGCAATAAAATCACGATTAAAAAACACACCTGACTGAAGTCCCACGTTCCAATGTTGGGTACAAAGAGGGTTGGCTTTCGACGATTGGCGACGGAGGCGTGGGAGCAGGAAAATATGGAGAATAGAACGGCTGTGTCGACTGTGCACACGCAGTAATCGAAGATTCGAATCGCCACGAATCTGATTCGCTGACTTCCAGGTTCTCACTACTCAATCTACAAGTATAGGAACGGAAGTTGTCACACATGAATCGAAGAAGTTTTCCATGATCTTGCAACTGGTATAACGCTAACGCACAGGTGATGAGAGAGTACGTTCGCCAACACTACTACCCACTCAATATTAGCCTCTACAACATGTCGGAAGATTTGCCCTATCCAAAATGTAATGTACTGTATCTGCATTTTACCCAACATAGATTCAGACAACGTAACTTTTCCACTAGTTCGAAACTCTGCAATGATTTTTGAACATTAGAAACTCGTGATTGCCTTTCACTTCATAACTGTTTTACGCCCAGTAAGAATTTAACCGACGGTTGTCTCACTCTTGAGAGATGGCATCCCTCGACGGTCGACGCTCAAGCCAGAAGGCATCATCAACTTCGTCCCCAGGGCTGCTTTCCTTCGACAGGTCATCCCTCGACATACGCCTTCTGGTCACGAAATCATCATCACAGACAGCGATCACATCGCTCGACTCAGACTCGAACTCGACCCGAACGCAAGTTGCATGTCGCAAGTCATCTTCATACTTCTCCTCCCCCATGCTCACAGGTTCCGCACGGAAACTGGACCCACGTTTTCGTCGATCTTCCATCATTCGTCGTACTCGTTCTCGGACCGAATTGCCCCGGACAATTGCCTGCAAGGTTTTGATCAGATATTTTCGAACACAATTTCGCCATAAATTTTACCTGGAAGCTGATGCAAGATTGTCGAAGACTTTGATACCAGCGCCGAACGCGGTAACCGCGCCAAAAGCTTTGGATAAAAACTGCAGCCAAGCGGCGCTTCTTCAACTGACTCAAAAGTCGCTGCGCCAACCAGCATCGGAACTAGACACAGTTATACAGTTAAAAGACATTTTTTAGCCAATACATCAACAAGAATGTGTTCAGTTTACCTGAGCTTGAATCCTTACAGCAGCATCTCGAAAACGTAAAAAATTATTACGCTGGATACGCGTTCGCACCCAACGCTGGATTGTCACAATTCTTTTGATTATTTCCAAATGCAGTCGACAGTCTAATTTCTCCTTTTCGCTCTCCCGAAGAAATATTTTTGTGATTCCCACTTGATAGTGATCCGGATCAAGTTTCGCGGAGAGCAGGAATTCTTCAACATCTTCTCTCGAGCTATAAAGAAAGTGAAACCATTCTTGGTCTTAATCCGCACAACAGCTCCAGGAGTTGGGGTTTTCTTCCATGCACCAACCTGTGCAAACCGTTCACGAGGAGAATTCTGTAGTGATGTTTAAAATCTTCAAAAGTCAGCCGCACGTTGTAACCAGCGCGACGAATTCGAACTGTCTCCAACATGCCCGTATACCGCAACTGACGCTGAATAATGGTATCATCGAATTTCCCCGGCACCTGGAGAAAAAAAAAAAAAAAAAAAAAAACACACAAGAGAAAACATCGTTGGTTATTCACAACATCCGGATTAAACCAAGAAATAATCTTTGTCACCTTTTCAGCATTCGACTTGATGCAACGGATGAAAAACGGATGGGCTTCATTCAAAGCAACCATCAGTGTGTTCAATGATGCCTGGAACTGCGCGGTTACAGTAGCGGCATGCTTCTTCGGTCGACTTCCAGCCTTTTCCACAACTGCGGATGTGGGTCCACGATTCGTCATCAGATTCTTAATGCTCTCGAGGTTTTTCACCGAGCGAGACCTGTTGTAACCTCGTGCTCTCGGCAATTTGCTCCTCCTGAACGACAGCCAAAGTTCCGATTAGTTTCAAGCTAGAGCCTACGATAACGTTGGAATGGATGGATTGTGAATGAATTGCGTTCAAAATTCTATAGAACTGCCAACACCGTGAAACGCTCAACATCACCACCTAAGAAACTTCTTCCCGAAGAAAAAGTCATAGAGAAAGGATCAGAGAAACAAAGCGGTACTTCAATTATTTCATGCACCGCAAAGGGAAGCTGGTGAGATGAAAATAGACCGACACCGCTCGTTCATTCCTTTTTCTAGTCTGAAAGCGGCACCTACATCATGATTTCATTCGCTCTTTCAAGCATTTGGTACTGCGACGGCGGAATACCAGCACAATTTTCCAAGCTGCTGAGAGGTGGTCGGGAGTCTGGTTTTTTCCGTCGTTCCTCCACTTCCAGGTTCCGGAACATACGCACTTTTTGAAGGAAGTGGGAACTAGGTTCGATAGCTTCCGAAACAGGCTCTTCCACGTTGGAGTCTCTTCTTTCCGGTTTCTTCGGCGACATGGGCTGGCCGTCGGCCATCAAAATCTGATACCTTTTTTGGTTCGAATACCCCCACGCGATATAAATTATTCCAGCATGTAAGGTACAACTACTGCGTTGACTTAGGAATTGGGAGGATTAACGTGGAAAGCAAACGATTAGTTCTCCAAATTGTAATAAAATAACATGAACTACAGGAAATGCAAAAGCAGCACTTTCTTCATAATCAAGGTTTGGCAGACGCACAATTCTGTTCTTTGCACGGTCGAAGGGTAAGGTTCCCGACGCCGGAAATACTGTATTTGATTCCAGAAACGAAGTTTTAAAAAAAACTTACCTCCGATTTGCGAAGTATTGTCCGTTCCGTCTCAGTTGTTGTAAGGATGAGGTTCGATTCGGTTTAACTCGGCTCGCTATAAAGCACAAACAGGTCATTTTACTGAGGAAAACAAAATCCATACTTGAACTAAGAATGAGGCACTTTTTTATATAATTTCAAATTACAGGGACTGCACGGTATACTTGAGCTTTTGCTTGGTATGATTAGCTTCGAGGCATGTTCGAAAACATATGAGAGTAACAGTAATTCCAGGAAATCCAAGAAAACCGAAGATATTCAGCATGACACAGTACAAGAGCATGGCCTTACTATGAAGTGAGGTTGACAAGTAATCGGAAGAACCGACCTGGACGAGATTGATAACGCTTTCCTGCTTCTTGAAAAGCAAAAACAGCCCTAAAAAATGCTCGCAAGATGGCCCAACGAAAAATAGCGACCGGGTCGGTCCCCACAAGCTCCCGCACAAAAGCCAGACGGGATGATTTCAAGACGGAGATCATATCCTGCCGCATCAAATCCAGGTTTTTCTCTCGGAAATCCGACACCTTGGGTAGCATATCAGAGTTAGAAACTTTTAGGAGGAAACGCTCAACAACAAAAAAGTCACGAGACGCGCACCTGGTACTTGACTCGACCGGCGTAGTGGCAGATAATAAAAGCGTTTTCTTTCTTTGCCGGAACTTCGTAGAACTCCGAGTCTTTGTGCACAGTGTTGTATTTTTGTAACACTCTTTCATTTGTCGCCCCCGGAAAGCTTAAAATACAAAAACAATAAATTTCCGTCGTTGAAACATCACACTTCAAGATTTTACTTGCACATGTCGTCCAACAAACACATTAGTCCGTTTGGCCGACCCTCGAAGAGCTGTAAACAGCCGGTGTTGTCTTTGAAAGTTATGTTCTCCCATTGGATACCGTCTCTCTCATATTCTTCCTGTTCGTATTTGAACACGTGCTGATTGAAATAAAACTGAAGATGCTCGTTTGCGAAGTTGATGCACATTTGTTCAAAACTGGAAAACGAGTAAAAATGTTAGCGAAACGAAGGGTTGGTTTTTCGCGGGACTGCACCTGTTCTGATTCCCGAAATCCTCGAAGCCAAAAATATCGAGAACCCCAATAGAATGGCCATGATGCTCTCTAGAAGATTTCGTCAGCAACGCGTGGTTCACATACAGGACCATCCAGTCGAACAAGGCACCATAGAGACACTTTGCCAAAGCATCTCGTGCGCCAACAGCCTTGGATCGAACACAGTTCACATTAATCAGGTACAATAACCATTTTGCAGATTTTTTCGTGTTCCCAATACGACACACGTCGAAAAATGCTTTCTACCTCTTGGCGACATTTTTTGCATTCATGCGACTCTACTACCAAGCTGTTGAAAATACTAAAACAAGAACAGTTGAACTGATTTGACGTGGAATCGTTTATCATTTTTAAAAATAGCAATTCTTCAATATCCACGGTCATTCGTGGATTTCTAGCGGCACGCTCGAAAAATCTCACGGATATTATCTTATGAATCCGAGAAGAATCCAAAACTCACTTCTGGAAATTTATAGGCAATGACTAGAGTTTCTCCCGAAGCACGAGCCTTCTTAGAGGTTAATGCTTGCAGAAGAGTTTCTTCGTGAACTGATAAAAGCTTGGAAATAGATTTAACCAATTCCGGGTTCTTCACTGTCACAGACTCGTCGTGATGATAAGTGGCTTTCCGCGGTTGAAACTCAACGTTCCCTAGAAAGAAAAAAAATAATTTGTAAGCCACACGCATACAATCTCGCCTATTCGCTCGAACCCGGAAACGCAAACTCATTAAGCTTCAAAAATGTTTCCATCCTCGCTTTTCATTGTGACTACTCGATTACAATATTTTCGACGGAATAACCGCGAAATATTAACGAGATTCCCCGAGGACAGTTTCATTCAACCAATGAGTCATATTTCGCTTCAACATGGGACTGCATACAGCCAAACGCAAAATGCGTTTTCATTGAATTTCATCACGAAAAAATTAAATGAGAATGTTGGCACATCAGCGACGTTCTGTAGTAAGAAGTACAAGTAATTCCACAACGAAAGCGTGACCAAGTACAGGATGATACGATCAGTGCATCCTGGGTCACAAGAACTTCCCCTCCGGTGACGCCAATATTATACCCGTCGTGAATTTGAAGCATACCGCTGGATACCCCGTAAGTCAAGAAAGGACCCAAAAGAATTTATAAAGCTGGGCGGAATGTAAAATGGGGAATATAAATAATGCACAGAACGTAGCTAGAACGATACGGCTTTGCAAAATAATGCCAACACGGATATTTGCGCTGTTTTCTCCTGGAATCCGAGCCTCGAGACGTGTTCCTTATTATACTTCGCACACTTTTCTAGGAACTATGGCAGCGTGCCATAACCGCGGGGGTTGCAAGAATGTGCCAAGTGGCTTTTAGTTGGAGAATAGGAGAGAAGATACGTGATGTAGGACCTTCTTCCTTGTACACTCATTTTTTCCCGCGCACATCCACGCTTTGCAACCACGCCCTGACAGTCAAGAATCTTCCCCTCCTGTGCGTTTCGCAAATTAGGTAGCTTGGTTCCTTCACGCCTGGCGCATACGGGAACAAAAAACTACAATTCTGACATTTCTGAACTACTTCAGTTTCTCAAGAGCGAACTCTTGACAACAAAGAATACTTATGGCGAATTCAATCAATACCTACAGAACTGGATGGTTTAAAAAAAACTCTGAACTTCTTCATGGAGAATGAGGCAGATGAAATGAATCCTTACGCAAACGTTTGCTTGTATCTCCCCTATTCAAATTTTAGCTAGATTTTTCCGCATGCCCGTTCTGAAAAAGATGTCAAGCAAGACATTCCTTTTTTGAAGCATGAGACGCATCAAAATAGCATGTCAGTCGTTAAAAAAATTACGCAACTTGAACGACTAGAACACAGATGTTCTTCCCACGCAGGAACCTGACAAAGCGTTCTGCGAATGAGTTAACCTGTCAAGAAATCGAGGTGATATTTTTCTTTTCTACACCTTGCTTCCGAATTTTTCGAGGGTCCGTCATTCCTCGACTCACATTCAAAGCACGGCGAGATTTCGCGCTCGTGTCAACAAGACCACTTTCTGTCCCCCCCGAATGACTAATAACCTTACGCGGGAACTTGATACTCTTCGTCTTGGTATGAAATCTGGCCGCGGTTCTAAACTCGAATACTAGAGAAGACACCACGGGGACGCCGAATCATTAGAGCCTTCTTGATTATTGACCGGCTGTTTATTCGAGCTCTTGGCAGCAGAAGACCAAGTCGTTCTACGAATTGAATTATTGGGATCCTTTTCCTGTTTATGCTTACACGCAGTTTAGCCGATATAGATTACTGGACCATGAGTGAAAAATCAAATAACGATAAGTCCTGTTAAAACTAAAGGTATCTCGAAGAAAGTTGAAAAATAAGTAAATGATGCCATATTTCATTATTCCGGGATGCTATTGTGCAATGAATCCCATTTTTCCAAGAACCCAATTAAAATTTGAAAAACTCACCGAGAAGAAGGACAGCAGAAAGAACAGAGAACAGTTTATGCTGTCGGTCTTTCGGGAATCCAACCATCTCCATCGACTCTTTGAGCCTCTGAAACTCGTGCGCCTCGTCCACACCATCAATTTTGTAGCATTGGCTCTAGTTTTCCACGAGGGAATGCCGACACAAATGCGTGAACCATCAGCCAAGAATTTTTCATAGTCAACTGTAGACGTGGGACGTTTAACTCACCTGCGCAAGGTAGTGATAATCTTCAGGGGCCATCAGATACAACGACTCGCGCTCCTCTGGCGTGGCGCCTGACAACAAGTAGTAGAAAACATGATAGCTCCGCTCATTTTGAGCCTGGAAACACACCCGGCTTTTCTCAAGTAAATATTTCTGAACGATGGCCCTGCGAACGGAAAGCGGAGAACCTCAACGGCTGGCACTCACACCTCCACAAGATGCACATTACTCACCCATGAACTTGACCATTCTCCTTGTAATTCACCTGAATGAATTTCCCGAATCTACTCGAATTGTTGTTGTGTTGTGTTTTAGCATTACCAAAAGCTTCGAGAACAGGACCAGCGACAAGTATCGTTTGCTCCACGCCTGAACCGTGGATGCCTTTTGATGACAACGCCGTAAGGTGGTGCAGAAGGAAATTGGTAGATTCCGTCTTGCCGGAGCCGGACTCTCCGGAAATCACTATGCATTGGTTTCGTCGTTCGACCAACATTGAATGGTACGCTGCATCCGCCACCGCAAAAATATGCGGAGGCAGATCTCCGAGTCTTCGATTTTGGTACAATTTTACATACTGCAAAATTAATCGAGCGATAAATGCAGGGCGTCGACTGAGTAAAGCTGGAGGACCACAAGTCTTATAGAAATCCATACAAACAAAAATTAAACTCATTGACGCACTCACCAACTTGAACGTTACATAAGGGATAAATAAAATTCATTCAACGAATTTATAATGCTTCCATTATGAATGCCTTGAAGCGAGGAAAGTTAATTTTTTCCACATGGACAGATTCAGTTTTTTGAAATTCGTCCCTGTAACTTCCTTATCTGTAAACTTCAAATTTGATCACGCACAGTACTTCGAGCCGAGGATTTTAACCATCATATAACAAACTGGATCACGAGAACGAAGTTATACTTGAACGAATGACCAGGTTTTCGCAGCAGCAATATACATTTTTAGCTATGCGTAGGAAATTTGACGACGCGGCTTTATATTGTTTTTCTATTGCAACAGCATGAACACGGAGCTTGCCATGTCTCTCTATAAATCAAGTTTTTCTTTACTCGGACTAATAAACGTAGAACAAACCTTTGGATTATAAATCGGGAAGAATTTGAAAGGATTGACGGCGATGAGAATGGATCCCACGTAAGTATAGATTCGCTCCGCTTGGAAACGAATCCGCAAATTTTCCAGCAATGTCCCTTCATTCAAATCACTCAGCTGACAAAGATCTGGATACTCTTTGTTTTCTGCCCGTTTATACAGGAATCGATAGAAGTAGTCTTTGATAAGCGCAGGGTCTGACATCAGGCATTCCGTCCACATTCCTTCTATATGCCGTTCTTTCAGGCAAAAGCGGTTTTCTTGGCTTCCCTGCGAAAAAAATATCGAGGCAGTATAGTTCAAGCAACCGGATGAACAAAGTGTTATCTTCGTCCAACTTACGAACGTTCATCCCTACTACAAGATCCCGAAGAAGATCGTTTAAAATGCATTTTCTTGAAAGATAAAAAAATATGGTTCCTGAGATATCGCAACCAACAGCAACATTAACGGAAAACAGATGAGGAATTCCATAGGAACGAAGCAAACCCTGATTCTTTGCTTTTCGTGACTTTAAATCTCAAGATCAAGAACATTTCAGTTATTAACACGTTTCACGCGATAAACACCATGATACTAATTTTCAGGCTTGTACATATTGCGTGGAATTATACGATTCGATCTCGTAAAAAAGAATTTTAAATACAGAAATAAATCTGATCGTCTCAAATTTAAACAAGATTATGTACTGATAAATTGTTAAACTGACATGAGTTGAATTATACCGTAATTCCAATCACTTGGAATCTTTCAGATAACTGAAGAACAATATATCCAAATGACCAACAAACCGCAAATTCATTAGGACAATAACGTATTCAAAGACCCGAAAAAGCATGATTGGATGGTAAAAAGGCTGAGCGTTACAGTACTATACATAATTTTCCAGGGAAGAAAAGACAATGATCACGTATCGACTGCGAGAGGTACAGAAGGATTTTCTTTGTAAGACAGAGAAAAAAATACAAAATATAGGAACGTACAGCTTTCGGCCACCGCATTTGCAGCGCAACAGGCAGCTCGTGTGATGCCAGACGACGCTCTCGGACTTCCTTGCATTCTTGGCCGATCCGAGTGCAGACGACCTCTGCAATCTCGTAACAAGGAACGTGTCCGACTGCACCGGCTTCGATCACGCAGGGCAACTCCAGTTTCGCGCAAACGCACCGGACGATCTCTTCCGCCGTCGTGCCTGAGAAGACATTAATCCACAAGGACATGAGAATTCAGAACGAGAATCCTCAGCATCTTGTACTGTTTTGCTTTGACGTCAAGCACGTCTTAGGCGATAGTTTACCGAAGTGTGATAACGGGGTAAACAGATGCACAGGCGAGGGAAGGAACTTTGAACAGAGACATTACTTTTTTGTTTAAATTAACGGACCGGGCGCCGGCGTTGAAGAAAAACAGGACTTCAACCCAGTTCACTCTTTCAGAAGATTCATTCAGAGTTTATCTGATGGATATTCGCAAGCTCCAGGAAAGAAAGAGGCTGATCACTCTCTCTGAAAAAATCTTAAATTAAGTCGAGGGCCTAGTGAATCGACCCCGAAAGGAATCCCGCGAGATATTCAAAGTTTCTTGGCACGGAAGCTCAAGAAAACGCACTTACATTGAATGGAATGAAAATTTCCAGGAGACATTTGGCTAAAGGAGTTCATATAGTCTTTGGCCATAAAAACATTTCTATGAAGTTCGTCAATATATCGAAGAGAATAGCAAAAAATGTGTACCGCAAGCCATTCCGCTCGGACAAACCAAGAATAGGTTCGGTTTTTCGGCGCCGAAAATAAAAAAGCGAAGAAAATCAAAATAAACTCGATTAACGATAGAAAAGATGACATTTCGACAAGTATAGTAAATATTATCGAACAGGAGTGTCTTTCGACACTGAAATTCCGGGATGAGGATCGTTGTGATGCATAAATTCCGTAATGGTAACAATGAAAACTGCTGTTTACATTCGAAGAAAAATTGGTGAATATGCTATAGATATGACTAAAAGATCGACAGAACCTAGTGACGAAAATTCTGGAAAAAAATTGTTTCCCGGGCGGAGTTCTAAAGGCACATTCCAAGAAAAAAGCGTCCCTGACGGAGGACTGTCATTCTCCGAGCAATCTAACCAAGGTTACGACGAAAGTCAACACTGCCAGGAAGCCTACTCTGTTATCGCTAGTGTGACACAAGTTCCACGTTGAAAACACATACCAGCATATTTTAACTCACTCTGATAACCGAATACAAAACATACGACTTTCGATTTAAATTCTCATGCGAAATCTACCGATAACTTCTGTACGTTGGGAGAGGTAGTCACGACAAACACAAAGGATAAAATCAACCAGCATTGATTGAATGCATTAAATCAGCGTCACGTCTCAATATTGTCTTTCTGAAGTTAACCATATAAGACGACTATGGGAAAATCGAATTTTTACTTGTTCACGCACAAACGCCAGATATTATAAGACCTAACTACCGCTGCTCAACATTCTGTCTTGAAAGAGCACTTCCAAAATGGTTTGATTTGGAATTACAGTATTCCCATTTCAAACAATTATTATGTCAGGGAATGGAACATTGTTCGAATAACCTACAGGCTTATCAATTTGATCGAACCAAATACTGTATATACATACGCATCACTCGAGGACTTTAAAGGTAGAAAGTTGCATCGCTGCGGAATGTTGAAAGCTTCCTGGAATACATCTGCCTACCATGGAGGGAATACCCAAGAACTTTCCGCGCAAGACCCGTTGAAACTTGAAATACACAATGGCGATCACAATAATCCTCACGAGGGCTGTTTAACAGAGACCTTTTATCTGATTCCGGCTTACATTCCGTCATGAGCTTCTCAGTCCGCTACAAAAATCTCGTCGGAATCTTACCAGATTTACAACTTCGTCAATTGAAAATTAGGATCATGACCGAACTAGTATAACATGAAGATTTTCCTTCGCGAGAGCCTTTCAATGGCTTCAATAAGACGATACAGTGCAACGTTCGTAAAAGTAATGAATAATAACCTGAAAATGAATCCTCGCTCGAGACATACTGAACTTTCCCACACAACTTCCGGCTACCTGCACTCATTTCTCAGCAGCGAACTTCCTTTCGAACCAACGACGAGGGCTTACATCGATCGAATAAGCGTTCGAGAATACTGAAAATCGAACGATTAAACAGTCTCCGAAGATGACCACGCCTATAGGTTTCCAAAAGCGATCTCACCTTTGGAGGCTTCGACTTCGAGCGCTTCAAACTGTCCACTGAGATGACCGACATGGACAACAACCAAATATCGCGCATTTTCTTCGTCCTCTTCAATTTCGCCGCCAGCGGGGGTGACTTCTTCAGCCTTCTGGCCCCGCTTTCCCATCGTCACAAGATCATGTTACAGATGATCACCCAAATACTTCCGATGCGAGCACGTCAAAAGTCTCACATATTTGTTGAGCACAATAATTAGCATCAGAATGCTTCAGCCAAGTTCCACAAATTCATGGATAATACTGGAACAAGAATCAAGACCGATATTCCCCGAACTCTCAAGGAACTCAATATTAATCTGATACATGCGAAAAATTTGAAGCTCAATGGGTATTGGGAGTCCTCGTTCTAGTAATTCTATAATGATTATCAGACGAAAAAAGGTTCCGAAAATGTATCACTCAATCACAAAATTCATCGAGACCTGCACTTCCACGACCCCACTCGGCACGACACGCCGCAACAAACGCCAGCACGCCACACCTGTTGACTTTCAATGGCAAAACGCGAGCTGGATTGCTTCCATTTTCTGTCTGAACGTCCGCGCTTGGCCGGAAGAACCTTAACATTTGACGGAGTTTCACTCATTGAACTTGAGGTATGATGTTTTCGAGTCCCACTGACGCGTAAAACATACAGTACTGTACAGTACAGCACTGTAAATTGAAAATGTGATGTACATTAGTGATATTCACCCAGTGTTACGGAAAAATATACAGACTCGTAAACTTAACAACTTGATGTTGGCTTCATTGTAGCATTTGGACAAATTTTTAATTTTCAAATTACATAGCTAATATAGAACTTCTGCAAGGAACCTTGAAACAATAATATGCTTTCTACAGTTTCAAGTAAATGGCATACAATATTGCAGCAATGACAATTTGAGCTCTTCTCTTTCTGAAATTCAAAATGTCCATGAATTGGAAAGAGAGCATCACTTGACTTATTCACGGTATTATCCTATTTGAAAATGACCTTATTGACTACAATTTGGAAGATAGCTAGGAGTAAAATGCGGAAAACATTTAATTGAGACGAGCTTCCCTAATGGCAAGCCAAATAACATAGCTTCATGTACAGTATATAAAAGCCTCATGCTGTTGGCAGGAACAGGAAGTCCATGCGCGGGAATAGCTGGAATGCTGGATGAGGCACCGTTCGGAATGCTGCATACAGTATGCTGCAGCCCACTGCTGCATGGTCTTCTGGTAGCCCCCGTTCCAGAAGAAAATACTGAATTCTGAAACCCTGAGAATCTGAGATATTACTGTACATACCCTTTTAGGAGGAATTTTCCAAAAGTTCTGTCAGATGAACAACGCGGGCAGATCCGAAAGCCCTGCTGCACAGTTACTAACTTCAGGTTTTCAAGCAAATCAAGACAATAATCTGCGGGAATCTTATCCTACAGTATTTGATATACAAATGACTTGCAGGCCCAGCAAGAGCTTGGGGAACACCTTTCGTACAAGGTAGTGTTCGTAAACAAATGAGCTTCACTTCGCTCCAGCAGCCAGTCGGCTATTTGGGAGGAAACATTTTCAGCAAAATCATGCTATGAATGCCTTCGTTAATTATTGGCTTTCCTTGCGATGACTCATATGTCTTCACTAGCAATCAAATCCTTCGGCTTTATGGTTGAAAAGAAAGCATCATGGCCAACGAGGATATGCTCAAAAACTGTTCAAGCTTTAAAATAATACAGTGTTGTGAGAGACCTTAAGCGTGCATTGGTCAAATACAGTACAGTACAGTATATCCAATTCATGTTTCTCAAATACAGTACTGTAAAAAAAATTGATCCATAAGTAGGATGAAAACCTTTTTCTTCAAACAAAGTATTTTTATAGGGGTTCATATGCATGACATGCCTTCTCGCAGAATTAAAATTTCAAATATCTAGCCAAATGCCAGATGCTAAATTATATGTCGAGTTTATATTTTATACTGTACTTGTGTATATGGTTGGAGTTAATAAATCAAAGCTTCCCGATGCCTATACAATACAATCGTTGAACATAATCATTAGTTAATTTAATCAGCAGAAAACTATGCTGTATACGCACAGGGAGACGTTTTTCTATCATTTTTCGAACACCATGAGCGATGGATGTGAAAATAATAATTTTATGAATACGGCGATGAGCGCCTCATCCATGTAACGCGAATCATCATGCATCACACATGCTTTTATAAATCATAAAATTTTTGAGCTTCTCTCAGCAGGATAAGAGAATTCTAAGCGGAAAATGACGCCTATAGAAATCTTCGAAATATCATGAAGAATTAACGTGATATAGTGCCATGTCAGCAAAAACTAAGCTATGATACAGTACAGCGCGACCATAACTAGAACATCAACATTGAAAATCCTTTTTCGTATGTACATGCAGTACAACTGTAGTACAGTATTGCCCGAACAGAACAGTTACGGTTACGACTAGGAAATTGAGCGACACCTACCAAGCTTTGTCAATAATGCAGAAATTGTTTGCAGAACTTGTAAGCAAGAGAACAGTATGTAGTTCCCGGCGGATTTTTGGGATGGAAAATGTGGTCGACATGCAAAAGCATTGTACTTTTTGTAAAATGCTTGAAAAAAAGTAAAACGACCAATTTAAACACATCTTGCGGAGGAAAAAAGGGGGCGGTAAATTGCTCTTCGATTCAAGCTCTTTTTTTCGTTTGATACCATCCATGAACATAAAAATGCAAAGTACAGTACAGTATACAGTATATGATGTCAGCGGTGGGTAAAGCTCCTCTCGTGAACTATATGCAGTACTCGCACTCTGGAAGTATGACTTCCGTCGAATTAGTCAACTGTTGTGCTGCACTGTACTTTGAGAGGAGATCTGCATTCATTCACCTAACTAGAACACCCACGACCGGATACGAACCCATCAACGCAAACTCGGCTTGTTCGATTAGCTTACTTGATAGGCGTGATAAGAGAATGAATCCAAGTGTCAAGCGTGTTTCTCCTGCTTTTCCTGATGGTAAGCGCAGCATGTGCACGAACTGACATCCGTAAACAAACTCATGAAATCGGCCGGGTGCGGGGAAAGGTCCGTATTCACGAAAAGAGAAATCCTCTCGTCGCGCATTACAACTTTATCAGCAGCATAAAACTGAATTCGTATATAGGTGAGTGCGGCGGAATAAACGCAAAAGCGAGGGGGAGACAGCGAAACAGTGCCCCGCTCGCCATTAGCCTGACTGTCATTTCTTAATGAAGATAGAACGGAGTACATGGAAGTGCAATAACGTCTCGCGCCGCCAACAGAAAAGAAGATACGTCAGCAGAGATGCCTCTACAGTATGTGAATCGAGGGTTGCGGAAAAAAATATAGCTTCATATGGTACTCTTTGCGTTTGCTCGATCGCTACTCGTTCATATTTGCTGCTTTTTATATAAAAAAAAGTCTAAATGGCATACCGCCAGCTTCGATCAACCTCCTATTCATTGTTCGGGTTTTGTGTCATTGCGCATGTTTCGCATGTGTGATGTGTCCCTAAATATAACGAAATTTTTCCTCCCGTACCTTGGGTATACCAACCTACCATTAAGGGTCGCTGAATCAGGATTTCTCTCCCGAATTTCAGCTCACACACCGATCGAGAACCCTGTCAAGTATTCGTTAAATCTCTTCATTCATCAATGAAATTGGAAAATAATTTCGCAATTCGATCTACCCAATAAATAAGAGGTTCAACGAATGTACCAGGAGTATAACTGCCTTCGCCAACATAGTTTTCAATGCATGATATGCATCTGTCATTTTAGATTTAATAACAAAGACATGCGACATCTTCTTATATTTGAAGTTTTTAAAAAATAAGCTGCGAATATTTCATTTGATGAATCAAAAATTGTAGATTTCTTTAATGAAGCCCGGAACTGCACTCTTTCGTACAATATTGAAAAAAATCGTATGCATAAAAAAGGAACATTAATTTGAGCAAATCAGAGTGCATTCCTTTATCCAACTGTCCATTTATGTCATTTCCGTTTGCACGATGAATTTTGAAAAATATCAGGTTCGATTTGCATCGCTTGAGCATAATTTATTTCATTTCATCGTGTATTTTATTCGACCATTTCATCTGCTCCACTGTGGCTATAATCTTACCGTTCATAATTCTCGCGCCGTATTGTACTGTAATTCCTGTTGTCTGTTTCATGTTCAGCTGAGCATTTTTGTACATTCACACCATTTTTGTCTTCATCAATAAATAATATAAGGTCGCATGAAAATTCCAGAGTTGAATTGCCCTTTTTAATCGTTCTGCCTGTAAAAATTAAGCTAGAATAAGGTTCGTAACATGCGTCGTCATTTCAGTGCTGTGTCTGCTTTTTCCTGTTTTTCTGTGTCTATGATCGGAATAAAGCTTATGTTTCATTCACAATTTTTAAATATTTTATGCGCTTCTGAGGTTTAGGTTTTATGGAGAAACTGTACGGTATTTATTGATGCATAGCATGCACTATTCGTAGCTTTTTTTTCTTGAACTTCAAGTGCGAAAATATGTCGCACGCTTTCATTATTACATGTGAAAAAGGCATTTAAACCTTTTTTAGCGATGGTAGTTCTACTATATGCATGCATTCGTTGGATCCCTCGAGCAGATCGAATTGCATGGGACTGTTCGTGATTTGTCGATAAATGGACGCTGCGCTAAAATTTCATGAATAGAATATGAAATTCAGATGATTATGCCAGTAACGTACATTATGCGCGATGACGTGATTTTTAGCAACAAGAGAAATATGGGAACTATTGTGCAGTTGTGTACTCATGATTCCGATTAATGTACAGTGTTATTTTACCGTATGCCTCAGGCGCGGAGCAAGAATCTACTGATCTCTCAGCGGATGTGCGGAATAATCGTAGTAAATAAGTAAATGAAAGGCAGACGAAAAGCGCTTTAATACCTTAATGGCCAGCTTTCGGCGTGACGTGGGATGCTGAGTCTTCCGACCCCCGACACATTGCGAAGGGCTAATTCATTTGAAGGCCTTTATTTAATCAGCGTCCGTCATGTGCTATAAACTTGGCATTATCCTTGAGGGAAAGGAAAGGTGCGTCTCAGAGGACAGCTTGATTCGCACTTGATCTGCCTCGTTCACAGAAAACTCATACAGGAGGAATTCCTGCTGGTTTGCGGAGGCGGTCTCAACCGCATGATCGTTTCAAGTGGAGGCTAGAATCACGTCGTGCGTCAGACGCTGACGACCAAGGCTCGTTAGACCGCGATGCGACTGTTCCCCTGGGAGCTAGTCTATTTCCAGTAAGTGCCTCGAGCGGTAATTACCTGCTTTTACTCATCCACCAGACAATTAATCCGGATTTTCGCGTGTCTTTCTTGAACCACGCTTGGATATAATGTTGCGCTTCTTTCCCCTGAAAATCGCGTACCACAGCAGATCATTGCATGAGTAACCTTTTAGAGCGTCGAATCGTTTCAAACCTGACAAATTACATCAAAGCACGACCCGGAATCTGCCTGAAACCTTCTTCATCGCGATCACTGGGGCTTATTTCTTCAAAATATTTGTTCTCCCGAAGTCCATAACAGATCAGTACATTGTTGATTAATGGATGCGCAATTTGAATTCGTGAATACTGTACTGTACTTTTTACTCAAGGAAAAAGCCTTTAATGCAATATCGCCGGCCAGAATGAAAGCAAGGTCTTACACAGAAGGATTCGACAAAATATATTTAAGGCAACAAAAGATAATGATCTTATAACTAGAAAATTTAATAATGATCTTATAACTAGAAAATTTGACTAAATTTACGGTACTTAAGCCGTCATCGGGCAATGAAATCTACCGAGACTAAAACAAAAATCGTTGCACGGAGAATACGGCAGTAAACGAATCGCAGAACGAGTCAGCTGTATCGTACCATTAGAAAATATGGACAATTTAGTGGAGGGTTAAATTTATTTCAGACAAAAATGTCATGCTATATACTTATAGTAAAGTACTGCGAGATTGAATGATTAATTTTTCAAGTTGAATAAAATGTTGGCCATGACTCATTCTTGGCGGAGGTTTTCAAAATCGGTCTATTGGACCCATTTACTTCCTCATTCACTTCAGGTAAATATATTTTATTATGAAATACTGTACCAGAAATTTAATATTTAGCTCCACGAGGTTAAAACTAGATATCAAATTTCGGATAAGGGCATGTCGCCATACCCGTGTATCCGAGATTCCGAGGAAAGGAAAATTCTACTCATTTGTGCGATTGAATTCCATCTGATAGCGTGAGCCGAGAGAGGTTCGGGAATTTAAATAATTTAGAAATGGCTTTGCGAGTCAAAAATCACGAGATGATTTACCATTTTCGGCAATAAATGGTCCTCAATTCTTGCTTTATAGAGCCCTTGGGTCTCTTTGGCGTGTAGGAATTAAAGGCTTACGCGTTGATTGAAATTACGAGTATAAGAAGAACATGCACGCCATGGAGGTTTCATCGAATGATATAATTTTAAAACGGTCACTGCGTGCCAAAAAGTTTCAGGAACTCTGGTTTACGGTATGGGTGAACGATTGAGAAGACGTTGAAGTGTGAGGAGCATTTGGGAGAGATGAACCTTGTCCTATGGGAATCGGCGGCGGGATTTTTGCAGGGCTTTTCCGGATGAATAAAGAATGCATCTTGTTTGGAAAGCGAGAAAAGAGCGGTCGCAATCTGTACGGATGATGCACGAGATGAGCGGGTTCATATTTGATCGAATGGTGTTCATTCGATCTCGTAGTCGTACCTTCTGAATATAGTGGGGGTAGGGAACAGTCATTTTCATGAGCAGGCTTGATGGATGTTGGATGGGCCCCCCACACACAATCTGCTTATTAAAACGCACATTAAGGTCGCTAAAGAGGCTGGCGCGAATGTGACGGGTGCGCAACACCACCGGGTTCCCTAGCGGTTTTCCCCTTCGTCAGCTATTTCCACACCGACCCCAGGCCGTAATCCCCGGGTTTATTCGCAGTTAATCGAACGCGATGTTCTCGTTTGCCTTTTATTCCTGCAACGGGGCGGAAAGTCGATCAGGCGTCGAGTCCTCTGCTCATCTGCTGCTCACTTTCTCCTGTCTTATGGTCTCTCAGGCTTGTGTAGAGTCTTTGCGATCTCCGTGAAGCCATTATCCATTACCGCTCAATTTGCTTCGATTCCCCTCCCCGTTGTATCTCTATGATTTCGACGATTCCTTGCCCACTGTGCGATTACGCGATTTAAACCCTCTTTGCATTCGTAAGAGCCAAATCGAAACACCAACAATCAGACGCGATCGCATTTCCAATCCCAACTGAACTTCAGTTTAGTCTCAGAACTCTCAGTCGCTCTATCTTTTAATAGATCTAAGTTTCCCATACCGCATTTATTAAAATGTACGATAAACTTTCAATTATGGACAAAATCAGAGTACAGTATTTAGTTGATCCTATTGCATCGTATATTAGAATGCGTCATATTTTTCATAGTGTCCTAAATTCACATTCTCGTGTATAGGAGAGAGAGCTTATCAGATTCAAGGAAATTTTTTTTAGTTAAATTAAAAATACGGCCTAAAATTCTACCGAGTATTCTGGACTCTCTGATCAAGGATGCAAGAGTTAGCGTTCGTCTCATGCGGTTTCGGGTTACGTATTTGGTCGGTTATGAGGCTTGAATATACTGTATAAAATAATTTCTTCTAGTATTTAAGATAATTTATGAAGAAAATTGCGTCATATTTTTCCAGGGAACTTGTTTTTCTTCGACAGATGAAGTATAGGTAGGCTTCGTATTTGAGTAAATGTTGCACGTATAATTGGGACGGACTCAGCGCCTGAAAACTTTCCCATTCCGTGCGTATATTTATTCAAAACTATTCCTAATTTCATCGAACATATTTATAACCAAGTGATCAAGTTACATTCCTCCGCCAGGTTTCTAAAATTTCCTCGTGAGAGCACATAAGTAGGAGTTTATACATATAACACGGTTATACTTTTTATCTTACTGTAAGTACTGAAAGCTAAATATTTCAGAATTTTGAACTTCATTCGCGAACAACAAAAGCCTTGGTATATTTTTGGACGAAAACCACCGTTATTTTTCCAAGGACAGCATTTTCTTTTTAAAATATATTTCAGCATGAAACTCGTGTCATGCCGGAATGAGATACCTGAGGAAAACCAGCGACAGAATTGACTGAACTGGTGATGCACAGCACTCATCATTTATTTGAGAATAATTTTAACCAAATAACATATGGACGATTTGCAAATTTATTTTTTCTTAAACTAAAATTTGTTTTTTTTAAGTACTTAAAGCTTTATTATGTTACCGCAAAGTCTTTATTTGCCTGACGAAAATAGATTCTCCCTTTTTGCCTAAATAAAAAAGAGAAGAAAATTAGGGTAATGATTCCAAAATGCGAAGAGAAAACTTGTCTTTATTGCGGCAGAGCCTCACAAACTGCGTAGTTGTGAGGAGGATCGTGTTCAACTGGTTTTTCTTATTGAGCGCATTCTAAAAAACGGGAAATGGGTATTTTGAGCCATTTTAACTTCGCATGTTAACCATCTTTTGAAGGGGATCTTATCGATGCAACAGCTAAACGTTCTGGAGCAAGAAAAGTGAACGGCATTCCTCGACCAGGGAACCGGTGGATTGGGCGTGAAGTTGTGGATTTTAAACAATAAGTTGACGCATTTGGAAGCGATAAAAGGAGCTCAAAGAACCGGGAAATCAATGGAAATAAGTAGTGAGGGTGGACATGACCCAGGTTCATCTAATGGAGTGGATGACTGGCCGAATCGAAACAAGATTTGCAACGCCGTATAAACCCGACATATTTACTTAGTCACCTCGCCACGTGCCGCAGTGGCACACGGCTGGTCACGTGCGGACGCGCGGAGTCGACAGCCCCCCAGGGCGTGAAATGACCCTCGATTGACATTTAAATTCGCCCGGGCTGCGACACTGAATCAATACCTCGCGCGAAATCGCAGCGAGTAATTTGCTTGCGTAGTCAAACAAAAGTCGAATCCAGGAACGCGAAGGTTTTCTTTTGTTGTTGAGCCGTCCAGCCCGTGGGTCCCTATCTGAGAAAGATGGAACCACGTGGGAAGAGGAGGCTTCGCAAGGAGCGTTACGGGCAACCAATGGAAAACGTGCGGCAACGCCCCGGATCCCATCTGTGGTATCTTCGGCCTGTTTTGATTCTCCGCGAAGCCGCGCCCCGAGTGCGAAGTCGAGCCTGGAGCACGCAACCCCGTCGGTTTGCTCAGTGCTTCATGAGAAACGTCACTGAAACGGCCAGGCTTAATCATAAAAGATCGCCGATGTGCCGAGGTTACTGGCAGTGAGGGGAAATCGCTTCTGATGGAGCCCAATTTTCCGCAGCGGCATTCTTCGCGAACAAGAGTGAAATTATTGCCCGTTTTCTGCGCGGTCGGGCATCTTCTTCAAATCCCGTGTTTTGCCCGCTGCGAAAATCGCGTCGATTCATGGTCAATTACGTTTTACACCCTGTTGCTTGCCACTTGACCCCTTTCGGAAAACATCAGAGGAATGACTCGGGGATGTTCCTTGTTGAGCTTATCTTCACATCTTCTCTTATGGTCTGGCTTTGCCTAGGTTTTTCTTCCGAGTGATCCAGGTTTTCACGCTCTTCCATCGTTCGATGAATTCCGTGTTCTTGGAACTTTTTCAACGGATCGCAAAGTTTTTTCAGGTAAGAAATCCATCTCCAGCTTTAGGCTTTCTTCGCAGCGTTTGACGTTTAATATTATCTTAAATTTCTTCGTTTTTTAAGAGATATAATAAAAGAAAGGTTTTTACTTGAATCGGATATGAGAGATGCTTGCTAAGTGAGTCAGGAACTCCAGCGATTTCCTCTCGGTTCGCTAAAAGTTACTTCTCAAAACTTTTATAATACTGTATTGCATTGATTATGGAAAAACAATCTTGGTTTTTTATCCTGGGCTTTTTTACGATCTTCGGTCAATGGTCTATGTTTCGCGTGTATTTATGCGTTCCGATCATCAGCGGAGGAAACGTAAATTTTGCTCTGTTTCGTAGAAGAGAGTTTACATTGCAATACTATCTGTTTTTCGGGTGATGTTGCAAATTTAAAATTTGTATTTGAAAAAATCCGGATTACGGAACTCGCCCTGAACGATGTTAAAATCAAGTAATCACTAAACGTTTGAAGAAACTTTTGCAATCCGCGGTAGATCTAAGGGTTCAGTGTTTGTGTTATTCCTGCTTGAAAACATAAGATCGATAATCCGGCGCCTTTGTGTCTTCGATCAACCATCTGGGAAGCAAGTGTTCTTCACATTGAAGGACATTCTTTTCAGAAAACCGGACGAACCCGCACACTTGTGGGTTCATTGTTGTAGTTCCGCAGTATTTCTTTCGGATTCCGAACAAAAAATGACCTCTAAATTAGGAAAAAGTTCCGCAGTTGTGGGTTCATTGGAAATTTCCGGTGGTCTCGAACCAAACTTTGTTTTTCTCCGTGGTCAACTATAAAGTTGCCGATAAAAACAAAGTAAGAAGATCGATTATCTGCGATAATGAATTGATGGTGCCTTCGCCAGTTGATCAAATATCACAGATAATCGTCAAATTAATTGTACTCGGCTGTTATCTGAGAAAAATTGATTCAACATTGTAAATTGTATAATTGTATAAGTGATCTTACCATCAAGGGAGGAGCAACACAATTTCCCAGAAACCCTGCCAAAAGTTCAAAACTGTAAAAAAATCCTGAGTTTTTGTTTTCGTTTTTAATGGCACGATATTCTTTATTTATGACACTTTGTTTTGCTTTTACAGTATAATGCTTTTCACATCGGACAGTTTTACTGCTCGCGGCACAAATTTCAAGCTTATCTGATTGACATGAAGATGATATTGTAAAACGTTACATCGGCGGCTTTGTTTCCTATGACTCTCTTGAATTTCGAACCCTGTTATTAAGCGGCTAAAAATTTAATTGAACTCCGGGTTATCGAGTTCTACTGAAATTAGGTGTCAGGAAATCAACACTAAGCACTGGTACCCACGCTACTTTCGCTTAGAACGAAGAACTCCAATGCTCCCAATTTCTCATAAGAAGTCGGACGCGTTTGTAAGGCATGGCAAGTCTTGTGTCTATCGGTCGCTTGGTTTTTCACACCCTCCTGCGAATTTTCTCACCATACGTCCGAACTCTGTTGGACCTACCGCAAGCATCTTGCGTTCATAAAAAGCTCGATTTCCATATTCACGCAACTACGTTGTCTTAAGTGAGTCGTCAAAAATAAAAAGTACAATGGCATGAATCGTTCCGGGACTTCCTAAATTTTTACCATCTCTGTATCAATCAGCCGAGTACTGCGAAGAAGTCTCCCGAATCTGCGTGTTGACTGCTTGACCTGGACATGGAAAAAACGCTGGAGGGGATTTTTTATTCGCATAACCATCGGCGTTTTTTTTTTTTTTTTTGGAATTCCTGGTAGTTCCGAGGCGTAGAACCTCGAAAAGAATGTCTACACCGACTAGAAATCTCACGTCGACGGTATATACAGTAAAAGAATAGAAAAAAATAGCCACGAGTCCATCTCACTTAAGCTGAGCTTCTGTGCTGGTTTTTTCCCGCGTGGTTCATGAAAAAAGGAAAACGAATTCTTCAATCCAACTTATTTCAAAGTTCTGTGGTTTAACTTGATTCCATGCACTTGTAGCCCGAGTTTGTATCTGGTACAGCACTTTATTTGTATAAGTGAATTTCTTCGCTTTTCATTTGGTGGAATTCGATGAAATTTCCATGCTTTCTGTGGAAATCGATCAATCTTTGTCGAGAACTTCATTGGAATTTACATCGAAAATCACATTTTAGAATGATTCACGCACAAGACGGACGTCTTGGAAAATGGGCGGAAAATTAAACTATGAATACAATGATCGCAAGTCCATTGAGGAAATACTGTATTCATTGAGAATGTACTTTTATCACGAATTCATCCAAATCTTATTGCCCCATGAAATAAGACCGTGAAATGAACTAGAAGATGACTCTAAAACAATCAAATAAGTCCGGGAGTCCTCAAATTTGTCGTATGAGCTCAAATTTAGACATGTGTTGGTAGATTTTTCCTCCATAGATGCCCTTATTTTTTCGTGGCTCAAATACCTGTATTACTTGTTTAGTTACTCCGCGAGGGAGAAGCTTTGATTCGTCAATTTAATTTTCCTTCCTTGTGAAATGTATGGCGTGTAACGCTAAGAATACCGTTTAACGCGAGAATCGTGTTACCGACATTTTTTTGGGGCATTGGAAAACAAGAAGAAATAAGCATTGTGGTTATACTGCAGAGACTTTGGAGGACAATTCTCAATAACAAGATCCTATTGTATTCCAGGTAATTATCCGAAACGTTGATATTCAAAGCATACTGTAGCTGGAATAGCGTAATTTAATTTCTTGACCCATGGGAACGGGAAGTCCTCGAACCGAGCATGCATAGCAGTTGAGATGACGCAAGCAGCTTTCGCACTCTATGCGGGCCGGTTTGTGGTTGAAGAGGCGACTTTATGTTATTATCGCAGGACGAGGATGCACACTTCGGGACACTCCATTTCCGCGACGAATGTCGCCCTTCCCCCGGGTCTGACGGTGCATCACGGGCAAGTACCGCCGCCGTTGACATCCGCCGGCGACTTGAATGGAGACAAACCGATTAAGCAGAAGCGACACCGCACTAGGTTCACCCCGGCACAGCTGAGTGAACTGGAGCGCTGCTTCTCCAAGACCCACTATCCCGACATCTTCATGAGGGAGGAGATCGCCCTCCGCATCGGACTGACCGAATCCCGTGTTCAGGTGGGTTCGTTTCCTCGGAATTCGTCAGGGGGAAAAAAATTCGGATCTCCCTCTAGTAACTCAGGGATGAAGAAACATTAATTATACCGTATTACCTCGAATATAAAAGGACTGCTGTTGAAAGTATCGCGCGCCATCTCTAAAGACGCGCGCCTCAATTTTTCAGCTGCAATATTAGGTAAAAATGTATCCCAACATAAACTGCGCACCCCGTTCTTCAGTATATACAGTATGTTCACAATTTAATATTTACAGAAGCTAAAGTTACAAATTTATAGTCAAATGGAAGGACAGTTTAATTTGTTCCTCATTTAACTAATTTGTAATGTGATCCAAGGATAACGCAATCACGAATGTATGAAAATTTATAGAAGTTTTTACCGAATACGACGAGCCCCCACATTTAATTCTCGATTTTTGGTGAAAAGTGCATATGCTAATATTGAGTAAAGCACATTATTCGAAGTATTCATATGTATTTATTTGTAATCCCATAAACGAGAAAAATTCTTCTCTACATTCAAGGAGCACTTTCATTTGATCAAAATTCTTCAAATTCAGAATAGTCTGTTGATTCTACTCATACTGAACTTCATATCTTCGAATACTTGCATTAGGGATCAGTATTGTACTCTTGTACCCTTGAAGGGAAATTCTTTGGAAGAATTAGTTCAAGGGAATTTTAGACCAAATTTTTTTCTAAAGATTGTGTCGGACCTGAAGCAATCATGCTTTTACTGTACTGTACTTGCAAATCTGTAAGAGGCCGTAAAATTTGTTTCACCATCGAATATAAGATTCAGTTCTTGACGTTTTCGAGTTAACGTTCGCGAAGAACTGCGTCTTTTATTCAAGTTAATGCGGTTGTACACTGTAGTTATTCTAATGTTTTCGTCAAAATTTTACCAACTTTCTGCGTAAAGATTTATGTGCACTTCTCAATCGTGATCTAATGGTACTCGATGGCACAGTACTTTCTCTGTGAAAGTTCATTGAGACAGAAAATATATATTTAGAGAATCCTCGTAGACTCACATTTCCCCCTAAACCCGGATTGCAAAGAATAATCTTGCTTTAATCGAGAGCTGCTTGTCTAATTAGAGATTTCATCTATTTTATAGCCGACTTTCATCGCCAGGCTTGCTTGCTGCTTTGTTTTGCTCATTTAGTATATACTCTAGGTTATGATGAGGACACATTGGATCAAGAAAACCTGGATTCATTCATAATCTGTAACTTGAAAAAACTAGTTTTACAGCAAAACCTTGACTTTGAAATCTGTCAGGTGATTTTTTCCTGCAAACGCAGATTTTATTATGTAAGATTTTATTTTTGAATTCATGTGAATATTACTGTACTTTTATAGATATGCGAATATTACTGTTTTAATATTCATGTGAATATTACTATATTACTGTATTACAGTAAGACGTGTATTTTAATTCTGAATCACAAAATGTTTCAAAATTAAAAACTCTTTCAAAATTTAAGCCGCACACTTTTTGCGTTATTTCAGGCAATTTTTAGGTAGGAGTTGTCGATATGATGTAAGGGTTTATTTAGCGGGTTTTATAAAAAAAATGCTTTATTTTAATTTATTTGAACACGTGAGTCACGAAACTTTCTGGCGAACAGGCATAGTATAATTATTTTACAAAACGGAATTACTTGCGGGATTTTTTCGAGACTTCCATGCGAATCTGTCGAACTGACTGCCTTGCATTCCATAAGCAAAATGAGAACACAAGGGAAACAATACAGTCGGTGAAACATTGAAAACGGTCATTGAGACTTTTTCTGGTAATACAGTACTGTACTGTATTTTTATGTCCAATTCGGATAAAATTCTGCTATCGGTGCATGGAAAGCTTCGTCATAATTCGAGTATCACCTGTTCACTGAGATCAAACAGTGAATCTTCCAACAAGCATGGATATGCCGCGGGATGATTGAGGAGAGATTTTTCTTTTGTTGGAATTTTTTGCTCTGTACGGTCATAATTGAAAAAATCTGTATAACCCTTGCGAGATTATCTTTCATTCGTGATACTTGAATCTGGGCGAAGGCAGCCGGTCGTTCGGCCGGAAAACAGAGGTTGTGATGTTTTTCCATAACAAATCCGTTTGATGCGGCCTGCGAGGCTTAGTTTTGAAAATCACGAAGACGTTGAGACACAACCTCGATTTTCGCTGTTGCTGCTGAATTTCGTGTGAACTGAACCGGCACGTGCCAATAACAGAGCAGCGCGCAAAAATTCCCCGAAAGACCCAAGGGGTGACAGATGGTGGCTAGCCCAACTGGTGCTTTCTGGCGAACAACAAAAGCCACTTGATTTCGGGACTCCCGGGAATAAGCGGTCTCGATTTCGCTCCATTAAATCCTTGACAGCTGGTGGAAAACGAGCCCGGCGATTCTCTCTTCCTGCTCGGGTGATTCATAAAAAGCCGATCCCGCGTCTCCCCTTCAGTTCGGAAGCATCGCTCTCAAGTCATTGTCACCTAGAAGCAAACCGAGTCCCGCTAGTTTTTCCGACCGAAGTGCGGAAACTATATTCCTCCGGGTTCCCTTGGGACGTGCAGCTCTGCGCGGACTCGTTGCCTGGCACATACGAGGCGACGGCATGAACGAGGGACGTTATTGTCAAAACTCAAGGATGACGGGAGGAAGAAAAGAGAAAAGTCCGTTGAAACGAGGAGGTCCTGTAGCCAGGAAATCCATTTATTTCGCAATGCTTTCGGGGAACATCAACAGGCAAATGCTTTCGAAACCTCCGACGCTGATGCCGTCCCTGGAGACGCATATGCTTCTACGCGGGCCGTTCCGCGCAGGCCACAAATTTCGCTGATATTGTAATTCACTCCACTGTGGTATGGCATGCCGAATCTATAGTTCCTTCTGGTGTCGTCCTCGTGGCAGTAGTATTTCAATCCGATCGTCAAAAAACCCGTATTGATCTAAAACTGAGGCCTTCGCAGAGGTCGTCTTCCGTCATCCCATTTAGGCTGGTTAGGAGGAATCATTCGACTGTCAGACAGCCGGCATCGTCGTCTTTGCACTGTCGACGATGTTCGTCATGATGGAGCCGAATATCGAACATTCCCGTCAAATTATCCCTCTATGTTAAAAAAAAAATAAAGGCCAGCCTTTGTCATTTCCCTGATATTAACCCGAAGAGAACCATGTACATTTAGGAAGAATTCAGGTCGATCCAACAGAAAAAAAAAACCCGTACAATTTCATACAAGTTTTCTTCCTAATATTATGAATCAAGAGGTGGAAGGACTCCTTATTACACTCTTAAAGAATTCAGTTTTAGACTTAACACTTGAGGATTGATAAGATGATCTTCCGGAACTAACAAAAGCTCATATATATTGCACGGAAAATATCAGACATTACTCTTCAGGCACAAGTCTACCTTTAATTTCATGGACTGCAGGTGAATTTGGCGTCTGCATAGCGCCAGAAAAAAAAAACCGGTTGTGCTGAGTATGTAGACTATTTTACAGCATAGTGATTATCGTATTAACTCGACCACAGTACAGTATATGCCAAACTTCCTTCCCTAAAATGCCATAAAAACTCTTAACTCGGGTGAGGCCTCTATATTGTACTCGACTTATCCAAGAATCGGCCGAAGTGAAGAAGAGAAGGTGCAGTTTAGCAACAAAATCAGATGTGTGGAAATCGATCGTCAGGGGTAACTAAAGCCAACGAAGACCCTTTCGTGGGTAAATAATGCAGGAAACATTTCCTGGTTTTGCGTTCGATTATTTCATCATCCCATGAATCTTCCACTAATTTTATTTTTATCCATTATTATACCATCGACAATCCCCCGATAAAATGATATGATACAGTAAATGTATACTGTATTCTGCTCAGCGTCGATTGCGGTAATTTTTCTTTTAAAATGTTAACGTTTGTCAGTGGCCTACGTATGGAAATCTTTTCCCAGAAGTTTTTTTTTTGCGTAAATCCATCCTCGTAGTGAAGGCCTTTTTTTAAGCTTGAGCGCATTACTATAGCAGTATTTTGCCACGAAAATTTTTTTTTTTAGAAATTGCATGATAGTTTGAAGCGAGTCCATAAGCTTGAGTCAAAGTAATACAGCATACAATTATACGGTAATTATCCATTATGACATTTTTGCTTGGTTGAGGAACTTTCCTGCGTCTTGACCGAATTGAAAAGTCTTCCTGCTCAGAAATGCCTCCGTCTCAATTCCGTACGTCTGCATACGTGTTTTTCTCAGATCGTGCGGAATTTCAACCATTAAAACAGCTCGAAGTTTATTCGGCCGTCGCGTGCACATCCGCGACGAACATGTAACAAATCAATGAATGAATGAATTGAAAATAAAAGCATCAGGTAAGGAAAGGCCACCCAGGCGATGCATCAATAAGATATGATCTTCACGCCCAGGTGCGAACACGTTCGTTTGGCCGAGCCAGGCGGGGAAACGAGGAATCGGGATCGAAACGAATGAAGTTGAAGTTCCCGCGGGCACGGTGTATGCGCGAAAGCACGACGGAAATTTGACTTAGGGAAAACAAATGATCGAGAGGGATTTACTCTGTTTCATTTACATCGGTGCAGGGAGGAGCCTTTCGAAGCCTTTATTGCCCCGACCAGAGAGAAGCAGGCTGCCTGAGTCACGAGTTACGACGACGGTGATACCAGCCAGCCGCAGCGGTTGTTCTTATTCACGTGGTTGTTCATCAAATGAGAATCCGGCTCAGGGATTTATTTCCCTCCCCTGAACGAACTTTCGCGTTCCCTCCGATGCAAAAATCGACGGAACGCGGTCAGAGGGACTTCGAGATTCCGCTCACATTATTGAAGAGGGATTAGGCCCAGTTGACAATGATTACTTTCCGCGATAAGTAATGTTCCGCGGGCCAATATGTTGCGGGGAAATCGGACACTGGTGTTGTTGTATTGCCTCCCGGGGGTGACACTGACACCCCGGCCCGCGCCCGGGCCCCCGCGGACCTAATGAAAGATGGTGCGGGTTTTATGAACTGCGGGGTGCAGCGGGATGAATAGCTTTTCGGTTTTCCGCGGATTTGCCGGGCCGGCGGGCTGATCCCGGGTTATTAGCGCGCGGACAGCGCAGCCGTGGCGAGATGAGCGATTGGGAGTTGTCTGACGGGATTATGGTTTATTCAGGTGTGGTTCCAGAACCGTCGGGCCAAGTGGAAGAAGCGGAAAAAGACGACGAACGTGTTCCGAACGCCGGGCTCCTTGCTGCCCTCGCATCCCGGGTTGGGGCATTTCGGGAGCGGGCCGATGGCAGGTATGGCGATGGGCAAGTCGGGCATGGGCGCGGAGTCATTTTGCTCCTCGACGCCCAACATGTTCTCTCCTCCGGCCGCGGCTTCGGATCCCGGACGATGGTCGATGTCCGCCATGTCCTCAGGTAAGCCTTTCCTTGCATTTTAGTCCGTGTCAGCGAAATGTGCTAAGGCCCCCATAACAAAACAACCGTAAAGTTACAACCCGACTTTTCGACCGGTGGTACGAGGGCAATCGTCTGTATGATCGTTAGCGAAATTTTCTGAATTAAAGGCAAGAGTTTTCAAGAATAAGTGATGAATTGATTTGACAAGTGGGTGGACAGAGAATGAAATTACAGGTGGACTCTTTCTGCCACGAAATTATTCGTACAAAAGATTTGGTAGTAGAAACCCCCTATTGGCCCTATAACATGGGGAATGAACCTTGGCCGGGGCAAAAATAAATATTTATGCCGAGAAAATCGTTGTAGACAAGATTGTGGTAGAGAGTCCACCTGTATTACTTCAGTGAACAGGAAAAAGGTTTGGAAACCATTTTAGGCAAATGTAAGAAGAAATCCGAGTGTTAACTGGAGCTTGTGTTGAAATATTAACTGCTGGATGCAGCCTTCATTTGAAGCCCTAGATAATCAGAGGAGATGATCCGCGTTTACTGCCATGGTTTGAACAAGGAAAAAGTCAGAAACTTTCTTAAAAGCCATCTAAATGAGATTCACTTGTTCAAAATCGTCTCCAAATAATAATGCCGCGACTTAAATTTGCACATTGGGTGATTATTTTCAACAAACGAGAGGTTATTTGGAATCAACGTGAAGTCTTGGAATTCGATTAAAATTTTTAGAGCTTAAAGATGACTTGATCTTGCATCAATTTTCCCGATAGAAGGAATGATATAAACCAGGATGACTCAAATTGTTCACCAACGGACTCTTCCGATTCTGAATTGATCAAATTTTGAGAAGTGTGTGCCTTACGTCTAATAAGGCGAAAACTATCATGTAATTTTTGTGGCTCAGAAAATGAAGACGCGTTTTTCAATCAATGGCGTATTTTATAAAGGGAATACAGTTGTCTGCATTTGATCCTTCGAATACAGTACTATATTCAAAACAGCAAAAAAAAAACACTAAATACCTATAGGTACACTCCGCGTCTCCTAATAAAAATAAGCAGGGGATTCGAATACAGTAATTATAAGCTGTACATACAGAGAATATCTCTACATAGAGAATTCGCTGACATTTCTGTGACGTAGCTTTTCGAATTTAATTATTAGCCGTTCTCGAAAGCATCTGTGGTGTCGAAGGCTTAAAGAATTATGATACACGCATTCAGGTTTATCCTGTGAATTAATACAATAATATTGTAAAGCCGATTGTTCCATGGTCCTCAGGTTTTTGCGCCCGGAGTTGAAACAAAAGAGGGAACCGGCATCAATTTAAAATTTGAAATATTTTTCTAGCATACCAACGCCTACAAGGGTTAATTTTCGAAAGTGCCTTAAAACGTGTTCCGTGACTTACTGTAGTATGTGAATACAGGATTCAGCAAATAATTGCTTCCTATAACTTGAATCCTAGACAACAATGTCACGGCAATCCTCTATTTCCATACCCTTATAATGGAAAGGAATCGCTGACTCGCTACTTATTCAATAATGTACTTAAATCCCCATTCATCTGAATTGTTTCTGGATTTCGGTATCCTAAGCAAGCCCGCGAAAATGTCATTAAAATGAAACCGATTATCGTCCTCACTGAACTCTTGAAATATATTACATTTAATTCATAGCTTTATCGGAAAACGCATTGAAAGCTTTGTAATAGAAAAAATGCTGCTCTACTCTCCGGCCGAATAGGAATGACGAACACGGGCTTTGGATTTTCGTCATCGTTGTCTCCGAGGACCCAAAATTTGGGTCAATTCGGGGGACCGGGAGTAAGCACGCTGAACAGTACTGGCTTGGGTCAGATGAGCTCAACCCCGTCTCCCTTGTCCCCCGCTCACTTGACCTCGAATTTGAACACCATCTCTAGCTCTATGAATGCCGCGAACAATCATCAGATCAACTACCAGCCCGCGTACAATCTCAACGCTCTGGGTGAGTCACGGAATGATTCACACCCCGCTGGATTCCTAACTTACGGTATGTTCTGAAGAAAAACAAACAAGATAGAATAGCAAAAAAACCAGGAACTTGTTTTTGTTTATTCCATGCATATGAAACCGACGCCCTGGTCATTCGGGTACCAATAATAACAGATTTCATCCTCCCTTAGCGGACCGCAACATTCCCTGATTCTTGTTTTTCTTTATTCTGCGAACTGATTGGAAGTCGTCGCTCACAATGTAACAATAACAAACCACCGCTGTATGTAGGTTCAATACCATACTTTTCTCCACCAAAAATTCAAGCTGAATTGAATCCCATATTTTGGTTGTCTGTTAGATACCTTCTCTGTTGAAAATGGCCTCAATTAGAGAAGATAAGCTGGGGACGATCCATCGAGCATAGTGCAATATTCTATATAGTGCGACGAAGAGAATGTAATGCGCTGGAAAAAATAGGAAAACCTTGATTTACGAAAACCCTAAATCTAAGATGCATTTCAAAAATTACTCACCCCTCCGACTTGGTATGTGATGAAAAACTGTAATAAGAAAACAACAATGCTCATGCGCAATATACCTTTTCCACCCATGCGTGAATTCAGCGTTGAGATCTTATATAATTTCCTGTATACGATCAATCAAGTACAGTATTACATTTCTCAACCAATTAAAGCATAAAAAAACGGATTGATTCGAACCTGCTGGTTTTGAAAGTTAAGATTGAAAGGTTAGGCACAAAGAACGAAAAAACGAGATTGAAATGTATAAAGCAGTGTTTCCCAACCTTTTTGGGCCCGCATACCGGCAAATTTCCATAAACGTTTTTGTGGACTGGCAAATGTTCAAGAAAAATGTTCAGCCAACTGGCAAAGTTTTGTAAAATTTTTGGACACTCAAAAAGGTTTTGCCTGAAATGCTTGATGGCATGTATTGAACAAGATTCTGCTTCTTTGTGAACAAATTAAGTTTGAGTTAATTAAAATTAATTTGAACCAATGAATCACCTATAGTGGAAAATTTTTTAAAAATTAAAAAGGTGGGCTCAGAGAAAAGTTTCTCAGAATGAAAAATTAAAAGAAAGTATCTCATGGGTGAAATTTTTCTGAAGTGTCATTAGGAGAAAAGCCAACTTAAATTGTTAATGAGATAATTTTAGCTGCAATTGTCTCACAAAAATTTCAGATAAAGATACTGTAACATCCTTCATTGGTAGTTTGATAAATTTATCATAAATGAGAAAATTTGCCACAGACTAGCCAAAAATATCTGCGGACCGGCGCCGGTCCATGGATCATGGGTTGGGGAACACTGGTATAAAGGACTTTGAAACTCTTGGCCCAAGACAATTGAAGATTCCCGAAATTTCCATGGAGCCAAAAAATTAAACAAATTATGAAATTAATTTTACAATTTTCGAACAGCTGATAACAGAAACTTTCTTCAAAAGTGCGCGCGGAATTCATGCAGCCTGGTATTTTTTCGTGTACCAAATTCACGTTGTTTTCTGTGAGCTGTTCGGACACTTGTGTACGCGTATTTCATGTCATCTACATTAGCATGGTTTGAATTTCCAGACGCTTGGTCCGGAACTCGATCAGTGTTGTAGTAAAATAAAAATCTTTGCAGGCACGATGAACTGCTCTAGTCTGCAAGAGATAAGCTGTCCTTCGTCGCGAAGCCGCTCGTCGCCGACAGACGGAGAAATCTCGCCCGACAGACATTTGGCTTGTGACGGCCTCTCGACGCCTCGGCTTTCCGACAACTATCTGGCCTCCGACACCAACGAAGCCTGGCGAGATCACTTGGCCGGCCACTTCGCCGGTTTGCGGCGTAAAGTCTACGAGCACACTGCGACGAACATCACTCGATGAAAAGCGAATTGTCCCACGACTCATTGTCAACAGCTCAACGTCAAGAGAAATGTGCGCTGGGTGTGTGCAGAAGAGGAAGTGCGGTGCGAAGAAGAGAAAGAAAGGAAGAAAAACTTTATGTCGAGGCAGTTTTTTTGTTCTTTTTGTAAGCCATTCCGTGTCGAGCTATATGAATCTGTGACGTTTGGGACACCGGGAAGCGCACTTGCTGGCGGCTGCGGTCATTTCGCTGCTGTTCACGCGTTACTCTGTAAGAAGAAACTCTGATTTTCTTGTGAGTGTCCTCCTTCCTCGCAGTATAAAAATGAATAGAAAGTTACCCCGATCGTACGTATAGCTCCTCGAAGGCATGACTGAATTCGTTTCTATTCTCATTAATTGCTGCATTTGTTGGTGTTCCGTGTCCAGGGCGATTTCGCCTTTTTTTTTCCTTCGCGCGGATGGTATTCCAGGGTCTTCTAAGTGCATCCACATTGAATATGGGAAAATTTAACGTTGTATCAGACGAGGCACCTGCTGGGCAACTTTCGTCGTTTTCCGTCGAATGGAACCGCTTTCGACTGAATCATTCGACCCCGCCGACGGGGATGTTGCCGGTGTAGGCGATTTTGTTTTTGCTTTTTTTCGTGAAATGCATTCCTGAAAGGAGAAATTTGCCGATAGGAATGAAAAATACATTCTCTCGGTTTTCTTGTCCTCATTTAGAAAATCGTGTTTCTTTCCGATCTTCAAAAAGGCGATTTGGTTGGATTTCAAGTAAACGCTCTGTGCATGCACAAAGAAGAGGGCTGTATCACTTCAACTTCTGGAAATAAAATCCTGGATTGTGGACGCGTTCATATTAGCACAGATGTGATACATTATATCAGTTTCGAAATAAATTGCCTCATTGGCATGAAGATTTTAGCATGACTTTTGTCCGCAATTTTCAGCGGCGGAAGCACTTATTATGTAATGAGTGAATTAATTAACTGAAAATGTTGAAAATGCCTGGAAGTTTATCTAGATTTTTGAAATCACCCTATTTAAACCAAAAATGTCAGATAGAGGAATCAACCTTGGCTTCCAATTACGTCATGCCAGCTAGCTATTTTTATGCCCCAACTGTGGGGAAAGTGGTGCACACTGGGGATATGTTTGTAATTCTATACACAGTGACCCTACTGTGCACCTGAAGTGTAACCAAAGTTCTACTGTTGCACATCATGCATATCCATAATGTGCACCAATTGTGTGTTCATGCCAAGATTACTCAAGGTCACATTTGTAAACAAATAAGGTACACCAAGGTTATCAGGTGGAGGTGGTGCATTTGTGTGATACTCCTGTTATGTCACATTTGTGCACTAAATGTAGCCCAGGAATGGTAGCAAAATGTTGTATACAGAGGTGCATGCTTGTAGCTTGTAACCCCTAGAATAGCCCATGTACACCAATTGTGACCCCAGTGTGCACCATTTATTGTGGGGTCACACAAAGGATAGCTCCCCACTTGGGTAATCAACCTTTATTCAACTTTGTTGGGGTATTGCACATGATTGTGCTGTCTCCTGTAATAAAGTTTAATTGCTAGTCAGATTTATAGGGCACTTCCAATGCATAAATAAACAGGGTGGGTCAAAATAAGTGAACCAAATTTAAACTTGAAATAACTCAGTAGCTAATTGAGCTGTGGCAATGAAAAAAGCCAAATGAAAGCTTGTTCAAATGGTTTGTAATTTGATGATCCCAAGTGCTACAGAATGGTCACAAGAATATAACCATTTGAATGAAAAATTTTCACAAAAAAGTTGTCAGGCAACTTTTTCCAACAAGCTGCTATTTTCCTCACTTTACCTTCCTTGCACTTGTGGGCAAGGAAGGCAAGGGAAGGTTGAAAATTTTTTATGGATAGAGGGAGGCAGCAGTAGAACATGGCTGCGTCCGTGCAGCTAGTATATTTCCTCAGGTGAACTTCGTTCGGAAGCACGGGAATACTGGCGACGGTGATCGATGTTGCTGATGTGATTTTATCAGATGGTGCTGCTGCTTCATTTTTGAATAGCAGTGAAGGTTTAATCTTGTGTTGTGCCTTTATGATTAGCCTACAGGAGTTCGTTTTGTTGATGTGCATCAGCATGAATTTGAGGCTTCGTAAATCGGGCATAATGTCAAGTTTGAGTTCTATTCACAGTTTTCGTGATAATCATTTGTATATTCGTGATGAACGCTAACGTGAAATTGCGTGATGCTGTGCGCTTGTGAAATCTTGAACTGTTCGTTTTGATAGCCTCTGTCACAGGAAGATGGGAGCTTCTTTCTTCCAGGTAATCATAAATAATGGCATTTTGTAATCTTTTTTCCAATTGATCGCATTCATTTCTCAAGGATGATCCCCAAAACTCCTGGTTCAAGTCGCTCTCCAACAACCCAAAAGCTGCGTACGACGTCGTCTTCGTTGTTGAAGGAAATACGGGGTTTGGGGCGTATGTGAATGAACTTCGTAATAACTACATTATTCCCACCCTTGAGTGAGTGCTACAGCGTCATGAATGCGGTAAAAATCGATGTTGAACTATATTTTCTTCCAGATTTTTTGCGCGTGGAGCAGTTGGTGATCAGGATGAGGGGAATGAGGTGAGCGTCCGAGTTGCGTTGCATGTTTTCATTGGTTTATGACCTTAATGTGAAATTTTAGATCAGGCCATCAATGTTTTCGCTTGTGGTCTTCTATTCGATGGAGTGTGGACTGAAACCTGCTGTTGAATGCTGTGGCCCGTTTGTCTCCGCCAATAGACTTCTCTTAGCGTTCGATAGACTTGAGTAAGTACTGCTGTTACGCAAATGGGGTCTACTCATTCGTTCAATTGACGAACGTTTTATTTTTCAGGTACCTAGGGGGAGGAATGGACAATGTTTCGCATATTACGGAAGGCTTAGGCGTTGCTTTATCCTGTTATGAAGAGAAGGATGCTACCAAAGAACGGGATACGAACACTATTAAACACTGCGTTCTGATGTGCAATTCGCTTCCGTATGATTCCTCTGCTTCAGCCGCCTTTCCAGCCTTCGGTGGATTGGATTTGGAAAGTGTTTTGAAGTCTTTGAAGGAGGTATTCAACCGCGCCATGATATTACGTTGTAGATTTCTTCATAGAGTCTCATTCCAGAGTGACGTACGACTGTCTGTGATTTCACCGCGGAAAATTCCCACGCTTCTCAAAATTTTTGAAATCGGTGGCGGAGATGTTAATATTGCCCAAGCAAATAGTTATGCCAAGGATCCACGACATTTAGTTTTGCTGAACGGATATGAGTGAGTTCGAAGGGTTTTTGGTTGTTCGTGGATTCCAATGTTTATACCTGGGTTTGGAATAGTTTGGCAAAGAGCGATGCAGCTGCTGCTGTGAATCCTGCTGCAACACAAAATTCTCACCAGCAGATGCAAAGTTTTCCCCAACTCCAGCATCAACAACAACAACAGCAGCAGCAACAGCATCAGCAGCAGCAACAGCATCAACAGCAGCAGCAACAGCAGCAGCAGCAACAACAACAGCACCAACAACAACAACAACAACAACAACAACAACACCAACAACACCAACAACAACAACAACAGCAGCAGCAGCAGCAACAGCAACAGCAACAACAACAGCACCAACAACAACAACAACAGCAGCAGCAGCAGCATCAACAGCAGCAGCAGCAACAACAACAACAACAGCAACAACAACAACAACAACAACAGCAGCAGCAGCAACAACAACAACAACAGCAGCATCAGATGCAGATGCAGCAGAAGCAACACCAGATGCAACAACAAATGCAAAGGCAACAAATGCAACAGCAACAACATATGATGGGAGACGTGAAACAAGATTCACTTATGTCGTGTAACACAATTTCAAATTCGGATCAGATCCAGGTGTCGTCGAACATGAGTTTAAATGGGCAGATGGGACAGTTTTCTCCTCCTGGTCTGGATGGGAAGACAAATCTCAATAGCATGAACGCGAATACTGGAAACATGAATGACATGCGTGTTCAACAGGTTAGTTAGAGCTAAAATTCACGATAATCTTGATTATTGAATGCTGTGCCGATGCCTTGTATGTCGCAGCAGCAACAACACCAACAAATGCTATACATGGGCACACAATCGGTTGGCCAACAGAATGTTCCTGGTATTTCTCCGCAGATGGTTGACCAAAACCAACTTCAACCACAACGTTCTAGGCAGTCGGATGGATGGCCTCCAACGGTTGTGAGCGCGACTCAGTCCAGCCCGCTGCTTACGCAGCAGCTGAATCAGCCACCAACCACATCGCAGCCTTTCCTTGGAAATCAATCTGTGCGCGGTATGATGCCTCAAAATAATGTTAATGTGTCAAGTTCTGGTGCAACTGGACTCTCAGGACTCGCCACAAGTATGCCGAATGCGCAAGGTCAATTGCGACCTGGTCCAATCGGAGGCGGTGGGAATTCAAATCAAACAAGAAAGTTTATTTGGGATGGTCGGTTGGAATGGCTGGAGAAGAACAGGAATCCGAACGATAATCGAACTTCTAGAACTCTGCGATGTCAGGTGTCGTGTGCCCTGAGTGATCGCTTGGACGTGTAAGTGCAAAATTCTTCCTCCCACTTTTGTGAGAGTTTTTCTTTAATTTCTTGAGAGCTGAACTGAATTTCGATTACGATCGGGCCATCGTATCGTTTTACAGAAATGCGGAGCATTGGCCAGAGAAGTTGATCATGCAGCTCATTCCAAAGCAACTTGTCGGGACCCTTGGTACTCAATTTTTCAAAGAGTCAGTTTCTGTCCTTTTTCATCCGGAGCCATGTGCAGCGTTGGAGGCTCTTTCGAAAGTTATGGCACAGGGATTGGTGAGGATTACTTCATATTCACTTTAGATGTTGACATTTAGGTTTCTGCGTATATTCAAGGCTGGTTGTGTGCATTTTCAAACACCGCCAACAAGCCAATGTGAGATAAAGGTACTCATGCTGCTTTTGAGCGAAGAGCGTGGAGCATACGTTGGATTTATTCCGAATGACCAGACCGGTTTCGTTGAACGAATCCGTCATGTGATAAAACAACAGAGGATATCCCAAGCGAAAAGAACCGCAAGTTTTCCGCAGGTAAGGAGTCGTTGGGTAGAATTAAGGTTTTCTGAATGCGAAGTCTTCTCACTTATGTAAAGGGGGAAATGCCGCAGCAACAACAAATGGGGCAACAACTCGGCATGGCTAGTGGAAACGTACCGCAGAATCCTCCGCCGCAACAAGTAGTTCTGCAAAAAGCAGTCGATTCCGTTGATCAACAACCGAGCATGCAGCAAGGAATGCAGCAGCAAAGCATGCAGCAACAGCAGTTCATGCAGCAACAGCAACAACAAGCAGTGCGTATGCAGCAAGCTCGTCCAATGCGTCCACAAATGATGAACCAACAACCTCAGAAATATTCTGGAGCTGGACAGTCTAACCCTGGTCTGAGGAATCTCCTACAACAACAACAACAACAACAGCAGCAGCAGCAGCAGCAGCAGCAACAACAACAGCAACATCAGCAGCAGCAACAACAACAGCAGCAGCAGCAACAACAACAAATGATGCAACCTCAACAAGATATGCTTTCTGATCAGTTGCAGCAACCAGGCAGAAACCAATTTTACGTTCTCCAGCAAGGAGGCATTCGACAGTCCGTTCCACAACAGCCTGCAAACTCCATGTTTTCCCAGAATCAAGGCCAGCAAATGCAGCAGGACGGCCAGCGGCAGAGTCAATTACAAGCGCAGTTGCAAGGAATTATTGGTAATATTCATGGAAATGCTGTTAATCAAGACGACGAATTGTTCGAGATTTTTGGGAAGTTGTAATAGGGTTGTGCATTTTCCAAATAATTATTTGATTCTGATCAAAGTAAACAATGGTGAAACTGTATTTCTTTAATTGATAAAGGTATTCTGATTCCAGGCTCAATTTGTGATGGTCATTTCTTCGTCTTTTTTATTTAGATTAAAATTGAAGTATGTTTTAAATGTCTCAACTGATCGCGTACGCGGGTGAGGTGTCGGATGAAGCTCGACCGTGCTCACCAGAAACAGATGTAAAAATGGCGTCCGCCGATCCGCCGCCGGTGTTCAAGACGCCTGAAGTTGTACGGAGAACTTGTGAATCACCTGCTGTATTTCTCTCTCGACCTCAGTTCGAGTTACATGAAGTTGCTAGTCAGCTGTTCACGGGTGATAACCCAATGATGAGAAAAGCATTTTGCTCCGCAGCACCGGCATCGAAGAAGTGAGTGTCTTTCTGCCTTCACGGTTTTACGATGCGGTAGCCTCACGAAATACTGTGAGCGGTTGAGATCTCGTAGTTTCTAATAAGAGAATCCTTGAAAAAATTTTTATTTCCCGCTTTGAAGAATTTTCTTTCATCCTGTTTCTGAGAATGATAGTATAATACTGAAAGTTGTTTGAACGGCTCTATCGAATGCAAGTTTTTCAACCTTCTAGTAATTCATGTTGGTACGGTGTGTTTGTTTTAGTGGTTTAATTACCATTACGGGTGTAGCAGATATCTGTTTTCGGATTTCGGTCAGTTTTAAGCGTCTTTTGTATCTTCGTAGGTCTTTGGCAAGATCGTCATTGGCTAATACGAGAGCTGCGAAGTCCTCTCGAACATCGAATCTTGAATATGTACCATCATGGTCGGCGGTCAAGCCAAAGGAAAACGTACAAATCGGTGACGAATCAAGACTTGAGCAGGATTTCGTTGATGTGCAGCTTTTGGCCGTCGGGGAATTCGGTGTTGTGTATCGTGCACGACACCGAATTGACGGCTGTGTTTATGCTATCAAACGCAGCAAGAAGCCAATTACGCTTGAGTAAATGTTTCTACTGTTATGTAATTGTGAGGGTCCGCAGTTTATCATTCTGATGTAGTTTGACAATCCTATTGGGCTGTTTTTTAGAACACGATTCAATGCCACTCGAAGGATGAACCCTTACTTCTGCGGAAGCATAACTCTTCGTAATCAATAAATTCATGAATCGATTTGTGATGAAGCTTATTCTTACAAAAATGATTTCTTTTCGAAATGTTTTTTTCTTCCCTGCAGTAATTTTTTTATAGTTCTGTAATGAGGTGGAATTTCTTGTGCTAGTCCAAATTGCTATAGAACATTCAGTTTTTTTTCTTTTATCTTCGTAGCCGTGAATGCTTGAAAGAGGTTCAAGCCCACGCTTTGATTGACAATCATCCAAACGTGGTGCGTTACTACTCTTCATGGTGCGAAGATGGCTACGTTTACTTGCAAACAGAACTCTGCGGCGGAGGAAGTTTGAGGGCCGCCTTGAACGATGTGCAGGAACGAGCTTTAAACTCGCCGTTGCTTCGACGCCATCGCGTTGGAACTCGTGGAGGATTCAACGAAGCTATTGTGCTTGATGTTGGCCGTGACATGGTCCAAGCGCTTATGCACGTGCACAGGATGAACTTCGCTCACCTCGACATGAAACCGGACAACGTATTTTTGGATTCGGAATTCGACTGCTGTGGAAATGGAATTTTCCCATCTGTGTCACCCACCTCACTCATGAGCCTAGACTCGCCGAACTCCGTTTCTTCGACCTCATCTGTTTGTTCACAATCTATTACATACAAGCTTGGTGAGAGCGCGTATCACGTGGATCGTGTACCTTATATGTATTCGTTCGCATGAGTGTGTAAATTTTATTTCATTCTTTTTTCGCTGCAGGGGACTTCGGAAGAGCTTTGCCATTAAACGAAGAATGTATGGAAGAAGGTGATTGTCGGTACGTTTTAAGAATAATTTCGAATTTTCCGTGGTCAGTGTGAACCGAACTGCTGAATTATTTTTTAGATATACATCGTTAGAAGCTGTAGAGGGAAAGGCTACGGATTATTCCAAGGTGGACATCTACGCTCTTGGAATGATGATGTATGAGCTTGCTACGGGGGATCCGCTTCCGGGTACTGGAGAAGGTTGGAGAGCTTTGAGAACTACCGGATTGCCCAACGTTCCTGATTTTTCGAGAGGATTCAATAATTTTATTCAAGTAAGGTGGCTTTGTGTTGGAAACGGTTTTCCTTGCATCGAATGACGTCGGTTCCTTATTTTAGACATTGACGAATGCGTCGCCGGATAAACGTCCTTCGGCGGAGGAGGCCCTCGGCGCGCTAATGCGCCTGAAGCAGTCTCAACAACTCGCAACTAGCTTTAACACTCCTCCTAATAACAACTGTAAATCTAAATCGTGAGGACTATTGGGTTACTGGGCCGAATTTTTCCAAGGTTCTCTCTCGGGTTGAAAGAATAGTGTTGTCCTGTGTTCGGAAGAACATTTTCCAGAGTTTAGGCGTTTTCACGCCTGATTTTTCGCCTTTGACTGACCTCTCCTGACGTTTTTTCCCGAATTTGTGATAGCATGATAGATGCGTTAGAGGCATCTGATTGTTGAACGGGTCTTGCTGACGAAAGTTCACTTGTGATAGAATTTGTTTTTTACTGTTTTTTCCTGATTCTTGTGGGCTCCAAATTGTAAAACTTGATAAGTACTGTTGGCCAAATACAAGGCCTGCTTTTCATGAAAGCTTACGCTTAGTTTTGTGAACAAAAGATAATAGAATGCTCGAATGGTGTTGCACTGAGTGCAGCTGCATTAGTTGCAGTCTCGCTTCAGAGTCGATCTATATGAATTAACAGGAGGTTCACTGGTTGAAAGTTGAAACAGCATTCCTTCGACCTAACTGAATGTATCTATGACTACTTTCGCTTTTTATTTGGAGGTTCGATGTTATAATTCGGAGGTTTGATGTTATAATTCGTGATTTCGTGAATCTAGGAGTTCCAGAATCCCTAGGTTCCGAATTCTGGGTTGTCTTGAAATGCGATTAGGGATCATGATTGTTGAGTGTTTGTGGGGTTGTATGTGTGTTTGTTAGCATAAATTTTAAATTTTTTTTAGTTGTGTACGTGAGAATTTGTATTGTTCAGCAACAAAAAGAATTTTTCACGTGATGGAATCGGTGTTCTAATTATGACATGGAAATCGTATAATTTCTGCATGGTAGTAAAACTGTTCCAGACCAACTTAGAACACAGTTCATTTCCGCGTGAGAGGTGTTGTGATACATCGGCTGTATCTGAACACTCAATCATGGCTGGTGAGTAGCTTATAGATATATTTTTGCTTCTGAGTTCGCATTTAATCAATCTTTCTGTTGCACAGAACTTTCAAGTCGCATGACTGTGATCATCTCCGGCATCCTCAGTATCCTGATCTTGTCAGTCATGCAAATATACAAACCGTATCTAGCGGCGCACAAGTTAGGAACTTTGTTGGGAGGATTCGTCGGTTCCTTGTTGTTCATTTTGTCTCTAACTGTAAGCATCTTTTGTTTTCATCGTGATTCATTTTTTTATATCCGTTACGATTTCAGTGCTTTGGAAACCTTGAAATGGTCCTTCTCGGTGATAATTATCAAGCCGGCTTCTTACCCGAGGGTTAGTATGCGCACTTCACAACCAGAAAGTTAGCCTGAAAACTAAATTTTTTTTGCAGTTGCCTTCTGTTTGCTAGGATCAACTTTTGCCTCCGGTTTAATCCACCGAGTGTGTGCGACGACGTGCTTCATTTTCTCGTGCATTGCGCTGTATTATGTGAACAAAGTTTCTCATGACTCATATGGAATTCCGAGCACAGGAACTGCAGGTCTCAAGTTGTCGAAGAAAAAGAAGCAGTAGTGCGTGAAGACCGCTTCTCGTTGAGAGAACATTGTTTTTGTGTGTTGCGTGAACAAAATATATCATTCCGTTGAAGCGCTTCTCATTTGATTCCATAAAAATACTATTCAGGCTAATCTATGCATTTGTTTTCTTTCCAGGCGAAATAATGCTATCAAGTCTGGTAAAAATATGAACGCTATGCGAATAGGTCGCTCGGTTTTGCGGCATCGATTGATGCTCGCGAGCAATCCTAGGTTTCTAGCAAGAACTGAACATCAGGCAGCGCTGTCTAAATTTCGGGTTTGTACCGTTCGTCGTGAAACTTTCGTGCCAGTTAGGCTGTACTGCAGCCAGCGTGATCCACCGGAGTCAGGTGATGGAGACGCACCTGCTCCGTACGACGAAACGCCGCCAACATCAATTCATGCCCTCCCAGCAACGCAAACTGTTCCGGATGTTTGGCCCGTAGTACCCGTAATCGCGATTAACAGGAATCCGGTATTCCCAAGATTTATTAAGATCTTGGAGGTGAGTATGAACATTGCTCTTTAGCTTGTCCTTTGTTTCATCTCCGTCTTTGGCCAGATATCTGACAAGTCTCTCATGGAGATAATTCGGAGGAAGGTGAAGTTGAATCAACCGTACGCGGGGATTTTTATGAAGCGAGATGAAAAGTAATTACTACGCATGTTCTGTTTTTGTTTTTTGCTCCCGAGTAAACTGCTTTCTCATATTATAGTAACGATCAAGAAGTCGTTAAAAATCTTTCGGAGTTATACGAAATCGGATCATTCGTTCAAATCCATGAAATGCAAGATATGGGAGACAAATTGAGGATGATCGTAATGGCTCACCGACGCATTAGGATAACCGATCAAGTACTGGAAGATGCAATGCCAGAGGGAACAACGGGTGAGTTAATTTCATTCATTTTCTGGCCAAGGAAGAACATGCCTCTCTTCGCTTCGCTCAGAATTGAAGCTACGTTTTTATCCTTCTGGCCTCGGTCGAGCTACTCAACAGCATTCCTTCCTCGTTGAAGATTCGGGAAAAAATCAGCAAACTAAACCAGGGTTGAGGCATGCAAGACGATCGAGAACGAAGCGCGTTACGTCAGAATCAACAGCAGTCACTAACAACTCTGATATCCCTGCAGCTGATGGAACTGCATCAAATTTGCTTCCCGATGGTGTTCTCATGGTCAACACCGAAAACGTTCAACACGAACCTTTCAAGTTTACGGAAGAAGTCAAAGTATGACTCTAACCTGCCGTGATGGCCTTTGAGGAGTGTTCTGAATTACGATCTGTTCCAAAAACCAGGCTCTAACACAAGAAGTCATCAAGACCATCCGCGATATTATTGCCTTGAATCCGCTGTATCGTGAGAGTATTCAACAAATGTTGCATGGTGGTCAACGTATAGTCGACAATCCGGTCTACCTTTCGGATTTGGGCGCGGCATTGACCGGAGCAGAACCGCGGGAACTTCAAAGCGTCTTGGAAGAACAGAAAGTTTGTTTCCCATTCGGATGAATGCTGTAACCTATAGTTCAGCTTGTTGAATTTTAGATTCCAGAACGATTGATGTTGGCCTTGTCGTTGCTCAAGAAAGAGTATGAGCTTAGCAAGCTCCAACAAAAGATCGGCAAAGAAGTGGAGGAGAAAGTGAAGCAGCAGCACCGTAAATACATGCTTCATGAACAGCTCAAGGTGCGTTATACGAAAGATTGTTCTTTAAAAAATTCCTGCAGCGAATTTTGAACAGGTCATCAAAAAAGAACTAGGTTTGGAGAAAGATGACAAAGATGCAATTGAGGAAAAATTTCGTCAGCGCTTGAATGAAAAGAAAGTGCCGCAGGCTGTGATGGATGTCATAAATGAGGAACTTAGTAAATTAAGTTTTCTTGAGGGACATTCTTCGGAATTCAAGTAAGTTTTGTGCATCGACGTACCGGGGATCTTGCCTAAATGTCCCATGTTTTACGCAGCGTGACGAGGAATTACCTTGACTGGTTGACGTGCCTTCCTTGGGGAACATTGGGCGAAGAGAACTTGGATTTGGAACGTGCGCGTGTCATCTTAGAGGAAGATCATTACGGGATGGAAGAAGTCAAAAAGCGCATTTTGGGTTTGTGTTTTGCCTTTTCGTATCGCTAAATTTATGAAAATAAAACTAGAATCATCACAAAGGAAATTTGTTCATCAGTGTTCCACATGTTATTTATTTAGAATTTATCGCTGTTAGCAACTTGAAGGGAAGCACGCACGGAAAGATTCTCTGTTTCTACGGTCCCCCAGGAGTAGGAAAAACATCTATAGCACGCTCAATCGCCAGAGCTTTGAATAGAGAGGTAATTGTGAAGAGAATCCCGACCATGGCAGTCTGGGATTCGGTCAGGCGATGCTCAAAAACTTTTTCTTTTGATCTATACATTTTCAGTATTTCCGGTTTTCCGTCGGTGGTATGACTGATGTGGCTGAGATCAAGGGTCACCGGAGGACGTACGTCGGTGCTATGCCTGGAAAGATCATCCAATGTTTGAAGAAAACCAAGACAGAAAATCCATTAGTTTTGATCGATGAAGTGGACAAAATCGGAAGGTTTGTCGCGAATACGTTTGTTTTTTTCATCTTGAAAAGTGATTCATTATTATTATACACCTCCAAAAATATATAATAATTAATGATGAAGAACGGATAGTCAGTCATGGCAAACGGTGCATCGTCATCAAGCTTATCAAGTTTTTTATTCCTTTTTTTTAGAGGTTATCAAGGGGATCCCTCCTCCGCATTGCTAGAATTGCTAGATCCGGAACAAAATGCCAACTTCTTGGATCATTACTTGGACGTTCCTGTTGATCTTTCGAATGTAAGTTCCCCTCAGACGTGTCGATCATGCCTCTCTCTCTCTGCGAAGATAGAGATATAACCCAATATAAGTTCTACGATTGTTCTGAGATTTGTGATTTTCAAGTTGTTCTCTCCGGATGTTCCTTAGGTTCTGTTTATTTGTACTGCCAACGTGACAGACACCATCCCAGAACCCCTGCGTGACCGTATGGAAATGATCGACGTGTCAGGCTATGTTTCCCAGGAAAAGCTCGCCATAGCCCAGAAGTACCTTATACCGCAGGCGATGAAAATGACTGGCGTTGATGAAACGAAAATTCATATTTCTCAAACATCCCTCGAAACTCTGATTAAGGTATGAATTACAATCATTTTGAAAAATAGTGCGTAAGAAGAACTGAAATATGTTTTCTCCAGTCGTATGCCAGGGAAAGTGGCGTTCGAAACCTTCAGAAGTTGATAGAGAAGATCCTGCGGAAAGGTGCTTACAAATTAGTAATGAAGGAGTGCGAAACGTTGCAGGTGGACGATTCCAATCTGCAAGATTTGGTTGGGAAGCCAGTTTTCACTCATGATCGAATGTACGAACAAACCCCTCCAGGAGTTGTCATGGGTTTGGCTTGGACAGCCATGGGTAACTGTGCAATCAAGATACTGTACTCCTAAGTCGAGTTGCTACAAGTCTCACTTCTGTCTAGGCGGCTCGGTGTTATACATTGAATCTTGCTTGAAACGCGCTTTGAGCGACAAGGCCACTGACGGTAAACCTGTAATGGGTTCGTTAGAAGTTACTGGCAGACTCGGAGATGTTATGAAGGAATCTGTTCAAATTGCGTACACATATGCACGTGCTCTGATCTCTTCTGTCGATCCGTTGAATCACGTTCTTCAAGATGGGCATGTGCACGTTCACGTTCCAGAGGTGAGTTCGCTTTTTTTTTAGCCTTGTTCATCCAAACCTTTCTGGGCCCGAAGTAATGAAATATGTAATCTCTCTTCTCGGCTTCAGCGATCAGCTCGCATGAACTGTGTTGGGAAATAACTTTCTGCGTCTCTTATCAATCGGCCACTGGCTCTTGATTCTTTCGATCATTGCAAGCACAAAGTGTCATTGGGGATGGCGATTTTTTAAGCAAAACTCATTTTCATAGTGAAGACTAAGAGATCTAGAAAAAAATATTGATCAGAAACATCGCCTCAAGGAAGGAAGTGGGATTTGTGTTTCATATTTCTCTGGAGATCACCCTCGTTGAAAGAATAACTTTTTTATTCCGGAACCATTGATACAAGTATGCATTTGAAACAATTTTTAAGATTCCGAGCCGGTAGTTTTTTGTCACGTGCTTCTCCCAAATTTAAGCAAAATAGTACAGAACATGGAGATGTTCAGGATTTCAGCGGGTGGAATGTTATGGCTGGGCTTAGTTTAAGACTCGTTTGCCATCACCTGTGAACCGGATGTGTAACGGTGGTGATGCGCGAGCGGTAACAGCGTGATCTGCGGTTATTTGAAATTTGGTTTTTTCCCGTCAAATGTCAACTGTAGGGAGCAACACCCAAGGATGGCCCAAGTGCGGGATGCACAATAGTCACCGCTTTGCTGTCGCTTGCTTTTGGACAGCCCGTTGCCCAAAACTTGGCCATGACTGGAGAAATTTCGTTGACAGGGAAAGTTCTACCTGTTGGTGGGATCAAGGAGAAGATTATAGCGGTTAGTACGCACTTATATTTCCAATATACAGTATTAAGTACCGTAAGTACACTATACAGTATTATGTATAGGTATGATACGTTTATGTGTAGTGCAGTACAATACAATATTGTGTATGTATTACCAAATTTGGTGAGCTGTAAAATTCCCACGGAGTCTCAGATAGTAGAAAGTCTGTTAGAGTACTCTGGATACTGTATTCCATGTCATTTGTTTAATGGTGTAAAGCAATGGTGTTCAGTTCACTTGGAGAGAGTCCAAACCCGATTGGGGTTGATGATACAATGTGATTCAAATGAGGCCTTTCAGCCTGATGTTTTAATACATTTTGGCTGACCTTTCAGTCTGCCTAATACTAACCCAAATCCCAGGGGAACTCATGATGTAACATATATGCTGTAAAATATTTAAAAAATCAAGAAATGACCTCAATTTAAATGGGATGCGTTTCGCACAGTGAGCCTCCGAGAAAGTATACTTCATTTCTCCAGGCCCAAAGAGTTGGTGTGACCTATGTTATCCTCCCTGCGGATAACAAAAAGGACTTCAGCGATCTCCCGGCATTCATTCGGGAAGGGGTGACAGTGCATTTTGCCGAGCATTACCGAGACATTTATGACGCCGTTTTCAAGTCTCAGGAGTGTAAGGAGAAAGTGAGAACCTTTAGCTGATCCAGTCGGAGTCAGTCTTGTGATTCTGAGGGAATTGCAGTGCGTGCGATAGATTTACGGTGTCTCTTGTTGCTTCTTTCACGTCTTTTGAGGAGCGAACTATGACGATGCCACGGTTTCGAAATTCATGTTTTCATTGAAAATGAGCATTCATTTTTTCATTTAGGTGTGCCGTTGGTAAATAAATGATTCGCATGAAAAACTGGGAAGAATATAAAATCAGGGCCGGCTTAAGGCGGGTGCAGTGGGTTCACTGCACACGGAGAGAACAACTTGAAAATCACAAATCTCAGAACAATCGTAGAACTTATATTGGGTTATATCTCTATGGGGGGGGGGGGGGGGGGGGGGCGCAAAAATCAGCTCCAGGGTCGGGCCAAAATCAGGGCTGACCCTGGCAGTTGCAAGGGGGGTTTGTGCGCCTGTATGATGAGGCGCCAGGTGCCCCATCAGTCAGGCAAATTTGTTTACTTACAGAAATGGGGCAATGGATGAAAATGAGCAGTAGAACAGGAATTACAGTATGAATGATTACAAATCCTGAGTTTGCCCCCTCCACAAAATTTAGTGCTCCCTGCTCAGGATGGGGCACACTGCAATGTCTGTGACTGCACTGTAATGGGCCAATCCCTGGCATAAAAATTTCACCACTTTATGCCAGGGCTTGGAATCATGGAATTTTTTTTTTTAAATAATGAACCACTCTCTGCATCATCATAAGTTTTCTTGAGAGCTTCATTTGGAGTGGAGTGCTGTACATTTTGTAGAGATTTCTGCTGGGGTGTAGAAACTTGTTTGCATATTGCTGAACTATGGAAAAATGTAGCTTTTTATTTTTGAGGCAAATCATTCATGAAATATTTCAACAGAAATTCTACAAGGATTTTGCTTAGGAATTTCCAGTCTCCCCCTAGGCTGACTGAATTGTTTCATTTAATTTCATTTTCCTCTGAAATTTCAATCATTTCAAATTCTTTATTGTATATAATTTATAATTTGTGTTGTGGCAATTTATTCCCCAGCAGCAAACATCATTTTCAAATCACAGCTTAGTTTAATATTCTTATAAAGCCCAATTTGCAGGATTATTATATTAAAACTTGAAATAATTTCACTAGTTTGTGCATTTCAGCTGAAAATGTATCAAAGAAAGCATCTGGTGCCCAAATCAAAAAAGAAAAGCTGCTCGTGCCACAAAACTGTGAAATGTTCTTGAAAACAGTTTGAAAATTCAACTTTGAAGCCATTGTCAAATACAAGATGGGAAAGTAGGACTGATGCCATTAGACCTTGAAAATTCGAAATAAGATAAATTTTGAAGGCTCTTGGAGATTCATCTGCAGATCCCTCTAAAGATATGGATACAAGACTTGAAGCTATCTCATTGATACTAATATTAGCAAGTTTAAGTTTCTGTGCTGCCTTTTTGTGTTGCATGATATCCGGAATAAAATTAATGTTGCTAGCAAAATTTTGTGAAGAGAAGACTCCAACTTCTTCAGAGCTCTTGCAAATTTGAAACAACTGGAAGAATTGTCGACTGATTTTAGGTGAGACCAATCCTTTGATACAACAATTCATAGTGCAACTGTAAGAGATGAAGAATTGGACATTGAATCCCCATTTAATGAAAATTCAGAAAAATAAGATATTATTTTGACTAGGAGTCAGAAGACAATTTTGTTACAGAGGCTAAGTCAACATTCAAAACATCTCTTATTATTGATTCTGCACTTATGTCAATTAGGGAAAGATTTAAACTGATGAAAAACTAAAACACTTCCGAAGTTTTATCTCAGATAAATGAGCTTTCTCATTGGATAGATGATGAAATCCTTGGTGATTCCAAAATAATGGAGGAAAAGTTGATCAATGACATGTTTTTGGAGAAGAAAATGTCAGCAAAAGAAGTACTGAATTTCATTCACAATGATAATCTTTTTAATAATCTTATTAATTTCCTATAATACTGCAATTTTAATCAGAATTTTCTTGATGCTGCAAATAACTGTTGCATCTTCAGAAAGAAGTTTTTTCAAAATTGAAAATCATACAGGTGAATCTTGATAACTCAAACCTCCCTAAGTTGATTTTTTTTCATATCCCCATCGGAATCCCCTTAAAAACAATAGCTTGAAAACCTCCCCAAGTCAAAAGTTTTTCCTTCAAACCTCCATAAGTCAAATTTTCTGTGGCCTGTTGGCCATTATTTTCTTCTCTCAAGAAAGAAAAAAACAGGACTAGGTTGGTAGGTTTCTTGTTTGGTTGGGTGGTACAGCAGGTAGCACTCAAGGTGATGATTGAAATGACTCACATTTACAGCAAAGCGTTTTGACAGCTATCACATTTATAAGCAGTCACCAACATCGAAGAATATACTTTGTTAGTTATGTACTGTAGTGTGCGTGTGTTTAGTGTTCGTGGGTCAACGTAGGTCGATCCGGTGTTAACTTCTCGGCAAAGAAAGAAGTACAACGTATTAACAAACTACTCGATTGTGCCCATGACTTCCATGGATTTTTCAAAACCAAAAACTTTGCCATCTTTGCAAAGCTGGATTGAATAGCATGCACGTTCTGAAGATTCCCCCCGAGGATTGTGCCGCAATCATGGCACTGCTGAATTTGTGGAAGATTGCCTCTCTTCTAACTTGGAAAGGTTTGTAAGTGATTTGTTCCGTGTATTGAAATGTAACGTAAGTGAACGTTCAAAGAACATTAATCAGCCTTGGTTCGTACCTGACCACCTTGTTAGACATTTATCTTGACTTTTCTCTCTCTCTCGGAGAGAGACAAAAAAGACAAAAAAATGCTCGTTAGTTTCCACTGTTGTTTGGTAACACATTCATATTCAAAAATTGTTCAGTGTACCAGCAGTGCTGCTGGTACACTGAACAATTTTTCAAGCCTTCTAAAACAGAAGGCTTGATCCTTGGATGCTGAAAAAAGCTGCCATGGGAATATTTTACTACTTTCGGTATATCTTAGTTATACAGGATCAATATTCTGTCTGAGAAACTCAAGATCTAACTGCAATAACAGATTTATTGCAGTTAGATCATGAAGTGTTGTGAGATAATAGCCCACTAGAATGCCAAGAGAGGCTGCTGGTATATCTCTCATTGGTACGCTGCAGTACTACCTTATCTTGCAGAAAAAATATTTGGATTTGAAAACCACAATTACAATAAAATGAGCCAACAATTTAAAAATGGCTCATTTGGAATCATGCGCAGAAGTAGAAGAATCATCCTCCCCCATCCTGTAATGCCAAGATTAACCAATAATTGAAGCTGCAGATCGTCTGACCTTAGATTAGAGAAATTCGCGATGTATTGACACAGTCTAAACGTCGTTTTTGCATGAGGATCCTCTAAATTTGTTTGAGCTCGGTGTGGAACAAATGCTACAATGCTGGAGTCCACTCACTTGTGATCTTGAAAGGCCTGATGCTTGTTAAACCCCTTGTCGCACACCTGACAGTGATACATTACAGTTGGAGAATTCTCTTTGTGAGACCTCTCATGAATCATGAGGTTGTAAACCTTGCCGAACTGTCGCTGACAAAAGCGACACTCGTATGTGGGGCTATGGCTGTGCGAGGAGCGCAAACGCGACTTCTTGCCTGCTCGTAATTTCCCGTCTGCCATTTCGATCACTTGGAAAAAAATTTCGAGAGGATCTCTGAACCGTATGGACTTGCGGCCAAAAACCAACTGTGGCTGCGCCTGCGCGGATTTCAGGCAATATAGCCACGCGGACGGCGGTATGGCACAGGACCGTGGCGATGATGGAACAGGCTCCTCCCCCGAATGACCTGTTCAATGGGGGGTCGCATCTGGTCAAGAAGGGCAAAAGCTGGCTTGATTATGCAGGCTTTTATCGCCCATTAGGAGACAAACCGGGCTTGATGATGCCCGGGCTAGCCGCAGACATTTGTAAGTGTCTTGGACCTGATTGAATCTGGGCTGCTGAAAGGCATTTGACTCGCCGTCACTTGGAGTGACTTAATCGCGGTATGCTTTGATCGACGGTGGCGTGGCTGATGCCTCAATCAACACCAGCATTCCCTTTCCCTGACCGAATTAAGGGTGCTTCATCAATTGAATTCCCAAGGCTGACCCTGGTGTATGGGTGGCGCCTATATGCGCAAGAACACATTTAGCGACCCCCTAAAATGCTTACATACTTCCTAATGTAAAATGATCAATAAATTCATATTGTGCAATGGCGCCTATAGTTTGTTCCCCAGATAAAATTGGATGCATAAATAAATTAGTCCGTTGACGTAATTTTATAATGTACGATATAAAAGAGACACTTTTAATAAAAACCCAATCAATGTCAAACAAAGTTGTTATAAAATGACCATGTCATAAAGTTCAAAACAGAGTAAGACAAAAGAGGATGGCCTTTGTATTACAATGAACATGACTTCATGAGCCAATCTCAGGATTCGAAATATAAAGTTCGAGTTGTCAGCCATTAGTCTATGAGGAAAGTTCGGAAAACATATGTACGATTCATGAATCATGATTGAGATCTTCTGTTATATTAATATTTCCTGCACTCTCAAATGCAAGAAGTGGCCGAGAAACCTACTATGATCAGCAAGTCCTCTACAGTCTACACTACATTATCATAAATCATAGTACACCAATTACATGATGGGCCTAAGTAGAAGCATGATAGAAAGTTTATACCGTATTTATTTTTCACATGGAAGCAAGCTGTTTTGATGAACAGGTCAATGCATCAAGATTTGAGATACAATATGTTTTTTCAGCTTCAAAGTTCTGACTTTCAACACGGATAATGACGAGGAGCTTCATTCAATATGATGCAGCAGAAGTGTTATTGTTCTCAATATATATACTTCTGGTACCCATCAGTTAATCTACTCCTGAGAGGTGGATTTTTTTTAGAGTGAATGTGAGTTAAATGCATGCATCACAAGAAGTCATTGTATGCTTCAGCTTGTGAAACAAATTAAAATTGCAAGTGCGTGGGACATCCATTGAGATTGGGGATTCATTTTATTCTTATACAGTAGCTTGCAATTGTGACTTCTGGCAAATTGTAATTCGACAGATTCATTTTCAGTTATAATTAAAAATCCTGCTATAATGTGTAAGATGCCCTGTATCGATTTGCTTCATGTTCAACAAAATAAAAGCTTTCTAATTAAATCCATGTGAGGAAATTGCTAAAAGCACAATTGAGGAAGTGCCTGCATATCTCACACACCATACCAAAATGATGTACTCTTTTCAAGTGTTCGTTTCCTGTCATGCAGACAGATGAAGCCCGCTTTAAGGTGCTGTCCACCAATGAATGAAGTTTCTGTTGTGAATATGAAACTTGAATTTTTTTTTAAAGGGGACATCAAACGTTTCTCAAAATTTGTGATATTCTCAGTCTTCTGGGAAGAGGTTTCAAATGTGCCAAGTGCTACGTTTAACGGACCCGACTCATTCGACTGTAATTCCTTTCTTTTCTTTTTTAAACCCCAAATTGAGAAAGCTTCCCAGGTGACAGTTGTTACCTTGAAAAGAGTGACACCTATCAACTACGTTACAGTATTTTCGTTACGTCTATCCAGATGTCACGGCAACAACGATAAAACGACGGATACGCAACTGCAGGATAACTTCATGTGTCAATTTTCTCAGTAGCATAATGCACACTACTTTATTTGTCAACCACAATAAGCATCTTCATGTGAACACCGTATGTTTCATCCTTATGGACCTGATCTTACTCTCAATGCCGCTCCCGCGAGATCTCAATCAAAATTCAGCTCTTGCTTCCAAACTTTGAGGACCGCAATTTTTATCAAGACATTCAGCTACATTTTACTGTATATAACATTTATCAAGATGCCGTGCAGATTATTGGAAAACGGGATCAAAACCCATTATCATTTAAGTATTCTTTCCTCCAAAAATACCCAGATCAAGCATTTTTTCAATGACAAAACCCATAAACAGCTTTCATGATGTATATACTTCCAGTCTTGAAAAATCAGACTTCTGAAGCATAATCTAGTCAAATCTAGCCGGTTAACCTTCGTAATCTTCGAGGTGTTGAATATATTTAATTAAAAAAGAACAAACCGAAACCGTCTTCTCACTTTGATCTAATTTTTTTGCTCATGTCAAAATAACTGCTTTAACTTGATCTAACCGCACCGTAATATTTGTGGAAAATCCGGGAACAAATTCCTCATCAACTGGTATGAGTACTTGAAGTTTACGCATACCGCCTGTTGACTACTGCAGCATTGTAAATTTTTAGTGGGAGAGAGAGAAATGTGGGTGTACATATTACGGATAAAAGATGGTTTTAAAAACTATTTCGAAATCTTCAGGATTTTTTTGTGCCGATACTGTAAATTGACAAGGTATCATTCGTCACTTCATCAAGCCACTCATGTGCCTATTTCGAATCTGAAGCCCTATTAGCTCCGAATTCTTCAGTTTCAGGCCGAAATTGACTGTTTTTTGTTGTTGTGGGACTGCGGTGGTTTTAGATAATTATTTAAAAACAATTAAGACTGCGACACAATAGATTTCTTCTGTGCTGAAAGCCTAGGATGGTAGGTTTCTTGTTCCGGTGGGTGGTACAGCAGGTAGCACTCAACGTGATGATGGAAATGACTCGAAACATTTACAGCAAAGCGTTTCGACAGCTATCACATTTATAAGCAGTCACCAACAGCGAAGAATATACTTTCCAATCAATACATGACATCACACGCACACAAATCACAAGCACCCAGTTGCATCCAGCTAGGCCACAATTGAAGAGCCGTTTCTTTCTTCATGTTGCATAATTGTTTGATGAGCTAACACGGGTACTGATTCCAAACATTCACTAAACAAGGCACATAACTTTACATTGCATTCACTTGCAAGTTTCTTGTAATTAGTCGGAACCAAGCATGGACTGGTGGAACAATCTGTAAATAGAACTGAAAAGAGAGAGAGAGAGGGAGAGAGACAAAAAAGACAAAAAAATGCTCGTTAGTTTCCACTGTTCTTTGGTAACATTCACATTCAAAAATTGTTCAGTGTACTAGCAGCATCAAGCCTTCTAAAACAGAAGGCTTGATCCTCGGATGCTGAAAAAAGCTGCCATGGGAATATTTCACTACTTACGGGATATCTTAGTTATGCAGGATCAATATTCTGTCTGAGAAACTCAAGATGTATGGAGAAATCATTTTTTTTTTCTGGATAACAGATTTATTGCAGTTAGATCATGACGTGTTGTGAGATAATAGCCCACTAGAATGCCAAGAGAGGCTGCTGGTATATCTCTCATTGGTACGCTGCAGTACTACCTTATCTTGCAGAAAAAATATTTGGATTTGAAAACCACAATTACAATAAAATGAGCCAACAATTTAAAAATGGCTCATTTGGAATCATGCGCAGAAGTAGAAGAATCATCCTCCCCCATCCTGTAATGCCAAGATTAACCAATAATTGAAGCTGCAGATCGTCTGACCTTAGATTAGAGAAATTCGCGATGTATTGACACAGTCTAAACGTCGTTTTTGCATGAGGATCCTCTAAATTTGTTTGAGCTCGGTGTGGAACAAATGCTACAATGCTGGAGTCCACTCACTTGTGATCTTGAAAGGCCTGATGCTTGTTAAACCCCTTGTCGCACACCTGACAGTGATACATTACAGTTGGAGAATTCTCTTTGTGAGACCTCTCATGAATCATGAGGTTGTAAACCTTGCCGAACTGTCGCTGACAAAAGCGACACTCGTATGTGGGGCTATGGCTGTGCGAGGAGCGCAAACGCGACTTCTTGCCTGCTCGTAATTTCCCGTCTGCCATTTCGATCACTTGGAAAAAAATTTCGAGAGGATCTCTGAACCGTATGGACTTGCGGCCAAAAACCAACTGTGGCTGCGCCTGCGCGGATTTCAGGCAATATAGCCACGCGGACGGCGGTATGGCACAGGACCGTGGCGATGATGGAACAGGCTCCTCCCCCGAATGACCTGTTCAATGGGGGGTCGCATCTGGTCAAGAAGGGCAAAAGCTGGCTTGATTATGCAGGCTTTTATCGCCCATTAGGAGACAAACCGGGCTTGATGATGCCCGGGCTAGCCGCAGACATTTGTAAGTGTCTTGGACCTGATTGAATCTGGGCTGCTGAAAGGCATTTGACTCGCCGTCACTTGGAGTGACTTAATCGCGGTATGCTTTGATCGACGGTGGCGTGGCTGATGCCTCAATCAACACCAGCATTCCCTTTCCCTGACCGAATTAAGGGTGCTTCATCAATTGAATTCCCAAGGCTGACCCTGGTGTATGGGTGGCGCCTATATGCGCAAGAACACATTTAGCGACCCCCTAAAATGCTTACATACTTCCTAATGTAAAATGATCAATAAATTCATATTGTGCAATGGCGCCTATAGTTTGTTCCCCAGATAAAATTGGATGCATAAATAAATTAGTCCGAACTGCATTAAAATATTACATGCTATATTTTCTCTGTGAAAATTATTTTTGGGTTAGTTACAGTTTGTTTCAACAATATTTTACTGGTACAGTATTTCAAGTTTTGTCTCATTCTGTTTTCTCCTACACCCTTCTAGTACTATGAACATGATTAGCCGAGAATGTTTTGATAAAATTGTAGTGCATACAAGCCCTCCTTGGTCTACATGTCACCTTTATGTACGAAGAAGAATACTGGCTCTAAAATAAATAAAAGAATGTTCTGCTAAAAACGACGGGGTTCATTGTTTCCATCATATTCTCAAGAATCCAGATTCTGTGGATACCTAATCAATAAATTGTCGCTTGTGAAGTTCTTGCTTTCATGCAAGAAATCACGAATTCTATATGATTTATTTTATTTGGTCAGGCAACGGGTATCTTAGCGCATTTCGTTGGTACCGTTGACGAAATTCATAAAACAGACCCGAAAAGTCGTAAATTACTTGCTCTATTCCACTTGTTTGGCAGTGATGTCTGATGCAATTAACGCCTACATTGAAGTCCGTGATTCACAAAAGCGATGTCACGACTCATTGAAGGAGCCCGACACCATTTCGCCGGAATAATCGCGGCATTTAAGGCGAGTCTCCCCCTCTCCCCCCCCCCCTCCCCCCGCAGCAATCAAATGTACCGAGCAATTTTCTCCCACGCCCTCGTCTCACGATGATCTCCGCGGTGCGAGATGCACGATCGCGATTCTGAAAAAAGCAGAAAGATCATAGGAAAACAAATTAGGAACTTGAAGAAAAAAAAGCTTAGTCTTGGTGCTGGATAAGATCATAATCTCCTGCGTCAAGAAAATCCGGGAAGTTCGTGATGAATGCGCTCAGCTGCATTTTGGTTTTTCCGTGAACGAATGACCCATCGCCTCGCCTTCTTCTCTAAGCGAAATTCCTGCTCATTACGGACTGAAAATATCCGCCACACGCTTCTCTCTAGTTGTATTTCGTGCATGGTTTGACGATTTCGACTGCTGATCTGACAAAGCGTGGCTTATTGGAAACAGAAAATCGCGTCATGTCTGTATAGTCGGATTTACCAATGGTCTCTCCGCTTATTGCGTTTTTCCGGTGGGCAGATCTTTCCTGCAGATGGAAACATATATTTCACACTTTCCTGTCCTAGAATGCTGTTCCCCAATATTCGGAGATTTTAAAGAAAATTACTGAACATTATCATTCAATCGATTATTGATGCACATTTATGTAAACGCTACTGTAATTGTTCGATATGACGCGCTTTCGTTTTCGCAATATTTGGGTGTAAAAAATGGGGTGTGTTTCAATATGTTCGACATCGTCATGTTTTTTTCATGATAAAGGATTGCCTCTAACCGACTCACACTTTTTACACCGAAGATAAGGCATTAAAAAAAAACATCATTGCAATTTGCAGTTACTTCATGCTAATTGAGAGTTAAATTCTCAATATCACGCAGAAAAGATCATCATAAAATAAGAAAAGGCTTGAAAAAAAGGCTTGTTTGAACGCAAAGGCTCGTCAACAGGGGTCGACAATATACAGTATTGTATAATCTTTGTACAAGTAAGTTGAAAATTCTCTAAAAAAAATTTATGGAAAATTATTTGCTGAAAAAATGGAGACAAACGCGTGACTTTTAAATGAGCTACCAGCAGAATCCTCTGTGTTGAAAAAAAAAAGAGCGAGAGTGCCTTCAAATTTGATATCAGGGCTTTTTTTGGCGCACAGAAATGTCGCGTGTTCTAGTTAATCTAGAGTCTAGACCATGGCCACTTGCGTTCGATTAAACACGACGAGTTTCAGAAATACAGATTCAAGTCCTCGGATAAATATGTTACAGAAGCTAACTAGCACTAGAAGTTGAAATGTCTGCATTTTTCATGATTTTCGCGTAGAAAACACTTCCATAAAACAAAATCATCGGCTGTCCAGCAGAAGAAAAGACCATCCCTTGCATAATAAAGTCTTTGAAAAGTCAAATGGGGCACACTTTCACTGGATTTCACAGGAGAAGGTCCGTAAAACCTAGTTTTTGAAAGAAAAACAAAATCAACTATCGTTTTAAACCCGGCAATTTTTGCATGTGAAAGGCGTCCAGAGATTCTCGGGTTGACTTGCTGTCGGCTGAATGAATGTGAAGCGATAGAATTTCCTGAAATGAAGACCAAAACGCCTGTAAATGTCCGGAGAGGCGCGAAAAAGACTCGCATTTAACGGTCGTGAAAGAGGAGCGGGTATCAAGTCCAACGTGTGGATGTGGACGTTTTAAATCCCAGCGGGGAATCCGACAAAGAAATTTACGACTTGTTTAACATCGCGGGACCGAGCCGAGCAATCCGGGCTCCCAACCAGCGCAATTAATCAATTTTACAAGTGAGCTAAAAAAAAAAAAGCCTTAACCACGCGTGGGCAAAAGGGCCATTTTGGGATGATAGAGAAGGGCGTAGCACTCAGGATGTGAAAGAGTTCGGCAGAGACCCACCCCAAGATCGGTGTTTGCTCGCTGCCTTTCCATCCCTGAATTCGTTGCGCCCAAGAACGCGTGGGAATCGAGTTTAAATGCCCAGCCAGAAGATTTCGCATTGTGCGTCTGGAGCGCCGCGAGAGTTATTCCCTCGTTAAGGGACCGTTCTCGAAAAGATGAGATGCGCGTGTGCATTTCTTTTCATCCCTCTCTCTTCCTCTCAGCCGCCGGCCTGGTTTGGGGGGCACAAAAAAAAATGCTTACCCCAAAGGTCAAGAGGGATCATCCTTGAACCGCATTTGTATGCTTCCTATAGTTCGACCATGCCCAAGGGTCCAGATTTATATCTGTTGGAGCCTGACACTCATCAGGAAAATAAGGCACGAGATTCGGGCCCGAAACTCCGCCTCGCGTTGCGCGGATGCTCGGCTTGCAATTACAGGATTGTTCGGATCTCGTATCGATGCTTCATGGTTCATCAGTATCCTGCCACGACTGACGTTGAACCTCCCGCAAACTTATCCGAGTCTCCCATATTAACTGGCAAGACAAATTAAGAAGATCCCTTTCTATGAACCGAACCTGGCAAGGCCAGCCCTGGTGCTCCGGGCGCTTTTTAAAGCGTGGTTATTCACGACACCGATTATTCAACTCCGTCTGTTGAGTCTGCTTACTCCTGAATCTCTATTACCTGAAACATGCCCCGCGTGGTGTAATTCACAGCTTTTCAAACGATGGTACGCGTACCATTGCTGGTATGCAGCGCATTTGTCAGGCTTTTTCACAAATGGCCAATTACTAACCTTCGTTTGCTAAATTTGAGATGTGAGACTATGTGCTCATAATTAGAGTAGGAATCACTCGAGAGGTGGGTTGAATGAATGAATGCCTTAAGACAGAATCAACTGAAGCATCTCAGTTTGAATATGACATAATGTAATATTCAATTACAGTATTTTGTCTCATACACTTAACTTATGCACTTGAGTCACAGTTAGTTGTAATCACGGTATTTTGAATCCTTGAAGACGAAACCCTCTAAATAGATGGTAAACGCAGGGGCTACAACCAGCAATTTTCTTTAGGCGTATAAGGAAGAATAATCCCTTGAGAATCCCCTGTGAAAAATAATGAATGTGTCTCGTGTTTAAGTACAGAATACCATTTATTTCAACATTTTTATGCTGGTGTGTGAAAACAATTTTGCTCTGTGGATCGATTGTATCAGTCAAAGCATTCATTTTCTGGCATCATTGAGTCCTAGACTTGCAACCAGTAAAAACCTTTGGTAACTCAGGAGTTCAATATCGGCCTTCATCAATCAACGAGTCGAATGCATAAGATTGTATATGATCCGAGTTCCACCCAGCCAGGAATTTCCAGTGCCACCTTTGGAAATCAAAAACTGAGGCGATGTAAAGATTCATCATCTATAAAATCAAACAGGAAAGTAGATCTGCAATGAACTTTTTATTTTCACATAAGCTTTGCATGATGTCGGGTAATCGTCGAAGTCTTTCCAGGTCCGTTCCTTTTGTATGAACGCGTTTACTCTAACCCATCTCATAGCAATAATTATTGCTACACCTCCGAAGATTGCCTAAATAATCTCTGAACTATCGCAATTTTAAGTGGAGCAGGAAAAAAGAATTGCCCAGGAAGACTCTACGTAGGTGGAATAACTCTTCAAGGTATTTAAAGAGTTGCGTGAATATGAGACGCACATATCCATTCATTCAAACATGGCAAGGGGTTTGTAAACCAAGTCGAAGGGAAAATAAATTGAAGCTCATGTTCATTTTCTGAGTAAACAATGATTAGAGGCTTGAGCAAACGAGCCATACTAATTTATACCGCATTTCTCATTCAAGACATTTCTGTTTAGTAAGTTGAGCGTGTTCGCTTTTGCGATAATGTAGAAATGAAGAACAATGACATATAACTAGATCCACAGAAGTCTTTCTTCTCGCTCTCTGTACGAATCATTAAAAACAGTAAATTGTATTGAACCCCACTGCCATCTTCGGTACATTTGTCTCAGTCCTGTAAAGCCATACTTCGCGATAGTCAATCAGTAACTCACAATGATTCGAATTGTCAATTATGCTGAAATTACTTGCTTAACACACTCTTCAGATGCGCATTGCCATTTTTTAACAATTGGAGTCTCAAAATGAAGTTAACTTGCATTTGTTGTTTTCCGTTCAAATGTTTCAAATATAATTGTGCGTCTGAAATAATTTCCTCTTCTTTCTGTCGCTCAGCTATACAGACGGTAAATTTTTAAAAGAACGTTAAGAGGCCTTCAGATGAGTTTTTGGCATAAATATTGCGCCGGTTGCCAACCTCTGAACTCCATTGTATCCAAGGCGCACACGTGTTGAGAAAACAGAGTGCCTCGAGGGTCATTACATGACTCGACGGTTTGTGATCAAAGCTGTTTTTTTTGCCCGCACGTCGACAGGAACATCGTCGCAGGGCGCAGTCCGTACTGGCAAAGCCGGTACGTGTTGCGCAGCGACACGTCAGAACAAATCCATCACACACCAACACGTCCGATGGCAAGGAAAACACTGACACATGAAATGCGTCTCTCATTTGTTTCCCTGAGGCGCAACATCGCCTCGGAATCCGAAGAACAAGAAAAAAAAAGCGGAAAAATTGTCGGACACAATTTCGTTTTTGTGTGTGTTCTCTTTACAATGCGCACTGCTCCTCCAGGGCTTGAAGTGTATGAGAAGAACCGAGATGTTAGTGTTCACCTTGGCATCGCCTTTTACTACAAAGCCGGAAGTGAAACTTATTTATATTTTGTGAAAGAAATCAGTCTTTTCTTCAGTTATATAAGTTTGAATTTAGGAAACCTGTCAAGTGCCCAACACATTCTATCATTTAAATTTCAATGGCTGCTTCCAAATCCCTATGATTTTTGTTTGTTAGATTCGGGCACCCCATCTTTAAATAAAAAAAGGGTTTAAAAGATTTTAAACCAAGGCATGATTTTGTCAAAAGGTCTATGAAGTGATTTCCCGTAAGTTTGAAATTTGCAAGCAAACTGCTGCGGGTATGGCAGCAAAACCGGCTGGTTTTTATAATAAACCCAGTTGTAGATTTTCTGTACAAATTTGAGAATAGGCTGAATCAAGTCTCAAATGTGCCGTCAAATGTGTGTTTTTATCGTAGAACATCCACAAAAAGCTCAAAAATTCTTCCTGAAAAAATCAGCAGGTTTTGCTGGTGCATGCAGTATGTAACTGATTTCAGGCCTCAAATTCGTGACTGTTTTGCGGCTCATGCTCGCTCGAAAACATCTGACAAAATTTTTAAGATTCTTTCAGGCCAAAAAGTGGGATTTTTTGTGTGGTACAGAAAAGCATCTGTAGTAAAATCTACTCAAAGCGTCCCTGGGCTGTCTCATGCTCGAATATCTAGAGTGATTAGTAAAAGCCTCACCCAACTCTTGGAAGCATTTTTTGGCGACAATGACCGCCTACAACCTAGAAAATGTGGTAGTCGATTAACCCAATGAAAAGTCAGGACGGGTTTCAGTGGGGGCGGGATTTCAGAGTAAGAATCCCAGTTCATGTGAAGTGTAGCTCTCCGAGAAAAACCGAGAATACCGGGCAAACTGAGGTCCGGAATACAGTACAGTATTCCGTGATGACGGTGATGAACTTTGAGATCAAGCCTTGAGCCCAGACGTGGGAAAAAAGACGCGGAAAGCGAATCGCGTGCTTCATCAACATCGCCCCTTCGGTACGGGTATCACCTTTTTTCTGAATTTGTTTTCTCTTTTGTCTTCCTTCCCCCCGTCTTTTAAGAATCCCAGACCACGCGCCGTGGTTCGGGTGGGCATTGCGCGAGAGAAACGTGAAATTGGGGGGAACATTTGCGATGCCCTTTGATGCCACGATTCCCACGCTTCATCTCCCCCACCCGCTACAGAGAAGAAAAAAAAAACGGAGTCCTGCTTTGCAATTGTAATCGCACTGAAAGCGCTAGGGTTCTCGAATTTAATTTCCGCGCCTAGTCGTCATCACGATGGAATGCGTTAATTTTTTTCTCCGTCTCTATCTCTGCCCGGAAAGATTATTTGTTATTTTGTGTCGAATGACTGTCAGCGCATGGATCGAGAGACCGCAGCAGTCGCTGTGCTTATTTTCGGTCCTGCAATCAGTAATGCGCCTGATGGCTTGACCTCTCGTGTCACCCCCTTTGAGCACTCGATAATCCCGGAATCCGCAGCGTCTGAGCCCGGCGCGAACTATATTTTCCGCCGGTGCGCGATAGGGTGCAGGCCCGTCAAATTGTTCGGGCTTGTTGTTGAAGACTCGGTCCGGTCCTTTCTTTTTTCCCCCTCCATCTCAGACTCGTTTCTTCACGTATTCCGCAGGCAATCCACCTCTGTGATCACGGAAATACAAAACTCAAGTTTTCAGTCCGAGAAGAAAAGACGGAACGATTTGAGACGGCTGTGAGAGTCCCCTGTAAGTGTTCAGCTGCGCTTGGAGCATGCTTTTGAATGAAAGATCTCTGCACAGCACGCGGAGTTTCTTAACCTTTTTTGACTATCCTTTTCTGGAGGTGGAGCACCCAGAAACATTTTCATTTTTTCGCCCTGTTTTGCTTCTCGTTTCTTTTTCCATGTGCAAATACGAAATGGTTCCGATTTTTTCTCGTAGTCTTCCGTTAAATTATATTTTTCTTTGAATTAATGGAGCGACCGCGGAGCCCCCCGGAAGTCAAACCAAGGACTCCGCGGTGAGAGCATCCATCTTAACCCATTACCCACCGATGCTCCCTATTTTGTGGTGCTTGTGAATCATCAACATAAGTAAGACCAAAGAACTCAAATTGCAACGAACATCTCGAAAAAACAACACAGATACATTACAATGAGAGGAGATTTACACTCGTCACTTTCGTTCGCCCTACAACAGGAGATAAATTGTACCTTTCCAGACACCCATAAGGATACATACATTAAAAAAAATCACCTTTATTGGCAGTGATGAAAAAAGCTCCAGTTTTGTTAAATATGGCAAGTGGTGAGTTAATTTTCTTCAACACATTTAAAATTAGTTCGGAATCAGTGACGCTATTCGAATTCCGAAAATTTATCGAAGCATTTATGACGAGTTAATCAATCAGCCAGTTGCCGAGAAGCTCATAGAGAAAACGCTCCGAAGTCGAGCAGATCTAACCTTTTGAAAAGGTCAAGTGAACTGGCAATCAGTTCAAGAATTAATAACGCAAATTTTTTCGAGGAAGAGCAGGTGGGTAGAGCAGCTCTGAAGTCCCACGTGAACGAGTTGGACGTTTATTGATAGTTCCACGTGCATAAGGGAAATCGACTGAAGCACGCGGACTTTCTCGGTCAGTTCCTGATGACTTACAAGGAACTTAGCTTTATATCCGACTTAAAAATTATTCATGTTTCCGACTCTATTCGTTAACCCCTTTCACGGTGCGAACAAATACCTGCGTGATACTGTACGTGCAATTCTTCAACATCTTTCACCGTCCCCCTTTTTGTTCTCTTCCATGGAAAGGTAATTTATTCACGATACTGTACAAGTATTAAGGAAATTGTTTTGCTAATATGAGAAACTCGCAGAGATCGTGAAACCGAAAACAGCGATTGATTTCGGCTGACTTTCTCGTCTGAATGGTAATTATAAAAACCGAGAACCAGTCCGTCAATCATTCGTGCGTACACAAACAAACCTTAGTGTAAAGTCACGAAGTCACGTTGCAGTTAATGTCACCTATCGCCAAAAAAAGACCATCTCGTGATTGAAAAGAGTTTTAAGAGGTCCAACTTCTTTTTTCACTTTTGTTGCCTTCATTCCCCGGCTTTCCATCTGTTAGTCACGCATCGAAGGGGTCTTCTGCGGTCTGAGTGGGATGATCTACGGATGGTTTGGAGGATAAAGGAAGTGTTCTACATTAATGTCTGCGAATTCAAATCGAATACATCCGAAGATTGGATTTTTTATTTCTAAAGTACTTTCCTGCAATTTCATTTTGACTTTTTGAAGTCGTGAAAGACTTTTCAGACAATGTTATTTTACATCCACAGTTCCGGCGAACGAATGCCCTCTGTTGTTGTACAGATTCTGCCGTGGTCTACATTAAACTAAGGCGCAATGTTCATCAAGAAATTCATCCGGAAAATAATGAAATCCAGAAAGATTTGTCAATCGTGCTGCTCACATTTTGAGCTGAGATTTTCTTTGAAGTGTTATGATAAAAGAAAGTAAAGTTACTATACGCTCTTGGTCAACACTTTTTATGATTCTCCGGTACTCGGGTTCAACTGCATGACATCGTATGGCGTATCAGGCCGAAAAAGGAGATGCGATCGTTCCTAGACTTGACAAACGAGGCAATTTGTTAGTGGACAAGATTGCGTTATAAACACGGCTCGAAATGCCGAGAAGCATCCCTTGGAGGCTGTTTACGCCCGTGAATTGATCGTAAGTATTCAAGCGCAATGAATGACGACGGACCAGGGCACAACATACCGAGGATTTCGCGGTTCATTACACGATGTGAAGACCCGGCATGCTCCCAGTCTCTGATGGCGAACGAATGAGATGCGACTTTCTGTCTTCCTCGTGTGGAGCAGAGGTTCTCAACCTGTGCTCCACGGAGCCCTCAGGGCTCCGCCGGGGTTTCCCAGATCCTCCGAGGCCACCGACGTAAAAGTATGATAAAAGGAATAGATAAGAAATGGAGAATCCATCGACCTTTTGACCTGAATGGAGATGTAATTTGCTAGAGAAGTTAGGTCCACGAGGAATAATAACCAAGAACCACTGCGTCTGGAACTCGAGGTGAAGACTCAAGGAGTTCCACCGGTCGCAGAAACTGATCCCAAAAGGGGTTTCGCAACCCGAAAAAAATTGAGAAACTCTGATCAACATTCTATATGGATCAAAAATATGACTAACCAGCCACACATATTCAATATTTCACCTTGTATCTGTCGCGACTGTAAAAAGAGATAGATTTCAGAAGAGTTATTGATTTTACCAAGGTTTGGAGGGGTAGTACAAAAATCTGTGATGCACAGCCTCCTAAGTTCTGTACTGTATACCAAATTGGCAAATGCCACCAGTGTCTTCTCTAAACCTAAAGGGTCGTACGAGCCGTATAATAACTACATCCCAACTTGAGTTAGGCATTCTAAGATTTATTAATACCTTGAAATTTAATGTAAAATACCCAGTTAAAAAAAAAACCAGTTTCTCCTCCGCTGGTTTTACCTTGAGCTCAGCACTCGGGAATTTAAATGTGACACTCCGCAAGCAGATTCTTTTGATGAACTCTGTCGCGTACCCCTAGCGAGTACCTCACGTACCACCGGTTGAAGAGCCTTGATGGAAAGGATCTGGGAGTGTGGGTTGCATATCTGAAAAGATGGGATATCATGAAAATTGCCGGAGGAAGTGAAGTGGCCCTGGTTTACGAGAACGTTGAGGGGAAGCATTATCAACAGACTTCCCCGGTCGCGGAAAATATTTGGACCGTGATGGAGTCATCCATCAAGTCCCCTTCAATCTTCACCCCGCTGAATTCGCTGCGCTGCGTGTTTTATGCCGCCCCCAGGGGCAAATCGGGACGTTCGGAAATTCATTTCTTCGCAGGAAACTCGCCGGCGATTTCCTTTCGCCTCCCGCGATGAAGAGAAATCAGAGAGGGAAAAAAAGCTGGATGATGGGTCGGACGTTCCTGATTTAAAATTCAGAAATCGTTGGTCATGTTCTCGTGAGTAAAGAACGCGGACCGCGGCGAAGGTGACTGAACGAATCGGGCTTCGGATGCATGCACCGCGACGCTGAGGGCAGAAGGTCAGATCGTACTCGATTACACTCTCGGGAAACGAAGTCAGGGTGACAAAAGAATAACCTGCGGCTAGACTTGAACATTCTCCGCGCATCCCATTAAACTGCAATTGCTGGTTCTTTCAGTTTGCATAATTTTGTACGTCATTCCAAGACTAAACGAATCCGCACGGTCAAAAAAGAGAGAAATATACGACTAGAAATCAAATTCCCATCAGGTTTCGCGAATTTCGAAACGTTCCCCGCGGTTCGATCGATAACACGCTTCTTCTAAAATTCGCCTACCTGTTCAGCAATGCGATAAAAGCGTTAGTTTCGAAAACTTTATTTCACGAGCAATGATTCAAAGCTCCTCTTTCGGTGACATGTTCAGACTTTCTTTCGAAGTTCCGCAATCTTGTCGAACGACAAGGTTGAATTATTCTGGATGCAGGTTTCAACAAGAAAAGATGGCCATTAACTTCCACTCAAGGCTGTTTAAATTCAAAAATATCCAAAGCCTACAAATTTATTCAAAGTGAGCTCATCCAGCCTGTATAGATCGGAGCAGTTCAGATTTTACGACCAGGCTCGGGAATGAATGATGCGTCTTAATGATGCCTCCGTCAAAATAAATTCAGATGATCCAGACTTATTGTTGCATCTCTTCAAGCATCATCGTGCATGATTGCTTATTTTGACAATGGAACCTTCTGCAGCAATAGGCGAAAAAGTCAAAGAACAACTCAAATTCCAAAGTTGAAAAAACGGTAAATGGTCTTCGATCGGTCGTCTGGGGATTCCAGGGAAGATTGAGCACAAACATAGTTGTTTTTTGGCAATTTGAATTTTTTGATTTTTTTTTGCAGAATAACTAATCTATTCCGCTTTTATGGTCACCGACAAAGGCCCATTAAATATTTTAACGTATTTTCAAAAGTATTTAGCCGACTTAAAAAAGTGCAGTACAGTATTCAATTATCGACGGTCCATATTAGTCCGACCCGTAAGTGCATTAGCTGAAATAACATTCAACATGCGCCTCTTTTCCCTGTAACTGAATAAAAATGTTTTTAGCGGTAATAAGCCCAGATAATTAGGGCTCCCCGTCGGGATACAGCACTGAAAGCATAATTCTTCATGTACTGTAATTCCGATTGAAAAAAATGGATTCAAGATCAGAATGGGGAGGATATTTTTTATGGAATATCGATCGCACAAGATTGTAATATCAGCCCTCGGTTCCGCGCGTCAGTTCGGTGGCAGCTCCGAAGGGGCGGTCTGGAACGAAACGGAAAGCGAGCCTGCGCGAATGGCTACTGTGCAGGGGCGGCGATCCGCCGGCGAGCCCAGCACTCAGGTTCTGGGCTTCTTTTTTTTTCAGAAGCCGCGGGGCTAATGGGCCCGGGGCGGCTACCGGACACGGCTTACGGCGCCCCGTCGTGCATCTCATCATCTCGCTCGTCCATCGCAGTGATCGCATGCTCTCCCGCAGGTTCGACTCGCATTTCGCCCCTTGGGTACCTGGACCTCTTATTCGTTGGCTTCTGCTCCGCGCTCGCACAGGAGCCAATCCCTTGTTTCCATCTCTCCTCCATCATAATTCGCCCACCGCCCGACAAGGAATATCCTTTCGGAGGAAAAATTTAATCCAGGAACTAAAATCACCCTCCTTGTCTTTCCCCATAATCGCTGGAGTTCCACGTCATTGCGAGGAATGAATCATCAACGCACAGCAAGATACTGTACAGTACGAATATCATGGTAGTATTTCTCGCCAGTCTTTTGTGAACAGTTTTAATACTGCACGCAGTTTTCAACATCACTTGGGCCCTATTGGATAATATTGTCAATCCCATTCATGGAAAAGACCCTTTTCTAGAATTCTAGAGCGAGGGTTTTTCAAAAGTTTTCCAAAATATACTGCCAGTACAGTACATATCTGCTCGAGTAATAACTTCCGCCCATTTTTACTGCTTCAACTCAAATTAAGAACTTATAAATTCATATTTATTTTAAACTGTGCCTCCCGCCATACATTTAGATGTCTGCATACTGGAGTCTCCGAGTCATCCTGATTTTTTCTTAACGCTGTTTTCTTCCTAGAAGTGTATTGTCCAGTGACATGCTCATTATGCTCCATAACATTCTGGTACCAACTTACCACTCTCACAAAAACGTACCTCTTTGTTCGGAAAATGTCGTATGAACTGACCTGGACCTGAATATCACCAGTGCTGGTACGGTGTGCAACGCGTTCTGAGAATTATCTGCAGTTTCATCTGGTATTAAGGACATAACAGTTCGCATTTATTTCAAAATATCCACGCAAGTGTACACATACAATTTAAATTCCTTTTCTTCGGGTTTCTGAGTCCTTCGTCCAAGTTTAGTTCCCATTTGTTTTTGTCCAAATGTACTTGTAATTTGTTGGCTTTGTTTTCCTTCAAATATGGCCAAGTGACATCCAGTGGTGCCTCTGCACATAATGCATTTTGTTTTTTTCCGAAACTCCAGTCAGTTGCGTGCGTTGCTTTTATTTTTTTTTATTAAGTCAAGTATTTTTGCATGATTGGAAATGGGAGAAAAGTGAAGCATTTTTCTGGGAGGAAATACTTATTGTCCGGGACGTATTCTCTGAAATATGTTTGTGTTTATTTTGCTGCGCTAGGCGTTTGCTGTGGAATTCATCAATGCACTCATATTCAGCGACCCACTTCTTGCACCAGCTTCTCAAGAAATATTTGTCTTCACCAGGAAAGCATGCTATACCCTGCGATGGCTTGGGGTCCATCAATTTAATGGGATCTTGGCTAAGAAATTTTCCTGCTAACGTGGTTTCCTTGCCAACGAACGATGTTTGTAAGGTTACCCTGCAGTACTGCAGGATCTGACTTATTATGAAAACAGGGATTTAGGTTTCTAACATTTTATGGGCAAAAACTTGAAATATTTAAAGCAGGGATTATTGGACTTGTTCCAATTCAGCTGATGATCATTCCAGGTAACGAACTTACTTACTTCTGGAACAAATGGCGCTTGTTAGCCGAGAGTACCCCGCTGTAAAAAGTACAGGCTACAAAGCTCTGCTTTATAGTAAGGGAAAGACCGAGTCTAATTTTTCCGTTTCTTGGCTGGTGGATAGAAAAAGACGCATTTCAAGTCTCTCACTGCGCGTAATATCGGGACCAAGCTGAGCTGCTCGAAAATGGGTGGAACACCCTGGAACTTGGCCTCACGGTCTCGCCACGGTGCGAGGCGATTGTCAAGCGCCTCTGCGCTGTCTGGCCCTTCTTTCGTGCCCCGTCAACCTCGTTAGCTTCGTCTGGATGCCATGGATCGGGTGAATGCTCGGATTGCGCGAACTGACGGGTTAGAAGTTATGGGCCGAGGAGAATAGCCGCGTCGCTGTTCGTCATAACCCGGCCGGGTTTCTCAGGGTCCTCCCGCTGAGGATAAACGACGTCACCCAAGGAATAAATTAGAAAACGGCGCGATAGAGAAGGAGACCGCTCAAGAACTTGCGCACAGCGGGGCCGCATGTGTCCTCGCCATTTCGTGTCCCCGAGAGACCGCGATTCTCTTTGTACACGGTTATTCAAAAAAAAAGATAGGGGATTGGCTTCGGACATGAACGTTTCCTCGTGGATCATGCGTGTTCACGTGTATCTTGACTTGCAACGCATAAACGCTTCCCGAATCCGAAGCATTTGACGATGGAAACCTCCGGGAGAACACGCGTTCCGGGAAACAAGCGTCTTTCACATATTTACAGTATTTCCTCACCAATCTTATAGAATTTTCGCACGGATTCAGAAATATCGACGGTTTTTAACGATCGTTTCTGATGTTTTATTATTTTTAGACGTCTTCTAAATGATGTCAAACCGCGTTTTGAGACTGTTCACGTGAACTCTAAATAACGTTTGAGAAGCTTATTTTATAAACGTCAGACATTTAATCGCAAGGTTTAGGGATTGATAGGTTATGAGTATAAATCCGGATGAAACGAGTAACTGTAGCTTCAGCGTACGATGACTCAGTTCCCATGTACTTTTCCTTCATAGGAATCACGCAATTAATCATTCTGGGTGCGCATTCTCTACGACGGACTCACTCCTTGCGAAACAGAAATATTTCATATTTGTTTAATAAATTAAAAATGCTGCGTATAGAATGCTAGAATGCATCGAATGCTTTCTACTCAAATCATTTTGGCTTAAAATCAGGTCCCTTCGACCGGGTATTAAAACGGAGCATGAATCAATGTCATTCAACGAGGGAAAAAATTACGAGGATGCTGTGGGATAAATGCTGTACTATTCACATCATTGCAATTCTCAAGATGATGAGGCCTGATAATTGCCCAATGAAAAGGAAATAAAATTGTACGTGTGATGTCCTCTTTGGTTGCTTTCTGTGATTCGTAGTTCCAAGAATGCTAGGATAATTGGATTTTTATTGTGTGTCATATACTCCTGAGTCCTGACTGCTATTACTCACTTCAGAAAAACAAGTATTTCTCGGTGACATATTTTCGCGAGCGTATTAAGTGGGAGAAAATGAATCGCGTCTTGGGTAGATGCTTTCACTTCCCTCGTTTTTATTTTTTTTCAGCAAGAAATGCGGCTCGACTGAAATGTTTTCTGCTTGACAAGAGGCGAATTGTCAGCACACCGGTATTTCGCGTCGCAGCGGGGGAAAACGAGCGGAGAGCCCGAGACTGCGTTCATCCTCCCAGTGCAGCATTTTTCATCTCCCTCGTGTCACATGCGATTTGCTCGCCTAGCCGCATTAGCATTTTTAATCTCCAGACTTGTTCTGGGCTCGGTTTTTGGGGCGATCCCAAGGAATCCGGACGAGCCGCTTCGCCTACTTTTCATCGCTCCGCATTTTGCATAACTGCCCTGTGGTCGGCTTCACGGCATCCAAGCAAATTTTCAACGTCCATACAATTTTATGTCCTGTGGATTCGCACCGTTGTAGGGTTCAGATCACGTTGCCTTCACTTCACCTTCGGTTTTTTTGTTGTTGTTCAAAAGTACAATATGCCACACCTATAGTCGACATACATTTGTATTCCAAAAGTATGAGAGCTAGATTGTTTCGCACTTGATAGTTTTTTCAAGCTTTGCCGCTGCGACGCAGTAACCTGAAACTGGAGGAAGTAAAAATCAAAGAATAACTTCGTAATGCGTGTCATGAACTGTTTTTGAACATTTCCTGAATTTCGCTTCATCAACCGCCGCCCAGAACAACGTTTTTGATGAAGGGTGCCGGAATGGAGAAATTTAAGGCACGGAGAAAAAAATGCAGTCTACGAGGAAATGTCAGGGATTAAAACTGCAGAGTAGAAAAATATGATGAGGCACTTTGAGGTAATGGAAGTAAATTGTGCGATCCTTCAACTTCATGAAAACAACAAATGTAGTTTGTTGAACAAAAATTGGCTGGGACATGAATTGCTTTTGAGAGTTTTGAGACTTTAATTATGTTAAAATGTACTGATAGCTGAAATGGGATTCACCGTAATCACAAATTCCTGGATAATAATGATTTTCCCTCCTTTTTGTCGTTAAACTCGTTATACACATAATACAGTATACTTATGACCAATTGCGCTATATTTTGATTCTTTTATTTTATTTAAAATGTTTGTGAATTGATAATGAATTCTCTAATTTAGGAACGGATTTTTTAAAATTAATTTGAAACTCTGAGGTTATTTTTTATTGAATAGTTTTAGCTTTGTGTGATTTCTTCGTCAGCGGAATTCAATCTATTTGCATTGTCTCTCTCGGCTTTTTTTTTTATTTTTAACCACAATTTTATGTTTCGTGTCGGCCGTTATTTCCTCCGTGTTGGGAATTTTCCTTCCCCGGGATTTTTTCTTGAAATCACGATATCCTGTGTTGATCCCGTTGGTCTCCGCGGGATTGCATGACCGCTCGTAATCGTATGGAAATGATGGCAATACACATTTGGACGATTTTCTTTCACGAGATTGAAATTTGAATACTGTATTCTGTTGGCAACTCGGCGGCGGATAGGAAAATAAATTGGCAAGACCGCGAAAGTCAATTAAAGCGTGAGCTATGAGCCGCGCAGTGATGAACACGCGGTTTTTTTTTCTGTTGCTTTGTTTATGGGCCCGTTGAGGGCGAGGACTCATTCCGACGAAATCGTTCGAGATAGATGGAATTTTCTACAGCATCCACGTTGGTCGACACACCACCTTTGGTTTTTTCGTTTACAGGGAAAAAAATTCCGTTCCCACGTTCTGGATTGAGGTAAAAACCGCGTGTCGTATCCTGCTGCTTGGAAAGACCGGTCCGAATTTTCGGCACCCCCGCGGATGTTCCCACTCCGTCGTAAACGAGGATTTATACTCATTTCTTATTTTTATTTATTTAGGTTTAGTGGCCAGAAAATATTCACGCATACCGTCAGAGGTGCTCACGAGGCTTTGGAGTGATTTTCGCACAACTCTATGGCGGAGGTGGAATTATCGTTGGGAACATGGGAACATTTGTCGTCCGTGGATCTGAAATATTCCTGTTCGAATAAATTGGTTCGATTTCATCAATTGAATCATCACAAGAGATTATCCAAAATACAGAGGAACCTTTACTGTTCAAGTTAATATCAATGAGAATAAAATAAAAACACGGAAGTTTAGCTTCAATCAAAATTATACAGGCTGCGTGTGACATTACTGCCGCTACCTAACGAATGTTGCGTGAAATTTCGTGCCAAAAGAGTTTCTCTTCACATGTAAAGGAATTTTCGGAAAAGTCTGAAAATATCGTGCTGTGTACATATATCTTTGCATTTATTGCACTACGTGATTTAGGGGCATGATTGATAAAAAAAAAGCATCGTGATGAAAGAACGCTTGAAGTGAGGATCAGGGCGAATGTAAATAAGATGAGAGACGCATCAAACCGCATACAAAAGCTCCATGCCATCAACAGTCCTGTAATAAAACACAACTTCTTAAAAGCTTTGAACAGGATTCTTTTCCGAATATCAGCATTTCCTCAGTTTAGTCATCATTCGTTCAAGCATTTGAAATTTTAATTTCCCACGAGAGAATGCCATAAAGACTGAAGTGCTATTAAATTTTAATTGCTTTGGTTCTGAGTACCGGAGGAATGAATTTTAAAAATCCCAAATGATGAGGAAACCCCTCTAAATGATCTTCGTATTTTCTGAAGAAATTGGACGCGTCTCTCAGGAATTTCTTACAAAACGTTCGCAAGAAACACATTTTCATTGCAACTTCAGGTATGAATGCTGAATGGCTGGAATCATAGTAGTTGTGCTCGAAATAATAGAATCCACGCGCAAATTCGATCGCTTGATAGAACGCAAAACAAACTACTCTCGTGCTGATGATGAGTAAAAAGAATTCCGAACTGCGTTAGCGCAGAAATTTGAAGACTTTTTTCTCAACTTTCTCAGTCGTTTCTCATCGAAGATCCTGACCTTTTTCCATTTCAATGGCCAAGAACCTTCCAAAAATCAGTTTCTATGACGGCGAGGTCCTTAGAACTATCGTATGTCTCGAAATTATCATTACGCTCCAGCAACTCTTCGTCTTTACGTGTTTTATAATCAATTACAAGTCCGTTTATTGATACTCACATTCATTTTAATTTTTATTTATTATACTGTACTTCCATTAGAAGGGCTCCACAGATGCCTTCCGCAAGAGCTTATAGTGGATGTTCGGAATTCTAGAACTAGTCCTAGATTTTCAGAAAAATGTGCGCGGACTTCTCGTGGAAACTCAGCGCCGTTGGACGGAAAAATGTAATGAATTTTCCGCGGATAGAATGCGGGAAAGAAATGGTGAATAAGAAAGAGTTCACAGGATAAAATGCCAGTCAGCAAAATTGAGTCAATGAACGTCACTTTTGAGGCAAGATGATTCTTCAATGAAAACAGGACCAAGAATACAGTGAATATTTTCTTCTTGGAGTAATTTTGATATAATCCCGTTTTCATCCTCCGTGTGTCGGTTTTATAATTATATGTTTAATCAGCGAGTTTCCTTGAATTATTTTCCGTAGCATCTGGGAAATCACTTTGAAATCTGAATTTTTTCCTCGGCATTTCCTACTTTCGCGGCTCTTTTCTCCCCATGGAATTTTTTCCACCAGCAGATTTTCTCTATCGTCTCCACCAACGCTTTCTCTGCACCGGCATTTTTCCTTGACAATATCTGAATATGAAACGGCCTGTATTCCTTGGATTCCTGAAGCAAGGGTTAGACCGTAGTCTCGATTATAACCCTCTTTCTCAGTCTTGCGAAGTACGCATTATTTACGGCTCCAGACGTTGTGATCGTCCGCTGCTCGGCTTCGATTCCGACCTAATGATACGAGGGATCGACAGTGATTGCGGTCTATTAGATCGCCATCTCGGAACGGACCTTCATTTCTCCTCTACAGGTCTCACGCTTTCTTCTATCGTCTCATCCCTGCGTCCTCGCTGTAATCATTCAATTTTTTGTCCATCTCGTCGTGTTTACTTTGAGAAGAAGAAGCGGCAAAAGGGTTTTTTCTTTCTTATTTTTTGCGAGGAACAAAGCGACGGAGAAACGAGTCGAGGAAGATGGACAAAGATCTGACCTCCGAGGGCATGAACATTCTTTCTAGTTGGGAATGAAATCGTGATGAAAATGGAACAAGCTCGTGCACGCGCGTAGCTGATCACAGACTCCGATAGGCTCGGATGGAGCATCTCAAGGTGGGATGTTGAAACGGATGAACAAAAGTTGCGAGAAGAATGAAGGGAACTGTGCTTGCGCGGCCAAAAACAAATCCGAAACTGGACAAAATGCTGCTCAACTTCTTCCTTAAGGCTTTGCACGAGACGAAAAATAAAGGAAGTCCCTGAAATGCTCGAGAAGGTCAATCGTTCTCAGAGCTCATCTTTGCCTTCACCACGTGATCGTCTTAAATCCTTCTTCCACTAGCTCTCTTGAATGCTTCATAGAACATTTCGGATCTCTTCTGGTTCCTCCAGGATTTCCCAGTGAAGCAGGTTTTCTGAGCCTTACTGCTTCAAAGAAACCCTCATACATACCACGCGCCATCATCATCGAAATTGATAATCTTGCTCCCAGAAAATGATTCACTGTATTACGCAATACCGCAATGTGTTCGACGTTTTTCAGCTTTCGGACAGTTTACGGGCACCTCAGCGCTGCTCAATGTTATGTCTGCTAAAGTCGAAGTATTTTTCGATATACGCATTTGGACACCTGCTAATGTATGACTTCCAGTTTTCAACAGGGGTGGCACAACTCAAGCTATTTTTTTCTTACCCATTTCTCATTTGAGTAAGCAAAAGTATCTTTTCCAGGTTTAGGAAGGACAGATGGGCACTGCTGTACACAATTTGTTAACAGTCTCGAGAGCACTAAAGTGCAGGGTGAGGGTCTGCAGTCTCATAATTCTGCAGCACATAATTCTGCTTGATATGGAATTTAACTGAAGGCGCATTTATCATTGGAATGGGGAAGAAGCCCCCGGGAAGTACAGCACAGAACTCTGCTATCATAACAAGAGACATTTTCTTCAAAAAATTTTGTCTATTTTTTTGAAAAATATATTTCTCAATAGCGAATGTACTTGAACAGCAACCGGTCATTCTCCATCTGAGATTTTCAAATATTTTTTGCATGCTGATGCAGATGACCAAAAATAAAAAATAAAAATCGGCTCAGTATAGTCAACATCTAAGATGAGGGCTAAACAAAATCATTGAATTTAATCTTGTGGTAGGAATGCGTCAGAAAAAAACCCCTGCCAGCAATTAATGTTTTCGACAGAAATTTTGATGTCTCAAGAGAAGAACAAAATCGGACTGTTCTCATACTTTGGCTGAATTGATCAGTTTAGGTTCTACATTTTGTATGTGCTTTGAGACACCAAAATTCAAGAAAACCTGTATCTTGGCTCCGCTGCAGAAGGGTTAAATCCTTTTCCTTTTCATGGGAGTTGCCAAGGAGCCCCTTGGAATTACGCGGAGCCCTGCTATCCCCCTGGAGCACAGTTTAATGAGCTCTTCCACAACAATCCCAAGGAGAGAAGTTAGAAGCATAATTACAGCATTCTACATACAGCTCTCTAACAGGTCCCCAACCTCAAGAGTCTCATTCATTATGGACTTCAGAACACGCACATACACTCACCAAGAGAATCTTGGTGGAATTCCGGCTGAAAGCAAGTCTCTGTACTATCCGTTTCGAAAACGTCAAACAAGCTTCCCACACCACCATGTGGGAAGACTCGACAGCTCGCCCACCTTACAGATTTAGGAGAAGAGATATGCCCGGAGTCAATTAAAACCCCTCGTTCAAAAGAGACGGTCTCGCAGCGGACGGAAAAAGGCGATAATGTAGAAAAAAAATGACAAGTGCACACACAAGGCACCTTGTAACTCTCCTCCCACCTTTCTTCTGCCTCACTCACAAATAAAATAAAAAACACGGAAAGAAAGAGAAATCCTGTAGGATGAATCAGTGACCTTTGAAGGGAACATATGGGATCTTGCTCGGCGGCCAACAGAAACTCTCCCTGATGGGCGATGTCTCAACGCCGTCCGAACAAGAATGGATGGGATGATGGACAGCTCGGAGTGTCACAGCTTGCCCTGCGACACGAAAACGCGGTTTTGTTGCGCTCAGTTCGACGCGTGTTCCCGTCGTTGGACCTCACAGCAAGGGAAGTAAGCTTCTCGCGTTGCCATCAGGTAGATACGAGAGAAGGTCCCTTTTATAAGTTGCCCTGGCGAACAATTCTTCTTTCACCCGAATCTCTGGAAAGTTGCTGAATACCACACTTATCACGTTTCCCCCCAAAATAAAACAGTCTTACATTGGAATGTGTTCTGCCTAGAACTGGACAACGGCTTATTTTAATTAGTAAATACAATTTTCTCGACTGCAAAAGGCAGGAAACGGCATGTATTATATTAATATGCGTTGAATATTCCGGGAGTGAGAAGTATCGGTCCGTGGAATACGCAAGACTGGCAACATAATACAGTATGATTGGACTTATCAATATTATTAGAAAGAGGAAATCGGAAATTCAAGAATGCATGGAAGAAGGTAATTTTAAAGATTCAAATTTAAGGTCCAGAAATAAAGCACTTGTTCAAAGCAGGATTTATCGCATTTATTCGAATTATACTGTATACAGTCTTTTACGGTTCATTGTACAGTATTATTGCGTTTTTTTTTAAAGCTTAAGTTTAAGTCCGTTATTCAAGTCCGTCATATACAGTATTTGATGGCATGTTTTTGACTGCTTTTAAATTTAATGGAGTTTTACATTTCATGCTGTCATAATTTTCAAGTGGTCAATGAAGCCCTGAGTCCTGACGAACACCGTCTTTTAAACAAAAATTAAGGCTACAGATCAATCACCTGCAACTTCTATAAATAAATAAAAAAAAACTGTCAGAATCTTGACTTCTTTTGGAGGTGTTTGAGGGAATCAGGCCAGTGAATTTTTATCATATGAAGAGCTAATAGCGGCATTTGTTCCTGGAGTCAATCAATGCAATGGAAGTGTCTTCAACACTTTTGACATTTCAGATATTTCCTTTTTAGTCCAGGTGAAAGAAGAGATGCATCTTATAAATGAATGCGGCGTTTATTCAAGTAAAGTGTATATTTTCGGCTCGGGAAAGGGCTCATCGTCAAGTCCTTAAATAGCTCGAAGACGGGGGTTTTTTCAATGGAGGAATGTGGTAGGTATTGCGTGTAGAAAAAACTTTCGATCACTGGGATGAATCACAGTATAATTGGTCTGGAGGCTTTTTCTTACGGTGTTAAACTCAACACTCGCAGCTATCTGCTGGACATGCCAAGGAGGAAGGCTGCATTCAGGAAAGTTTTTCTACACTGTGACTACGGACTTTTTTTTTGTCCTCCCATTCTCTTGGTCATTATCAAATGAAGGCGCGGCTTGGCTGTTGGAAGAGGAATCGAAGGCTGGATCGACGGGTGGCGCGAGGCTCTTAACCGCGTAGGTGTCAGCATGCGGTCCGAACCTAAGCCTTTGTGTGTTCACCTTCCCGAGCAGTGATTACTTGATTACCGGCCGATCAATCGGACTTTACGGCAGGAGGCGCGACCCTTTGAGGCTAATAAAACCCGCCGAGAAATGTCAGGAATGCGTCGATGAAAAGGACGCGGCAGTTAATGAGCAAAAACACGGATGAGCTGACTCACGTCGGGAATAAAAACCCAACCCGGGGTCGTTTTTGCGGTACCTGACGGCGACAGCACGGGCCGGGGTTACTCGAAAAAACAAGACGCAACGACGTGACCTCCTGACTCTTCTTGCACTCGCGAGGCAGTTTTCATTGTCCAGCATTGGGGCTTATCTAATGGACGGATTGTGTGAGGGCGCAGCCTCCATTATGAACACGTGATGCGCGTGCATGATGCGCGCCGCGATACGTGCCACGAGCTTTACACAACGGAATTCCGCGTCTGACAGTTCTTCTTCCAGTTTTTCCCGTCTTCATTTCCGCATCGTGGCACGGATTTGCATATCTGCATATTGGGCGGCATTCCTGCTCTGTCATTATCCCGACCTATTCTCGCTCATTTGCTGGGTAAACCCAATCCGTACCTTTTGCTTTCGCGTGGACGAACCGCGCCTGCATGCGTGCTCCAACCGGGTCCACGGACGCTTTCGCCATTTTGAACCCAAAAGTACCCGGGAGGCCATTTCTTTCCTTTTCTTCTGCTTGCCATGGCCATTCCTGATAATCCTGAAGAAATTAATTGTATTCTCAATGGAGTGGGTAATATGTTCCAGATAACCCTCAAAATTGTCCTTCATGTATTTTTTGATGAATCCCTGCATAAATATGGACCCAACATGAAATACTGTTTCATAAAATGAAAAAAAATTTCACACGAACAAGGAAAATAATCCTCAGCAAAATTGGAAGCATAAAATGCTTACATGTATAGCTAGAAGAATACGTTGGTAGACACAATTCCGACTGCACTTTGGAAATTGTTCGAAGAATGAATCTACGACGCTTTTTCAAGCAGCATGATCACTTTTCATGCGGTCTATTACGCAAAGCAAGGCCCGTCCAGTGCCAGCTGGAGTCCATTGTGCGAAACATCCATAATGCGAGGTGACCATTATTCCAGCTGGAAATACTGTTCACAAATTATCCAAATGACTTGGCTCTATCCACAGTATTAACCTGATCCAGCATGCGACCTCTCTAACGCATGACGCAGTTTATTTGAGGAAAAAAATAACCAAGGATTTTTAAAAACTCTAAATTTCGGGGAATTAAACACTTGGCCTATAGACACAGGCACATAGCTGGATAATTCCAAAAGAATTTACGAAAATGCAAAATGACAGACTGAATACCAAATATTTTTTGCAGTAGCCCAGTGATTTCCCTTGAATTGAGAGATGTCAGCTACAATAATCTCACACTGAACACAAATGAGACTGCAGTTCGGCCAATGCTAAAATACATTGTGCGTAGACGGCACCTGAGTTTCGTGGCTTGTTTTTTGGTAAGCGAAATACGTCCTAAAATGCGTTGATATGGTAAATTATCTGTTTTGTTGCTGCAATTAAAGGCATCGGCGAAACAATCCAGAATTATCCGTTTTATTTTTCCAAAGCCAAAAAAATATGTTGAAGATTTTGCAGGCTATGACTGATTTCTCCGTAAGTCGAAAAAAACTAATTCGCTCGCGGCGATAAGCGATGTGGCATGAAAATGCATCAATTTATCGAGGTAATTTTCATTAAAGCATCAGAAATAATTGGGTGAACGTGTGAACAGTGCGTGTACTTGACAATATGTACGGTACTTTGAATTTGTTCAGAGTTATCCATCGAGCGAAAAAATGTCCGGAATATTAGACTGATCATCATGGAATTGTTTGAAATTTCCATTGTTCGTGCAACTTTTAAACAATGACGTTTCCCCATGTGAGCCAAGCATAACAAAACCCATGCCAAAATCACAAATGTTGCCTATTGAAGATTAACTTCTAGCATAAACAAGTTCTAATGGATTGAACTAATATGAATTACTTCTGATCAGAAGCTTTCTTGGTTCCGTATCGGAGTCTTCAATGGACATGGTTAATTATAGCTCAAATTATCTTCCTGCCACGATTACTTGTTGCAAGTGAATAATCCAATACTGTACTTCAAAAAATGATATGGTTATATATTTTATTTAATAATACTGTCATGATTATTTATAGCTAGTGAATACTCACACACTTGAGACTGGATGAACAATTTTAGCATCGAAACTTTTATTCTGAAAAAATAGCTTCGTTAGCAAAAAAATTCTTGAATACATTATGAATTTCCATTCTGAATCAAACAAGAACCGCTTGCGAATTAGATTTCAGCACTCAATGCGGTCTTGGCACTGATTTTTCCATTTCATGCGCATCTGAATTCCATATAGAGCTATCCAACGGAAGTAAACATTTACAGGACTTTTTCATATTGTAGACCAAGTTATATCTCCTATATATTTCAAACTCACTCAATCTAATGTCATCATCGCTTAGTGCCAAGAAGTGCCAATTGCGCGGAAGGTGACACTATAGATTGAGGATGGACTGCTAAGGATTATTCAGAATACCTACCAGCATGTCCTATATATGACATGAAAAAACAGAACAAATCTGATGGAAAATTTCGTGTGTCATACAGGCGCAGTTTGTATTCTACAGTATTTCGTTTTCATTTGTTGATGAAAATGTAGCCTTTACACAGCGTGGAATTTTTTCATTTTCCCACAGCAGAAAAATAAAAAATTCTCATTTATTGATGATTTAAAATCCAGCAAAGCGTTGGTTATAATAACTGGCAATGAGTGCGAAATGATGAGGGATCATGTGCAGTTCCTTCAACCAATGCATAAATCTAATTTTCAGGAGCATACGCCTCAGAGTTGAGACTAGGGTACATATAGCGAAATAAGAAGTGCTAAACTTCCCTGAGCTGTTGGAAGCACCACCTCCTGTGAACTGAATACGGCATGATTGCGCAGAGATATACGCTTTTAGAAGATTGGAGCGTCACCTACAAGAAAAAATAAAATTAAGGAACGTGTCATTTACACAGAATGAATCCAGAGAAAGCGTTTCCGGCAATGCCACATGATTGAACAAGGCAAACAATATACAAGGTTGGTTCGACCCAGAATGAATGTAAAATGCCTTGATAACTGCAACAAAAAAACTTGTACATCGTTTCTTTTTTTTCCCTTGACGCCAGCTCACGCAAATCACGAAAACCTCATGCGTTTGACGAACGTTCGGAGAGTTCCACACGCATTTGCACGTCATCTAAAAATTACGGTGAGTTAAATATATATTGTGGAAGTATTAGAAATGTTGACAGATGTCGCTCAAACGTAGAATCCAATAATTGGACAGAACTGTTCCTACGGGTGCCCGTCCCTACTGTGAAGAACTGTTATCCGCACATTAGAGGGAAAGCGGAGGTTTTCTGTCTTGAAATGCTTTAAATAACTTGAAATTTCTATGATGGATACTTCAGACTTTTCTTCAAACATGAATAAACATGTACACTATATTTTACACGCATATATGCAGGTTATTCTAGGATAAATTTTTGCTGCATTCCACATTTTTCAGCTTATATGCTGCTTTCCCCGAGTCCCATACATACTGCTCACCTTAGTTTCAGACGCACTGTAAATAGAAAAACTCACGAATAATGGAACGCGAATTTCCCGTGCAAGTACTGTATATAAAGTACGACGCTTGAATCATGTCGTATATTCACCCCATAGTACTACTTATGATGAGGCGTGTTGCAGAATAGGTTGAATGTTTCATGACTCAAACCTTGACGCATTCAGGAATACGTTTTGAAACTTTCTACGAAAGCGTCGTACGTATCGAGATTCTCTAAAAATACCGTGAAGCACTTTTCCCGCAGCAAAGGTTCTCTGTACAAATCATTTCTTCCTGTCACAGCACCGCAGCAGTCCTTTTATTGCATCAACGTTCAGAACAGATTCTTCCCGACGATTTTCTTTTTAAATTGTAGCGCATGATTTTAGATCCTCTTCAAAAATCTTCACAGCCGTATGGAGTTTAAGTCTAATGAATGTAATGTACATCAATTCCATATTATATTCCATGTATTTATATTCCATGTATTATATTCCATGTATTTATATTCCATGTATTATATTCCATGTATTTATCCATGTTTTAAAGCAAAAAGTCGATTTTTGTTAAATTACCCGTACCAGGAAAAGAAATGCCGTCCTTTGCTTGTTAGATCTTGGACATTGACAGCATAATCTTGAAAATCTTGCGCTGTGAAAGCATGCTTCATCAATCGAGATTGCGTTATGTTGACGAACAACGCGTACTGTATTCGCCTACGTTTTCTCTGTACAATTACCTCAAATAAGTACTTTCTCTTTCAAACGCTGATAATGTCTGTATCCTGCCTTTCAGCAATTTCGTTCCGGTTTCACTTCTATTCGACCAAAATTTCGCTGATTAGCCATGATTCCCATGGAGAGTCTTAAACAACCCGCTTAAGGGCATGAAATTGCGTTCGTTTCCGAGACATAACTGCGTCTCTTGACCACGGGCGACCGACCGGAACGACGTGAATCGTTCGCCCCGGGATTCTCGCGTTTTTTTAAAACACAACTATAATCCAACCCAAAACGGTTTGACGCCTGAACTCCGTTCTGAAACCCGCAGAAGTCATTTCATGCGCTGGGTTTCGTAATTGGGACGGGAGAAATTCATTAATTATTTCTTCAACAGAAATGATACGCCGGCGAACGAAAATGCAAAGAAGTAAGTTATTGAGCTTTTTCAGTGACACAGGTTGCGATGCTCGGAAACTGATGACGTTGACGCGTCAGGTGCGAAATGCCGCTTTTCGAATTCAATGCTGTTCTTTCCTCCTGCACCTTCACAAAACATTCTGCGGAGCACGGCGATTCATTGCTAAGGAATGGAAATTTTTCAATAGCCCGAGTGGACGGCAGGAAAATGCGTTTCGCTTCAAAGACTCATGTTTCTTCCAAGGCTGACTTTCGGTTATCGACTTGATGCGTCGACTATCATGCGAAATGTGGGTGATGCTTAGTAGTTGGTGGATGCGAGCTGTGAAAGCGAGTGCTGACCGCGCTGCAAGACATGAACGCATCGTTTATCTATCCGTTGCTACAACCTTTAGCCACCCGATGAGGAAAGCTTTGATTCAAGCGCAAAGCTCTGTAACATCAGCAGGACGAAATTGTTGCGCAAGGGACTGATTGATTCCACGCTTTAATGGCTTTAGGAGACTTGAATGATCGATGAGGGCGGAAGCCGGTGATCGTTGACTCGGCGCGGATGAAAAATGCCCGAGTTCTGTCTCATTAAATTCTTCCTCCCGAATTTCCTGATTCCTGCTTTGAATCTGCTTCTGGTTCGAGCTTCGGATTAAATAATGTACGCATTTGTTCAGAATAGAGACTATCCTTTCTTGAATCTTGCCTCGAAAATTAAGGTCTACTACATAAGGTCCTCCTGACAGTCGATGATGACTTCTATTTGCCTGCGAATTACAGTTGAACCTCCCTCGCCAAGTCGAACCTCCCTATAATAAGTCACATTTTTTTGTCCCCTCTGCTTAGAAATAATGCAATAAAAACCTCTCTAACTCAAAGGCTTTTCCTCTAAAACCTCCATAAGTCGAATTTTGGAGGCCTTTGGGTTATTATTTTATTGGAAAATGAAAAAATAAATAAAAAATGGAATTTGATGTGCTTTGAGAGCATGTGATGGAATAAACTGGACAATGAACCTCTGTCTCCAAGTTGAGTGCCCTGTCAACTCATTTTAGAAGCAACTTGAGGCCCAGCATATCACATTGTACAATTTAGTGTAATTCTTCTATTTTTCCCACAATAAAAATGCTTTATAATAAAACACCTTTAATTTTATATAACTCAAAACCTTGATCTTCAAGTCGAAACTTCCCAAAGTCAAAACCACCCTGAGTCAAATGTTTTGCTGGTCCATTGAAATTCAACTTAGGGAGAATCAACAATACTTATACTTTGTGAGTGGGCCCCGACATTGTCACACAATTGAATGACGACATTATTGACTCATGTATGTTCTACTCTTGATGATGACTTAAGAAAATTATTTGTTTTCGTCAATAAAAGTGGACGAAGAGACTATACAATGTTCATCAACCTCAATCGAGAACGAATGTACGGTAATCTCGTGGATGCGGAGGTTTTTTTTTTTCAAAAGTGGTATTGTACTCATTTTATTGCATACCTTAAATGGTTATTTTCGTTTGAGAGAAATTTCTTTCGTCTTCGCTGTATTCTAATTTGTCACCAGAATTCATCCTATTGTTCTGAGGAGAAATTTCCGAGTACTTTCATGTTTACCCTACCTTAAGAGGTGTTTGTGGTTGAAGTGTTGTTAGTTGAGGGACAGTGGGCAGTGCGCGTAATAAGTTGGCCGAAATTATGCTTTTCAGTTTCAGATGCTAAACATGAAGGCACGTCTTGGATTCAAGAAAAGGTCTCACATTCGAATAGACAGTAAAAAATTATAATGGCTTTCTATGCATGACTCGCGTGATGTCACAGTATGTAGGTGACGTGAAAATACTTTAAAAAGGTATGAATTCTCCAAACAGCTCAAAATTTCCGTGCTTCAAACTATGGTCAAGTTATTTATAAGCCGGATGATCGAGAAGGCTTTGATGATTTGAGAGGATTTAGGAATTTATCTCCATCATTAGGCATTTCGATCTTTAAACCAGAGAAATGGCTCCGAAAATTCCTCTCAAAAACTTTCGCTCAGTTCTTGCTTTCATGCTACAGAACTTGTGAAAAAGCTTAATTTGGAATAGGGAAATTTATGGAAATAAAGCAAGAGGTTAACGAAATTGCGTGTACCTTCGTTTTCGCTATTTCTGAGAACAAATTCGTCGATGTAACGAATTTCCTACAGAAAAAAAACCGAAACAGGCAGGACGAAACGCTGAACCACAGAATTTTCTCCCCATGGTAAGAGTTTTAGTAGGATATCACCCCATAAGATTTGGAATTTCAGTCACATGTTATCGAAATTATTTTAAATTTTTAAGACATTCCTTAATTTTCAAGTCAAGGTTCAAGAAAGGTTATTCTCTACTTTGAGTAAATGCTCAGCAGTAAAATAAAATAAAATAATAAAAAATGCTGAACAATTAAAAAATGTATGATCATTTACAGAAGTCGCAATTATATAATTTACATTTTTCTTTTACAGGCGCCCGAATGTGCGAAAAAGGTTTATTCCGTGAAAACTAAACGATTTCTAGTCCAAGAAATATTACGTGAAACTTGCCTTTGGCGGGCTGACTAGTAGTGTGACTACCCATGATATTCGATGCGAATTCAAAATTCTGCCGGAAGTCCCGACGGTTGAGAATGTTACATCACTACGCACGGTGACCTGCTGAGATCAGTTTTGGAAGCGATTCGGATCTATTGCGGGATACAATCGGTTCCGCGTTTTTGTAACCATAATTCCACCAGTTCCGCGCGATGAGGCTCACAACAAGACATTTCATCGGTAGTTGCTTGTTTTTTCTCGGATTCCTGACTGACAGAACTACTTTTTTAACCTCACGCGGAAACACAGCGAAACATCGATCTTCTCGTCGATCAGCGGTCCTCAGCCCGAGGCTCCAAAAAGGGCCGCGCATGCGCTTTCCAAGGGTTTTTGAAACGGAGTACAGTATAGAGAAAAAGCCCGTGATTTTTTTATTATCATTCAATACCTGTATGAAGACGACTCACGACGGATTAACAGTCGAGTACTGTATTAAAGGTGCTGTAGGTGCAGCGTGTTGGTAAAACGCTTAAAAATATTGCGCACACAAGTTTGCGACTAAACACGGATTCAAATTATTCTATGTACGCTAAAGAGGCTCTGTAAGCAATTGTACTCGAACCAGCATGGGTGGTTCGATGGCGCCTGCAGCAAATGGTTCAATAAAGAAAGATCCTAACATTTTGAAAGAGGGGTACATCAGGTGAAAAGCGTACGAGCACGGCACAAGTGAATGATGATCTTTATGAGTGACTCTATGGGCAAATTACGGAAATTTGACTTATCACGTAAAGAAAACAAAGGACCAAACAGTCCAACAATTGAATGTTACGCATGATTTCTATACAGATGACACTGTGAAATAGACATAAAGTGTACCCATAAATCGAATCAAAGTCATCCAATGTATCGATTCATGGGAGGTGACATGCCACTACTGACGCGTGTCTGAGTGGCTCACCCTAAAAAAAAAGAGCAGAAAGCGACGCCTGTCACAAATTAAATGTAAAAAAGCGTTGAATAGTAGAAATGTTGAGAGATTCTGTTCCAGATATCCGACAATTTGTCGAATACTGATGCTCAGATCCCCTCTGCTTTCACCTTCGTCCTGAGCCTCTTTCCTCTTCAAGCCCTTAGGATGAGATGTAGAATATCTCTGGGGTTTCGTTGAGGTGCCGATCGTCTCGGATAATTGCCTTTCTCTTTCAAAGAAAGCAAATTAATTAACCAGCACACGCGAGCCTGTATTGATGGGAAACGGGGCGTAAGAATTGGCCGATGAATTTTCCGGTGCAGATTTGCTCATTGGTATTTCCAGCGCCGGGACCAATTGAACGCGCTCTCTCTCCCGAAAGCCATTCAAATCTCACTGTGGGCAGTGGCAAGAAAAAGCAACTTTCAATCTTCTTAAAAAAACAGGAAATTATGAGTGCTCGTCGAGCCAGCGAGGGAGAGAGAGAGGGAGAGAAGAACGTGAGCGGACACGCGGCTGAGATATTAAATTCGTTGGCGGATCAAACTTCGGGCCATCATTTGCTGGAAAGTCGTCCGTCGATTCACTTTCAACGGCGGCCAATCTTGTGACTGGTTCGGCCACTGGTCACCGCAGTCTCTCTTGAGGCGCCGACGAACGCTGCCGAAAACTCGCCTCGACGCGGCGCCGGAGAAAATAACATCTTAGATAAATTTCGAATTTCATTTTTTTTTAAATGGGATCACATAAAACCTTATGCAGAATTTTTGTGTTTATTCCCTTCGTCCAGGGAAAACAGTGACGCCTTGAGCTGAGTGCATAATTTTTTTCCACCGGCAATATGACGTGGATTTTAGCCTGCGCAGTGCCAATCTTACTCTTCAGCTGCGTGACTTCCACGGGAATCCTTGGCCTTGGAAACCAACAGAACAAGCCCAAAGGTACGGATCAACTACCTTTATTTCCGCAAAAAAAAAGTTACAGAAGATACTATTTCGAGCATAGACGAATATGCATGCTCGACGCACGAAACTATTTTACCATTTTATTCGTGGCTTATTTTTAAATTGAGAGAGCTTCATAAATAATTTTAATTTTGTTCACATCGAATATCCCCTCGATAATTTACTATCTAGTGAAATACTGACGAGCATGAAGGTCGATTTCGGTTGAACACAGTCCACTAAACAAAAACTGCTGGACACGAGGGGAACATTTTCTGTAAATGAAGTCCGAGTTGTGTCTGTCGATTCACGATGGAAGTCTATATTCTCCTGTCCCAATTGATTGCGATGTCGCAGATTTTCAGTTTTGAGAGAATGGAATTTATATACTGTACTTGTAATTTACGACGGAGAGAATATACAGAATTCAAAAAAAATTATGAGACAAAAACTCGTTTCCATTCGATCCATCTAATCTCTCCACGCTTGTTGATCAGAAAAACGAAAATATCCTCATAGTGACGCCCTCAGGAAAGGTCGTTGCCAGCAAGGAAAGTATAATAAACCTAAAGTACTCGGACGATCTGGTCGGAACAATTTTGCGGTTGAAGCGAATCGTTCGGCAATTTTTCACGGGTTTTCCGTGTATGCCGTGAGCAGTGCTTCGCGTGAGTTGTCGGAGAGAAAATGTTTCGAAGGGGAAAAAATCTCTTGAGTCTTCGGGGCAGAACAAGTGCGACTTTTCCGCAGAAGTTTTGCACGCCGAGAAAAGGAGTGTAAATGGCTGCGGAAAAAAAAGAGAAAATCCTCGGCACGCGCAGCTTTTCCGCTCCAAGGGTCTCGAGTTGCATCGCGGAATGTAAATTACTTAATTCAGTCCGACGCAGGGAATGTTTTTTTTTGTCTGTCTGAATATGTGCACTTTTCTCCCGCGAAAGAAAGGCTGCGCGCGATGCGTGTTAATTGCAGCAGCACTCAACGTGACCCGAGCTCACGCATCAAGTTCATCGGCTTTCTCCATGCGGAAGCGGATTGTTTCTTAATGCACTGGAAATTTGAGTTCATTCATGCGTCGCGCGTTAATAGTCCGAAATGAGTGTCCCGGGCGTGTGCTCGGTCAGTACTTTCCTTTCCCTTCGCTGTTCATAGCATTTCGACAGCTCGGTCACTCGCATTCCGGTACAAATCATGTCCCAAGTCGCCTCCGAGTCTCGATTTCATTCCACTCTCGAAAACCCAACTTTAACCATCCCTCGAGCCCGGACGTAGCTTGATGAGAAGTTGAAGAGGCGAGCAGACAACCTCATGAACTACTCAGTACATAGAAGACAAGATACTAAATAATTCAATGTTACGTAGTGACCAAAAATAATTAATCGCACTGTACAGAGAATACTGATAAAATGGCTTTTGGACATTGGGAGGGGTTTCTTCGGGGGACCAGGAAAGGAAACCATGGCCAGAAAATATCTTCGGAAATTAAATATTGTAATACCGCGGTTAGTTCTCCAGTATCAGTTTTGAAATAAGGCAGCAATAAGCAAAAAAAGCAATCTTGGGCGACAATATATTCGAAGAGACGGAAGCAATGCTAAGTATTCCGAATTTTTTAAAGGTCTACATCAGGGTACAGAATCGACGAGAAGTCAACTTTACAAACCTTACTGTATCTTACACGCGCTATTAATGAGTTGATTATGAAGTACTAAGGAATTTCCGCACATTAAAAGACTACAAATTTATTGGCGTCCTTCCGTGTTTAGTTTTTGTATTGCGAATGCTGGAGATCAAGAATTGGTCAATGAAAGTTCATTTTTGAAGCACTTTCAAATATTTTTCTGCCTCCATTTCCTTTGGAGAAAAATAAATATTCAAAGAACTTCGTCATGAAATTATCCGATGAATCCATTGACTGCATTTTCCAAGTTTTTTCACGCAGAGTAAATTGATTTAAATTTCTGTTAAAAAAGTTGAAATCGAAAATTTGTATCTACCTGGAAATTTCATTCGTAAAATATTTCCCATGCAGTTTATAGCAACACGCAAACGTAGAAAAAGTCATGAGAAACTGCTGCCGCTTTCGATTTTTTTTCTATCTTTCGCTACTATAGTAAAAAAGGAAGTATTCGAAAATTAATACCACAGATACAAAAAAGAACCGTTTGTTCGATCAAGAGCAACTTCTTGAACAGTTCTAATACGTAAACCTTAAAAATAAACTTTTATATTTATGCATTCATTTATTTTATTCTTCGGAAAAGAAAAATATGAGTTTCGACTTTTGAATTGAATGCTGGATTACATGTGTGCCCAGTCTAGCTAACGGCAACAAGCTTGCAAAAGTTTCGAATTTACGTGGAATCAGTTCTTCCTCATCTGACTATCGTGACATCAGTAACCAAAATGACTCACACAAAACATGGCTCTTGATGATCTCACCCGGTAACTGAGAATGTGGCTCATTACAAAGCTAGAAAGTTGAATAAAATATGAACAATCTTTAGAAAATTTCACAATATGATATTGATTACGCTTTCTAACTGGCGCAGTGCCTCTTTCGGAGACGAGGACGTGAATGCAAGAAATAATCATTGAGGCTGATTCACTCTTATACCGTTCCTGCGTTTTTTTTTCGCTTCCGTGGATTGAAAAATATTACCGTATGCTTGAAGAGAACTCAATCCAGCTTCATTTACCTTTCTTCAAACATGGAAATATTTTCTGCAATTTATTAGCTCAAATAAAAAAATTAAATTACCTGCGGGTAATGCTGCTGGTCTGGTGGATAAATGAAAAATATATACGGAAGCACTGCTGAGCTGTGACTCATTGATTGATATAATCAATCATGCGGAATATTTTTTATTTACTGAAGAGCCCTAGATGAGGCGTTGACGAGAAGCTGTGAGAAAGAGAGAGAGAAAATCCCCGCGGCGATCGCACGATTAACTTGAAAAAAAGACCGACATCCAAAAATATCCCGCCCATAATCAACGCGATGATTGCATGCGTCCGCAAAATTCGATGGAGAAGACGGGGAATTTTCGATCGCGCCTCTGGGAAACGCCACAGGGGTCTGAGCTAATTGACATCGACTAACGTGTTACGCAACAGGCTGAATCGCATCTCGAAGGAAGAACACGAGAAGAAAAAAATGAGAAGTCGCATGTATTCCTCGCTTTGCATTCAGCAAATCAACGAAGCATGTTATCATCCGGGAAGTCGTGATACACCGGGCGCTTCCTCGCTCGACTGCAACAGACCGCCGCGCACCAGCGAGATTGCATGAACGTTATTACTGTTATCTCGCGCCCGGTAAAAGGAATCCGCGTTCACGACTCCCTGGAGAGCAGAGTAAATAAAAAATTTCATCTGGGTGAAGCGAAAAAAACATACAAATAAAAAAAGGAGCCGCATCTTCGAAATCAAGAGCCCGTGACAGGGACGAAAGTCCAGCGAAAACTCGGGCGACTTTTCGTAATGAACCACGCGCGATCTTGTTCTGCGCAACTCTGCCACACCCGTCTTGGAATCATTTACCGAGGAACCATTCTCGTAATTTGAGGCGTTGCTCCTTGCTCTTAATCGATTGCGCTTCGTTATTAGCAGTGAGCACCTCGGCCACACTCGGTGGAGCTTCCTTGTTACAAATTGCACCCCGCTAATACTTCCCACCCCAGTAGCCACAAATATGCGTGTGGATTACGTGTGCGACTTTGACATGCGTTCATTCGGAACAATGTTTTTTTTTTAATGCATGTTCGGGCTTCCCACAATCGCCCGCCTTTTGCATTAAGGATCGCACCGCACATCGTTCATCTCGCTGCTATCGAAACCCACAAATTTTCCTCCTTTTGAGAGTGCAATTAAAAAGTTCCAGGGTCCAACATTGGTGTTGGACAGCCCCTTCCGAATCCAGGCTGCCATCAATCAAACCGCTCATTTCTGCAGGCCAAAAATTATACTCTCTTAACCTATGTTTAATACTTGTTACTGGAATTGCGAGTTCATCGGATCGCCGCATCAGGAGAGGCATGCGCGACATGAAATTCGCATAAGGAAATTTCGTGGGGAAGAATACGCAATTTGTACGAACAAATTATTCTGCACCGGGGAATTTTCTTGCGAAATGCGCGCATTGGAAAATAAAAAACTCCAACCTTCAATATGGTTTTGTATTCTGAGTTCAGTAATGTACCTGTCAGTGCGTTTTCAGGATTATACATACCATATTTTACTTCATGTAGTGTTCGAAATCTTGCGCGTTCAGGATTTTTTGTGTTTGTCGCATAGTACCTGAAAGAAGCAATTTCATATTTAGGAGATGGTAGAAAGAATATTCGGAAAAGGGAAGAGGTTGTAGCATGGCACAGGTATTGCATTAAAATCTCCGCAATTAAGACTATTATGGGCATGAAAACTACAGTACCGTATCTTAAAAGCCAAGGTAGCTAAAGATGTTCGGCAGATACGAACAGTTTTTCCAGATGCACGCCAATTTTTATAACAGTTGATTCTGCTTAAGAGAAAATTACTCTTTACAGTGGTACCTTATATACAATGTTGTCGCTCATGAAGAAATCCTCACACTTACGACATTAATCCTAAAAAGAGATCAACTTTCGTGTATGCAGGGATCCCGTTCTTCCATGCCCCACAAAATTTTCTTAGATTTCAAGTCTGTGTTTCTCTTCCTATAGAAAAAACAGACAACATGCCGATAACATGTTCACTATAAAAGTAGGAAAAATCCAACCAGATTGAGGAACTTCTCTGTGTTGATGGTCATTTTCCCCAGTAAATTCCACGGAACGAAATAAGAAACAAAAATACCGGGCAGCTTTTCTCTCTCACAGCAGTTCTAGAAAATGGCGCATCCGAAAGCACTCCAAAGTGTATACTGTATGAACTATTCATTTTTACATGATCCATCCATGAAGTGTCACACATCTTTATTTTTTTCACGAAAGGAAGAAAGTCAGGGTTTCCTGCTCTTAAATTATGTTGCGCGTCAGGAACGAAACAACCTGTATTTGCCTTTGTAAAAATGTTACCGCACGTCTGATAAGGTCACACTCGGTGTACAGTACATGTAAAAGCAGGAGCTGTTATTTTACAGAAAATTTTTTCGGATAATGTTTGAACATTAAAATCGTTTATCTTGAATAAATGATGGTCCGTTGAAATGATGTGGGGAAAAGGCAAAATTAGCTGCGGCCGCAGATGAAATGGTTTTTTTTAATCCGCTGATTTGTCAATTTTTAGGCGTCCTGCTGAACTCATTCGGCGGACTACAACAACGTAACTTCGCGCAATTCGACCCCAGACGAATGTTCATGCGTCGGCCGCCGCAAGTGCGCCAGTTGGCACAGGGCCCGCATAAAATGTCGATGCTCGACGCCAACAATCGAGGAATCGGCATCATTAGAGGCCCTCCAGGCGCCGAACTCGCGAAAATGCGACAAAAATTGCACATCAAACCCATGGGCTCGTCGCCGCCGATCCAGGCAGGACAACAACGCCATGACGAAGACCACAAAGACGGCACGGTTCCAGTCGGGGAATTGGCTGATTCTCTTCGCCATCTTCTCGGGCTCCGTGACGGCGGGAAAGTGATGATCAATTTTGCGGTGAGCACTTCAACTCTCGTTTTGCTTTCTCAAATTGTGAACCCTCTTCGTCATTGCCGAGAAGCGTACAATATTTGAATTCCTTAGCCCCCCCCCCTTTCCTCATAATAATTCACGTCTCCCGATTTTTGCCGAAATCTCAGAGACGCATTCTTGAGTCCCACCTAGAATTCAATCCCGTGAGTAAAACAAATCGCTAAAATTATAAATGATGTCCGCCGGGCTCGGTAAAAGTTCCAACCTTGAGGGGCATGAATCTTTGTACGAAGTAGAAATCAATCAAGCATCGTGTGATGAGTATTTTGTGAAATTTGAGCCTTTTATCTTTTTCTGCGTGATGCAGAGATATGTTCAACTTTTCTTACAAAAATTGGCACTTTATTTTGCGATGAAAGTGCGCTTCGACATTTTTCGGTTGCCTCCGTCGTTTGAGACTCAGCAGACGGATGGAAATGGGCATAATTTTACAGTAATAATTGATCATTCCTCGTCTTTCTCAATTATGACTCATCATCGACGAATTGAAAATGAGTATTTCGTCGAGAGTGGAGTGCATCACATAAGTTCGAGGAAAGACCTGCCACATTTAAATATATTTTCGAAGGAATTTGCAGATAAACTCTTCTTGGAGAAAATACTATATATATGTGACAAGCCTGTGTCGTCTATAAAAAGATAGGCATGGTCTTTAAAATCTATCTGCTAATTTCACTGCTTGTTATGGCTGTCCAAAAATTCAATTGTCCAAAAACACAATGCGTGATACCTGTAAGTTTCCTAATTCAGACATCCAATTTTAAAATACCCTTAAAATTTAAAATTTAAAATTTTAAAAATGCAAAAGGAACACGTTGACTTCAAAGTAAGTTAGAAGATTCTGTTTCGGATACTTGGGTTACCGCAGAATTTTGTTTAAAGTTACACTTTTAAATGATGTCTTTTATCTTGAACATACGGAATGAAAATGATCATATATCGATTACTTCTTGTAGATTAATTCTTTGTGTAGCTTATGCATGTCGTCTTCATCAATGTCCTGATTGATTGCTGTAGTAGATAACTTGAAGTACAAAATTCCTAAGTTATGATCACCGCTGTGTACGGGGTTTAAACTGCAGGTCAATAATTCGTTCAGCGCTTTTTATGGAGCTCTTTCATTGGTGAAGTCCACGAAGAAAATTGTTTAGTCATTATACCTCAAGGCGGAGGCATGGTATTGGTCAAAATGCTTTCCTCAGCACTGATTTATTGGTTGAAGATTTTAAATCTCCCTTTCGACATAAACTTCATGCAAAATCGTTGAATTTCGAACTTAGTCCTATTGTTTTCCAGGAGCCGACGCGCCTTAGAGCTCTGAGAGCTCCGCGGGGCACCCACGTAAACAAACCTCTGATCTAAACTTTGAAAAATTGTTAAGGCACATAATGAATTCTCCTTCCTCCTTCGAAGGAATGAATGCAAATCCTCGTAACGATAATTTCCCTGCAGGTAAACAAGCCAACGGAACATCGAACTGCTCGGGGTCACCTTTACATCGATTCCTCAAACGAACAATTGCGAATGCCGGAGTTCCCGGATCTCAGCCAGCAGTTCAAGGATGACCCGGTCTCGAAAAAGCAGAGCAACACGAAAGAAAGCGAAGAAGAAAACGGCGAACCTGGCGAAATCTGGAAATACTTGATGGATCACTCGAAACCCGACAAGGGAAACCCCGAAGACCAAGAGAGTGAGTCTCCCAACCGCCCACAGCGGAACCAATTGAAGAAGAACCGGAAGAAGAACCATCAAGGAACCCGAGGAAACAAACGCCCTCAAGCAGGAGATGACGACGACGACGACTCGGAAGTGTTGGAAGAGAATCCCGAGAAACTGACGTCAAAACCCGGTGGATCCGACGTCAGCGAACCGTTTTTCGATGACGATGACGAATTCGACGACAGTTCGAATGCGGGAAACGGCAACGATAACCGGGAACCGAGGCCAAACAAAGGGTCCGGCCACAAGCGACCGCAGAAGCAGCACTTCCGGAAGAAGCCGAATCCGCAAACTCAGGATGAGGAACAGAAGGCTGAGTTGCCCTCGACCCTTCCGGAGCACTTGGACGACGAAGGACGGAAAAACAAACCGGCCTTTATTCCGACTGCGTACGAAATCCACGTTCAGCCCGTGATTGCAACCACCAGTCTTGAGGACACCGGAAACGTGATGAACTCCATTCACGACGAAGGCAAGCATCCGATCCATGATTTTAAAGTTCCCGTTCCGAATTTCCCCGCCCACGTCAATTTCGGCGATGGAGCGTTCAAATTGGTCCACGAGACGGACTGGACTCCGATTGCTGCAGATGCAGGTGGGATTTTGAGACAGCTCCCAGCTTTTTGTAATGCATCCTGCGGCCTGTACTCAGTTGAGAACTGCAGAGTGCGCCTGTACAAAGCTTTGCAAGGGAACGATGTTCAGTCCCACGCTGACTTGTACAAACCAATCACGAAGTTCCGCGATCATCCGTCCGAAATTAGCGTATAATGGGGGAACTTTCCTGAGTGAAAACTGGCTGCCAGCCACGCAGTCACGCAATTTAAACTCGGCGCATCTGTAAATATACGTACTCGTTTGTAGAAGTTTGACGTCCATGAAAACATGCCTATACTCGTAGTATAGTTTGCGATTCATCTAACACGTGCTCTCTTGCTCGAGTTTGCAGCAGCTTGGAGTTTCACGAACTTTCTAGGTTGCAATTCCCATTGCTGTTCTGCTGCCTTCCCCAATCATTTTCATTGTTTATGATGTTGCACAAACCCCTAACGCAGATTCCAGCGTTAAAAAAGTATCCCTCGACGTTATTTTCTTCACGCTTTCAAAGCCCAGAAATCAAAAAGCTGAAATCAAGACCCGTCGGAATCTTTTGGCTGCAATGCTCATGTTTTCAGCTTCACTATTTACCAGAGAATGATCCCTTGAAATCGCTGGATACTTCAGAATTTTCGAAAAATGTAGACTAACTTTTGAAGTACATAGTACTGTTCAATTTAAATTTCGAAAAAAGGCTTGAGTTCTCATAAAATACAAAATGACACCTTAGAGTACATTTAGTATTGTTTCAAGTCACGTAGCTTTTACGGATTCGATCGCATAAATATCATCAGCTTGTCCGTCTGAAATAATTAGCACAAAATTGTTTACGGCTTGTTTTCTTACGAGGTTCAACATTTTCACAAAGTTATTGACCCAGTTTCTGCACATCTCGAGAAGAAATGGCTTCAGAGATATTCCCGCTTGACAAATTCAAGATGAATCAAGGAAAGCAAAAAAATGAAAACAATAAAAATCCTTGACATTTGTTATAAGCAATGTATCATCCTCTCCCTTCCAGTCTTATCAACGCAGCTGAATTCATGACATTTGACGAGAGGGAAGAAAATTGCTATGACTTTTACTCTCGATTTTACCACGAGATATCATCAATCGTTCTGGGAAGTTAGCATGTTTAAAAATCAATCAACTGCATTTTTTCTGGCCCACCCAGTGCCATGAAAAATCTTCTGAATCCGAGGCAGATGTTTTCCAATATGTAATCTTCAAACGAGACATGCATTCCTCGTAGTAAAGGTTCAATGTTCAGCCTATTTTGGCAGATCACCGCAACCGCGGATGAAGAACATGCGCCAGAGATGGAATATGTTTCTATGTTACATTTTATCACGGGTAGGCTGTATGCATTTCGTATCTTGGCTGTTCCGAGGATCTGCATGGTGAGCAATAGTTGAAAACAATTTTAATCCAGGGGTTGACGTTGCACAGCTTGACCATCGTCTGTCGTTACCATTCCGCCAAACTAGGAATTTTTGCAACATTTATTATAACAAATCCGGCGCACTTCGAAAAGTAGAACACGCAAAATCACGAGGGTGTTGCATTTATTGCCAGCTTAGATTCGCAGCTAAAATTCATTATTGCTTCTTACTGACGCCATGTTTTAAAGAAAGTTCGGAATTGAAGCACTGTATATGTCTCGATACCTTTAACATGCAAGGATACAATAACTTGAATCCTGATTCCCGTTTAAGGTGTTGGGGAGGATTTACCTTGTAGATGAAACATGCAAAGACGCAAGAGAATCTGCTTCTGAAGAAATGTAACTCAAATAAATTTGGCATTACGTTTGTCTACAAAGCTATTCAATTTTGAGACATAACGAAGGTGCATCATAATGAATGGCGTCTCGGATTCGATTAAAACATTGTAAGTGTAATTCGAGAGCTGGGGGTTTATTATTTTTTTTAGAACCGCATCCCACATAGTCGAGGAATTTTCCGTCAAGCCTTCGGAACTTTTCGATGCTTGAAAAATAAACGTAAATTTGAGCAGCATCTTTTGTTTGCATTTCAGCGGGATTCGGTTCTCACCGGGGACCGAAACGCCGGCCAGCACCCGGCCGCCCCGTAGCAGGTCCGTCCGCCTTCACGCCACAGGAAGATCACCGCGCACCGACCCCCGAAGATGGTCCCAGTTACGAAAGCGAAGAATCCGGGCCGCCCAACGACGAACACCAGGCCGAAATTCCGCCGCCGGATGACGAATCATCCGGAAACTATGACGAAGAAGACGGCAGCAATGACCCACCTCCGCCGCCACAATGGGCCCAAGATTCAACGACGGAACAGCCGGTCCAGGAGACCGGCAGCGCAGATGGGGTCCCGCAAGGCCCCAACTCCGAGTCCGGAAGTGCCAGTGCAACGGCCGAGTCACCCCCGACGTACGAGTACGATTCCGGAAACTCCGGAAGCGATCCGGACTACGAAGACGAACCGTACTCGGAAGAGGAGCTGAACGAAATCAAGAAGTACTTCGACGGTTTCCCGCAGTTCGACAACAACGAACTGAACGAAAAGGACGAGGGTCCCACGACCGAAACCACTACCACCTCTTCAGACTACGACGAAGCAGGAGGAAGTTCTCAATCGTCCTACGAGCAGCACCCAGAAAGCAACCACGACACCAGGAACGAAAACAACCCGAATGCCGGACATGGGTACGCCGGGCTCCGCCACAACAACCCTCGGCCGGGCAGTTCGTCACTTGATCGACCAACTTTCGAAGAAGGTCGAGAAATCCCAGCTCAAGTCCCTTCCATCAACCCGCAGCATCGATTCCAAAACGTACCGCACCGCGGGATCGTGCGTCAGATGCAAAGCCGTGTCCAGTACGCACAAAACAAGCTCGACAAACCCGCCGCCGCGAAATCGCAGAAGAGGAAAAAGCGTCCCGGGGTCAACCGCAAAGCCCCATTCAAACGCCACTCCATGGGGTTCAAGCAGCCCCGGCAAGTGCAGCAAGCGCTAGACGAGGACAAGCAAGAGCTGGCAGCCCACGCAGCTGCTGCTGCTAATACGTCTGCCGAGAACAACGTAACCGTGGCAGTGAAGCAAGATGAAGACGTTGCGAACAAAGGAGACGCAGTGGCAGCTGACGTGGATGCGAAACAAACACCTGAGCCTGTGAGGCCATCGCCGACGATGACAGTCCCGGAACGGGCCGAAAACACCACGCTGAGTGAACCCGTCGCGAGTCCGGAAACCAAGGTTTTCAGCGTGCGGAAAATTAGGCTGTCTTCATAGTAATTATTCTTTCAACGGGGAGAAAATTGATGATCCTCGTACATATTTTCTCCCTCGGCTGCTGCTCAGCAGCCGGAACGTCTTCCCAGATCTTCAAACGTAGCTTGTTAGCGCAGTACATGATATGCTGTTCCTAATTGCCTCCAACGTGTCATTCTGAAGTAATATTTCCTCGTTGGTATTCCAGATCAGAGGCGTAATTTAACACCGCGCTCTTTCCATTTTTTTTAATGCGCCGGGGAACAAATGGCGGAAGTTCTCTCCTTATTTTTCGCGGCATAAATCAAGTCCACTCCGAGGAAGAAAACTTTTTCGGATATGTAAATTAAATTCCGCGATTCCCGGTACTCATCAGACTCGTCCCCCAGATCCCGTTGCACGAGAAGAATTTCCTTTCTTGCTTCAGAGAGCTTGCTTCCCGGGACCTGGCTGTTATTGTTATGTATGGTTTTGTTTATGCTGACAAGATTAAATTGGAAGTTGATGGATTGTTGATTTTTGTTCAGACTAGATTACAGCGTGGATCGCTTCGTGATCACGACTTTCGCGGCCCAGTAAAGACCATGCGACATCTCCTTATTTTCAGGCGCTAACTGGTCATGGCTGTCACTTCTCTGGAAACGAAAGCAGTCGCCTTCGCATCAACGATTTAGAACATATTTCGAGATTTATTTCTCCACGGGCAGTACAATATTCGGGGAAAATATCTTGTTCAGAAAAATAAGTGCTAGAAGCTTTTCTGGTGCTTGCACGCAATGCGGTAAGAAATCCGTTGCACGTTGTTTTGATTCATTTCTGATTCACTTGGTGTAAGCTGGAATGATTTGAGCTCATCTAATTTTATCTCGCTGCTGCAAATATCTTGAATGCTGCCGCCTTAGCGCAATTCTTCGATGCTGATGGGTTTACCCGCGTAAATGCGAATCATGAATTGCCCTTCTTGGTCAGACTCGTAAGTAGCTGGGATGAGTATGTAATTCCCGGGCTTCAGCTCAAATCTACCGACGACCTCACGAAAATTTGTGTAAGATCCTGAAGAGGTGGGTGTTCTGCCACTCAGTTCTTCTGCGGTCAGGCGTACAGCAGGATCATCTTCGTTCGCCTGAAGGAAAACAAGTACATATTTTTACTTAGCCATGAATGCGATTTTTTTTGTCATCCACCATTCTGGGGGAATCTGTGGCATTTGTGGAGAAATCGAAACACCATCTGAAGGCAGAAACACTACACAAAATTGCGACCATTCCTCTGTCCGCTGGAACATTGCTCTTTCTGGTCCGGCAGGAATCGGTCAGTGGATGTCGAAACACATCGTGCGCACTCACGTAAAAACTCTCGTAGCCGGAAAAGGCCGGATTTCTTCCGTTTCAAGATTGATGAGACATGCCTCTCAATATATCCCGATCAATTTCAGGAAAAACGAAATAAACGAATGGCTGTTTTTCTTTAAAGCAACGCTTTTTTTACGTTTGGCCAGTTCTAGCAAATTAATCTCATGGGATGTATTCCATGATCGGTCGCCAACTTACTGCTGCTTTTATGGCTGAAATATAAGGCAATTTGGATACAATCATATTCGCACATTGATTTGGGGAATTGTATGACTAACAAAACCGGACGAAAGACTCTCAATGTATTTGTTACAGCAGCGTTGAATCCACAAACACTTTACGAGTCACGACTTTTGGAAATGCGAGTAATATTTTTACTGCATTAATAATATAATAAACAACATACGAGTACATTATATTAAAAAGTAGCAGTATAAGGGGACTAGAAACCGACTCTTTTAATTTTTACTACAGGCAAGAGCATGAACCTTCCTCCGAACATCTTCATGAAAAACCCAATCCAAGCATCAAACCAGCACTTGCTAAAACAAATTACGACAGAAAATCTTTGAGTAGAATTGAAAGAAAATCCAAAAGTATATACTAAGGAAGTATTTGAGTTTGAGGGATGCGGCCCAATTTCTGTGGATAATTAAAGGAAAAATGTTCCTAGCTTATATATTAGAAATTGTAATTACGGTATATGTAAATGTCCTACCTCCAGGAAGTTGAATAATCACTCATGAAATGCACGACAAAAAAAAATTGTACCTGCTTTCTTGGTTTTGTGAAGCTGGTGTTCTAAATTCAGCACAAGTTCAATGGTACAAACGCCTCAGGAAACTCGACCAAAGTAAACTAGAGCCAAACATTTTGAGTTAAGTAAGTTAATTAAACATTGTTCTTGAAGGAATTGACCAAAAATTCACTGGGTATTCAAATTACGGACATTTTCGATTTCGGGAAGTCTGGCTGGATATGGTCTAACAGTAAATCTGTCATCTGAGGCGCTGGTGTAAAGTTTTAACATTCCGAACTGTGCATTCGTCTTCAACGACCTTGAGAAGAACGCGGGCCATTTCAGACCCGGAAACTGCACAATAAAGGCGGTGATCAAATCAAGCCCAGGCACGTCAGCATTACCTTGTAGACGTCGAAAGCGATGTCAAGCATGTCGATCCCTTGGCTTCTTTGCTCGCGGCGATACATTTGCATCAATCCTGCGACGACGCTGCATTCGCCCTCGGGGTCGTCATCGTCCGGTTCCTCGACGACGAGCAAGTACTGAGGGTTCCTGGCATACGAGGTCATGTCATTCTGAGAACCTCCAGCATTCACCCCAGCGATCCATTCGCCGTAAATTAGCTTCACCTAATTTATGAAGACCGGGAATATTCAGTCACGATCGATTGAACGATCGGGTGACGCAGGCTGCGAACGCGATCGAGTGACTGCAACTCTTCGACTCATGAACCGTTTCTCTCAGCAACTATAGATTATTGCAGGTTTTTTGACAGTTCTTGCTTTGAGAAGCGTTTTTTTTCTAACAATTATTTGGCGAAGTTTCACAATCAATTGATCCTAAGAATTACACAGGGTTACTCTGGGCTTTTAAATTGTCGCTTTTGCTTCACAAATTTTAAACTATAACGCAGAAAACAATTTTGCCACAGGAAAAACGCCCAGGAAATGTTCTTCCATGTTGTTTTGTTGGCTTTTCTTCAGTATTGCATGTATTTTATCGAGACTAAATAAGCTTGTTGTAGGATAAATTTACATGAAACTTCGCAAAAATTACCATAAATCTTTGTTCCATGTCTGTTATCATTGACATTTTCCCACAGAAAATTCTTTTTTTGCTAGCTGTGTCGAAATTTTCCCTCGACTTGCTGCCCAAAATTATTTTGCGGTTTATGATCACATGCGTCCAAAAAGCGCATCAGTACTAAAATTCTTCCAGGCCTCTCCCAGCAAGCAAAATTTCTTCCCAGAAGCGAAAATACGAAAAAATGTAGATTCCAATTGCGTTGATACTACCGTGCTCTACCAACAGCCACAGTAATAATACTGCATCATAAATTGTAGGAAAAAACAGCAGAAACGGCTGTAAATAGAACTAAAGCATTTCATCTCGTGACGGACTTGTCTGACGGAGCAAACGTACGTCGTGGAAAATGAAAAGGGGTAATTAACGGCAATTACTCAGTAGGAAAATGGACAGATATAAAAAATAGATGAAGAAAGTTCCCGGTGAAATTATATACAATAACTTAACTCACAGGATCTGCTTCTCCGTCTTTGTCGGCATCGGGACCCGCGGTGCAGACAGTTACGGCTGAGAATTCGTTGCGGAAATCGTCGAACGAAACCCAAAACTCTCCGTTGTCTTTGTTTTTGTACCCGATCCGTTCTTTCTCGTCCTCACTCACTAGATTCCAGTGCGCTTCGCTGGGAATCGATTCCGAGCATTGAAAGCACACTTCAGGATCGAGAATTTCCGGTGCGATGCACTTACTCGTCGTCGCTCCAGTCACCGGTCCACTCCGTGGCATTGCCCCAGGGATTCCTTACCCTCAGCATTTGAACGGGTTTGGGCTCTCCTTCCACGGCGACTTCGGCCACGGAAGTGATTGTGTACGCGTGTCCACTCACGAGACCTTGCTCGTCCGCGAAAGCCGCCTTTTTTGTTCGAAAAATAACAACAGCCGTAAACATTGAGTGACGCTTTCTGGGACGAATCTTCATTTATTCGTCGTCCGGGATGCCATTCTTCAAGGGAAGTTTGTAACGCGCACGTTCTTCCGTCCAGAATCTAATTACGTGGCTTAATTCTAACCGGGAACAGCTCGGATCTTCAGCTTTCCGCAGGTGTGTCCGTGAAATTACTCTTCTCTTCATCATTTTCCGCCTCATCTCATAATATACAGTAGAACCAGCATATTCCTTATTTACACTGCCGCCGCCGTATTCCTTTATACGGAGGAACGCGGTGAGCAAATTCAGTTCCATGCGAGTATGAGATTATTTTTGAGCATCGTATTTTTTTTGCACTCGTCAAGACAGCGGTTAATGCAATGATGACGACGTCGTGACTAAAATACGACGGATCGATATTTTCCCTCCGTTTTAAGAGGTCGGAACGGAAATAAGTCCAAGCTCTAATCATCTAATGCAGTACTGTATTTCCTCGGAAATAAAGCGGTCTTACATATTTTCTTTATGTACTTAACTGAGCTAATTGTGGTAGGTGCTTTATCATGGCGAAATGAAAAAAGCTCCAAGAACTTTGATTTGAATTTGTGTTGCATGTTTTTCATATGAAAAATATATTGTTTTCTAAATTTTTAAAGTATAAATTACAGGAGAAAAGCGGCTCACCAATTATTTTTGTCAGTGGCAATCGGAAGTAGAGTAATTTTACTTGGCCACAATTCTTGCTAATGTTACATTTTTTTCTGAGGATTAAATTTTCTGGAAATGCCTTAGGTTTCCTATTGGTTGCAGCTTTTCCAAAAAAGGCGATTCATGCAATTCTAGAACCACAAAAAATGGGAATATTTCTGGAAGTTATGAACGTATAATTTAAAAATCCGTGCCAAAAAGTGAGAAGACCTCTGATTGGAACGGAAATGTATAATTCAGGACATTTCTCATTTATTTTCATTCCGTGGTATATTGAAGCTAATCCAAGACGATGGGCTGAACAGAGGCACAAGAGCCGTTTTCTTTTGGATGCCAAACTTTTACCCCTGATTTCGCTCACACTAATCGACTCATTTTCTTGAATAATCAATTAATTTTGTTTGAAGTCTTAAACATCAGCCTTTAGTCCTTAGCTGGGGTAAAGATCAAACATTCCTTTATTTACTTTATTTTAATCTGCCAAACATTTACAGCGCTGCAGAGGTCCGAATTGTGCCAGGATTTCGATATTTTTTTCACAATGCCCGCCTTCTTTTACCGGCAATTTCGTATTTATTTTCATAACTCTGAGATATTCACATATTTTCTTGCTTAATTTAATGTATACATACATCTATACACTATCCACGGTTTTTCATGGTAGTATAGTGCCATGTTATGATTTCGGGACATAAGCTCGCAACCGTTCGAATAAGAGGAAGATAACTTACGCTGCGATTGCAAGTTAAGTAGGACCCATTTTTGAAAGCTCTCAGCAGTCGCTTGAAGATTAAATGCTTCTCGTCTTCCGACAATTCGTGGCCCTGGATATCGTACCATTCCGCAAGGCCGCCGGTCAAGTCAACAAGCGCATCCATCGCTTTTCCAGCTTCAATGGCTTCATAAGAACCGTGCAGCCTGGAAAAGCAATATCCGAGGGTTACAAGTCAAGTACGTGTACTGCAAGACCCGACGACGAGTGGAATGGGTCATGGATGCTTTGTTACCCGACGGGGCCGATCCCGTCGACCGCGTGTGCAACTGTTCCCGTTCGTTCAGCTTCATTGCAAATTCTCAACCCGGCAGTTTGAGAAAAAAAAGATTTTCGTTTAAGTACATTATAATCTCGTATTGTATTCCCTTGCCGAGCTTTCGAATAATGCCGATGTCTGGAAATGTGATTTCGCTGTTTTCCTGGAACCCACAGTACTCTCGAAATATGTTCCACTCGAGTGATATCACGCAGCTTCTTGGATAAAATTAGATCAACCTTGCATAAATTGCACAAGTTCCTCGTATCAATATTGAATAAAACCCCTGAAACGCAATTGAAGTATTTCCGCAAAGAAAATCTCTATTTCAATTGCGCGTGTATAATCGTTCGACGGGGAACTTCTATATACTTGCTCAAAATTTTTCAAAATCAATCAACGTACAAATCTATATCGAATTCACTTGTGAAAATAATTGCTTATACCAAGTCTTCTACAGAAAACAATCAGTGTTGAAAAAGTATAACGGATTTTTTCAAATATAAATCGGTGGTTTTCGACCTTTTTACTCTAACTGACATACTAAAGCTGACGAAGAATGAATTTTTCATACCTGTTGATATCAAAAACTGAAAATTGGAGATTTAATTACAGTACTTGAATTTTCCGGAATCATATCGTCATATTAGAATCATTCTCTGAAATTTTCCGGTGGTCCTTCTTGTGGTGGGGCGACGGACCCAGGAAAAAATTCGACTTCATGAGTTTGATTGGTGGACAAACTTCGATTGATTCTAACAGTTTTTAATCCATTCGCTGCATTATCCTTTTTATTTATTTTTCTGTAGCACTTTTATACGTACGTAAGGACTCCATGGAGCCCCGGTTAAGATTCTCTGGTATTCTACGAATACTGTGCTACAGTTAAAAGCTGATGGCATTTCAGGGCGTAAATAGATTTCCCCCTGAGTTACGGATAAATCTGTGCTCATATTTTCCATGCGATGATTTAATTTTCATTTTGGCGTATCTCTTTTATCTCTATTGCGCGGCCGCGGAGCCCCTGGGATCGAGGTGCAGATGGAGAAATTGGTGTTCCGCGGAGCATGGGTTGAGATTTTCTTCTGAAACCTGTGCATTCTCTGAAGTAAGGAAGTTCATCGTAAAATTTAACCTCGATAAATCGAACCTCTCCAAGTTGAATATTTACTCCCTATGTCGAAGTCCCTGTTTGAATTCCCTTGGAAACAATGCATGTGTAACCAGCATAACTCGAAGGCTCTCCCCTCAAACCTCAACAACAAGAATTTCCGGGAGGGCTACTGGATATTGTTTTATTGACACAGGAAAGAGGAAAACAATAAAATTTAACTTGATGTGCTTTGAAAGACAGTGAAAGACTAATTGGGGGAAAATAAACCTTGCTTCCAAGTTCAGCATTGTCAACTAATTTGAATGAGCAACTCGAGACCCAGAATATCTTCAATAAAAAATTTTGAAATTCTTTTTTCTCTCCTCTAGCAAAAATGCTTGTTTCCCCTACTCAAAACTTCCCTACCACAAATTTGTTTGCTGGCCCTTTGAAATTCGGCTTGAAGAGGTTCGACTGTACTCGTATTTCCTTTTTTATGGAATGTATTTCCGACAATAGAGCACTAGGAAAATCGTTCGCGTTAACTGGTAAGAAACTTTTCGAGGAAGAAGGGTTTATCACGTCACACGGGAATCATCCCTGGCTCGCTCCCAATAAGACGGGTTGATTTGGATCACGCCACCGGATTTGCCTCCACTTACTTGGCGTAAGCCTTTTCCAAGAGTGGCAACCAGAACTCGTCGGGGTCCGAACACTTGGAGAAGATGAGTCCTCCACCGTTCACCGGCAATTGATCGTTGACCGTCACAGACGTCCAGTTCCCGTATCGCCAGAAGTTGAACGTGAGCTTTCCGTCATAGTCCTCATCTGATAAGCCCTTGTTTTCCGGAATGACCTGCCGGAACGCGTGAGTAATGATACCTCGAGGAAACGCGGCAGACATTCAATTTGTTGTTATGCATACGCGTTTCATCATCGCCTCCTCGCGAGCAATCGCGGCGCAAGACGACAAGAACCAACAGTCCCCAAGTGCGCCTTGCTTGACGTCGCAGCTGCAAACGCCGTCCTGGAGCAGATGCGGATTGTCGGCGATATCCTGCGGAGAAGCACCACCTGATTTGTTCCCCCTATTCATTGCCACCAGCTTTAGGAAAAGCGTGTTACTCTCTCGGCGCATCATTCTTCGTCAGCGAATTTAAAAGGGAATCTCATCAGCTCCCTTGTTTAAGAAACGGCGGGTTTTAAATAATTCCAAGGGGAAGAACTTTCTATGCGCTGGTTGGAAATCCCACGACCTCATTTTCTGACCATCCAGTCCTTCTCATGTTTCTCACTCCTTTTATTAGCATTCCACAAATTCTCAACCAGAGTACCCATGAATCCCTAAAAACGTCAGCAATTTTTAATCCACGTGTCTGGCTGACCTAGAATTATCAGAAGAATCTGATGATCGAAATATTTTCAAATGAAGATGAAACCGTATTGTATGCAGATTTTGGTCGCATATGGGATCACAGATCTCCATTCCGAGATAATACCGCGTATATCTTAAAACAAACATAAGCAATTGGAGGATTTTCAATGCATACGATCAAAAATCCGAATAAAATCCATGGTGATCCCATTCAAAACAATCTGTGAAAGCGAATTCTCCAGAGTGGCGAAAAGTTGCACAGTAGAGTTAATGCTCAAAAACTCACGTTTCCGACCATTATTTGAAAGATCTGGAAAAGTTTGAAGACTTTCAGATACCATAAAAGCTTAGGCTTTAGTAAGTACTGACGTTTAAGTTTCCTGCGAGTGCTCAGGATTTTGAAATGATAAGAAGGGTGAATTATTCGGTGAGCCAAACAAATACTGTGAACTGATTTTTCATCTGTAGTATCTTCCGAACGGGTTGAGCTATCCTTGACTATTAAAGTTCAATTTCAGTGGTACGCGAAATTATTTTAGAGCTTCCTTTTTCATCAGAAATTTCAAGGTGAGATGAATTGGAAAAATAATTATTCAATCGATGGCATTTACACCGTAAATATGCGTTCTGTATATAGGCAAAGAGAATTGTGAGAGGAAAAGAGAAGAATAAATGTGACGGGAATTGACTGGGCAAACGAAGTTGCCTTGTGGGTCGAACGAAGCAAACCCCAAGAAGAAAATAATGTATATGATTTTAAAAAGCACGCTGTAATTGTATAAATTATAAAAATGCAAAATTCTGCGTTTAAAAAACTCCAGGAGGTGGTATGCAAAACAATACCTGGTCTTGAAAATTTTAAAATTCTGGGAAGAAGATTGGATAAAACCCGTCGATACTCCTGACGGGCTAATTAACCTCGTCAGAGTGAACATCACGAATTTAAGAAGCTCCCGGAGTAACGTCAGTTTTCCTGTCGTCAGTCTGTCCCACATAGCACACATTTAAATGTTACCTTTGGCCGTTTCCATTCTATGCCATCGTCAACCGGACGACTATAAAACAGCGACGTTGTTGCTGCTGGGAATTCGTAGTCCTCAAATTCATCGAACGTTGGCTGCGGAAACATCGACCAGGTTGTTACGAACATGAAGCATCATCGGTCGCACTCAATAAATTACTCACCAGTTTGCTGTTGTCGTCCCCAACTGCCATGCGCTGAACGGTTCTCCTGATTGCCTGTAAAAATAAGGGCGACATGAATATGAGAAAACATTTGGGATGTAAGAAAATGTCAAGAAGGCGTGGATTTCTCCCAAGTCCGTTTTCCTTCGCCCGACGACAAGTATACTCGCGGGTGCAGGGAAATGCATTCATAACATTTGCGGTAATGGATGACGATTCCTACCATACTGCAGCCACTACCACGCATAATTCGCTAAACGTCCTATGGCTGCGTTAACGGCCGGACCAGGGTTTCTTTTTTGTTCCATCCAAAAAATTAAAGAACGCGAGGCACGATATCCAGTATAGGGAAATCATTCTTACGAACTCGAGCAAAAGGTAATATTGCACAGTACTGTACTTTCACTCGTTTTCAGGCCGCTTTCTAATTTTGTGCTGTCATTTCAAGAAACATTTTGCTGACGAAGCCGCACGGATTTTCTGAGAGGAAAGTGCAGCGTTTAGAATAATAGAAACAAATACGGCATTACTTTTGATCTGAAGATTCTCCACTGACGACTTAAAAACGAAACAATTAACAGCAAATTACTGAGGTATGCTCGATTCTTGCTGTTTGTGCCATTTTTAAGATTCGAGAATACTTTCGGAGTATCTTGTAGTGTTTTATCTTTCAGCAGATTGGACACACAATCTCGAGCATATCCGCATTCTTCAGCTCACTGCCGTCCTTCCGCAAATATCCCTAAAAATATAGCCCTCAATTGCAATTTTTATAGGGCCTGTTACTTTGGGACGAGTGCTACCTGCAGTCGAGATATTCGTTCCCTTGCCACAGTAACACAAATAGTGTCAGTTTTCTGCCAACTTGGATTTGAAAGATGAGCCGAATTATTTCTTGAAGCTTAACGCAGAGAAAAAGTAAGCATAGTTCTGTATTCACCTTACTGACCGATTCAGAGTTTCAGAGCAAAATTTCTCGGGGAGAAGCTCTGCTTATAGTCAGGGAAATACTGTAAGGTAATTGCCTGGCATCAAGGGGGCCTCTTGTGCGCATTAATTTTCTCGTGGAACATAGTATATGGAACAAGATCAATGGGCAGTTTCAGTAGCCTGCAATCCGATGTTCTTTTGAAGACCTTTATTGTGGGTACTGCTCGGGAAGTAAAGGTAGAAGGGAATGATCCCTACCCGAAATTTTCCCGCGGTCCGATACAAACGTAAATCACAAAGTAATCCTTTGGTTAGGCCCTTATATAACGGAAGAGTAATGAGCTCAAAAGCCGCGGGAGACACAAATGAATTATATTCGGGGCCCTCCTGCCATTCCGTGATTTGGAAGTGCCATCGAGGGGCATGAAATTCGCCGCAAGGAAGGATCGCTGCGGCATTGTAAAAATTAAATGGGGAAACGGGGCTGCATTCTTTTCCTGGCGAGATGGACGCCGGTGGGAGACAGACGAGGCTTGTCATTAATTCTGGTTTGGATCCGGGTACTAATGGAGATTCACTCACTCCTGCCGGCTCCTCGGCGTCTGGCGGAACCGCGGCGGCGGAAGGACCGCACCCCATCGTCCTTCTTCCGCGTGCAAATGCGGGTTTCTTTTTCTGTTTCAAAATTCACCGATGCGAGAAATATTGTATCCGGGTTCCTGGGGATCGGAAAAGACGTGAGACTCGAAGAAATAACACAGCGAAAGCGTTCGCAATCGCCGAAATTGTATTGTACCCCGTTATGATCGATCACTTCCTCCGCAACTCTTCCACCGGATCCGCGATGGATTTTCGCTCGCACACGGAGGAAACCTTTCCAGGGAGGAAAAATAAAGGAGAACTGCCTCTTCTTTCCTGACTGGAAAATTCGGTTTTAGCTGCTCCAGACCAGGGATTCACTCGTCAACCGCAGTCACGGTTTTTACGCTAACATCGAACGTTCGAATTTCGAAGCCGAGATGTTCTGCAACGTCACTTGAAGATCTTTCAGCCCTGAGAGGTATTGCCGGGAACCCAGGCTGTGAAGTCAAATTAATTCTTCTCTCAAAATGTTCTCCAATGCTGTACATGTATATAGATAAATCTTTTTGCAAAACTAGGCTAAGATAATCAGGGTGCGCTTCCTCATCCAATGTCTTAATTTTCTCGAATATACATTTGTTGGCATATTAAATTTGATGGCCTCTTGGATTTTAAAAGCTAAAGGAATTGAATTATTTCGTCCGGCAAATGCAATTCCTCAAAATGAAACTAATCTGAAATTCAATCAAATTATTTATCATCCGTATATTAAGTTCAAGGGCACAAGAATCATCATTTGGAGTCGTGATTTATAATGCTACACGTTCAGAGGGTATTCAGCTGAATTCTTGATTTCAGATAGCATACAGTACTCCCCTGATTCCAATTAAATTAATCGTAATGAAACTGCATCTTTTATGCTTTTGAAGTAAAATACTTGTTTACTTTTGAGACACAACATTTGTGTGCTGCATTAATTGGTAGCTTCTTTCACAGAAACATCCCATCACATCGAATTAATTGGGACTTGGAGAAAAGTGATAACATTCAGGAACCCTAAGCAAATTCTCAAACGATCTTGCTTATTTGTTAGTGTTTGTTTTATAGCAGCATTAAACCAGGTCTGAATACATTCGGTATAGTACTGCATTCTTGATTCTCCCATTTTATTCTTTTGGTGCTGCCCTCTTTTTGATATTAAGAAAACAAACATTTGAAGAATCAATTTTGCATGAAACGCTCAGAAAATGTTAACAAATGTTTACAGCAGCAAAAAAGTCATGCCGTGCCTCTTGCAGTTTTTCATGGAATGACACATCCTTTCATTCACCTCGCCGTTTATGTATTAGATCAACGACATGATTGCGTCGATATAGAGCGTTTACTAACTGAATTGAATGCCTGTTAGAGCGTGCATTCAAGGAATTGAGTTCATTCGTAGAAAACATTTGAATGTACCGGAAAACGGGGTTCTACGCGTGAATGAACCTGTGCAGTAGTACGATTCCCGCAAAGGGCTTGATTAAGCCTTCCACGTATTTTCACCTATCGCGTTGGAGCACTCTTTACGTATGTAGATTTTTTTCCGGACCACAATCAAAGAACACTTCACCCCGATAAATTTCGACGCAATTGAGACTGCGTGGGCGGACAAGTGTACCGAGTGATTGAATCATGCAACCTCCAAATTGCTTGACCCGATTACAGCGTGAAGCTTCAATCTCTTAGAATCCCCCAAGTAAATTTATCACCGCACGAAATTCCATGTGAGTGTAAAATAACGCTTTAACACGGAAATCCGAATTTCACTGAGTCCCGGGGACACTAGAGAAAAATTCCGACCGTGTTCGTCGACAGAGTGTCGCAGCGGCTCTGTGTGGGTGAATTGACCTAGACCTGAGCCTCGGAACCCAACACGGGCCACGCATCGATTCCGGGGTAATTTTCTGCGGCGTCTTACCTGTCGACTATCCATACGCGCGTTGTTTCACATACGCGAACGCCTGCCCTTGCGACTCGACGGGTCGATCAAGTTCAGCGTCTTTTTTTTCTTTCGAGGTCGACTCTTTGCCCTGCTGCTGTCCACCGCCAGCAAACTTCATTTCGTCTTATTCTTGCGCACAATCGTCGCCAGTGACAGGTACCATGGAGACTTGCTTGGCCTCATTTCGTGGCGACGATTTGTCGGCCGAGAAAAAAGTCGGAACTCCGCTCGTCGTTGTTCGGGCGAATGCTGCTCCAACAACTCATTCACGTTGTTCCCTGCCTTCTTCGCCAGGACCTACTTCATTGAAAGTTCCTGAGTTCACCTCGAATGTTGGAAACTTTCCATGACGATAATCGCAAACATGACTAAACAAAAGAGTGACAGCACTATTATCGTCAAAAGAAACCCGTGGTTTGTTTGACGAGTCGGATGCGGTTATGCAGATTACATTTAAAATGCTCATAATTAACTGGATTCGTGAACAGGCGGGCTGAAGAGTGGGTATCTTTCATGCAAACTACACCCCATACATTCTTGCCTGGATCCAGTGACAGACTAATCGTTTTCTTGAAAAACGTATTCACTCCAATTAAATGCAAGATAATTTTGGCATTTTTTTACCCGGCTTACTAGATTTGAAAAATAAATGAAACATGATGAAAAATATGTCTTTGAATGCTTATAATGTCTCTTATATGCTTGAAAAATAAATTCATCATGACTGTACTAAAATACGGGAAATAATATCTGTGCGAAGTTTTCAAAAATGCATTCAATATTATGTATCAGTATCTGACACGGTGCTTTGTCATGTCTTGTAATGTAAGGGACTGAAGGTAGGAGTTTATGGCCCTCGATTATTCAACAAGTTCCCTAAAAACTTTCTATTTTTTTTGCTGCTAGACGTGTAAAAATAAGAATATTTTTAGGCACCACGAGATATGTCTTCTTGAATCAAAAGTTTTTGAGAATTATTTTCGATTTTCTCTATTGCACGGATCATTCGTCTGTTTCTCAAATGTTTGAATACCTAATTTTATTTAAAGCTTTATCTACTTTTAAAGTTAAGAAAGGTAGAAAAAATACGTGGGTGAGAAAGCCTGTGTGAAATTTCTTCTGCCTTAATTTTTTACTGGTCAAAGTGGTAATATAGAAAGATATACTGGGATAGAAAGATCCATAAAATCTGAGAACATTGAAAATGAAATTTTAATTCTGTTTTTTTCTTGCATATCCAATCTTCAAATTTGAAATTGCGGTGTCTACATTTCTGGAGATATCTCTACTAAAAATTTATATAGTTTTCAAAGTACGCCCTGTATAAGGTGTGCGAAAAGTCTATTGAACGCCAGTGAGCTTTTCCCGATCCAAACTTTCTGTAGCCAGTGATAGAAGAGCTTCTTTTTCGAATCATTCGTCGGGAAAACTCAGTATTCAATTACAATGCTCAGAAAGTTTCGAAGCATGGCTAAACAGACGAAGCATGAATAATGAAGTTCGATTACGTCGAATGCCACATCTGTCCGACGCTCGAAATTGGAATGAAATTGGGACATGGCGGAGAGAGATGTTGAATCTTCGGACGATTGGGTGCGAGAAAAAAATACTGAAATCCCACGACCACAAAAATCCCATTGACTAAAATGCATCTAAATTTCTCCGCAAATAACTTGACAGGTTTTGATAGATTTCAAGTTTTGTGACACCCGATGAACGCGTCGAGAATTTTTTCAGGCAAAAAAAAACACTATCAATGTAGCTTGAACGGATTTTAAACGTTAGCTTGATTCAGGGATCCTTGATCTCACTAAGTTTCAAACTTGAAACAAATTTACGTCGTTTAACGTACACCTCATGATCCACAAATGGACAAAAATGTTTTCATGATTTCAATTGAGTCCGATGCATATCTTCACAGCTGTAATCCTTCATTTTGACTTTTGTGCTTTCGAGATTGACGAGTCGTAGGCTTTTCGTAACTGCGGGATTTTCTCCCCGCGGGATTTTCTCCGGCAGCCGGACCACTATTGACGTCCTGAGTCCGCGACTTAATGGTGCATTCGCGGCATGTACACAAATGCATTAATTATTGCATCGCTGGGGATTCGATACTGAGCAGTGGATGCCGCGAACTTCCAGTTGCTCAATGGTGTCACGATTCACGTCGAACTAGATCAAGTTTTCCCTCCTCGCGTATAGATGTAATAAGACCTACATCGAGCATTTGTCGGCCACTAGTTTTCTGCTCTGGGCTAGTTGGATGGCGAGGCATGTACTGGGGCGATTCTATTTTCCCACCCAACACGATGAAGGGGACTTCGGTTCGTGGTGCATTAAACTTGAAGATTGCAGGAGTGCGACGGTTCGTTGCTGGTGACTGGTGAGTACATGAAAGAACCCTGAAGACATGCTGACTCGGGACAATTTCCGAGACATTTCCGATTTACGGAATAACACGTGGTGATCGGGTGTGGTGCTTGAGTGCTGAACCGAAACGATTGATGCATTATTCTACACTGTTTCTCGCTCGGAATAAAAGATAAACACCTGAATTTCAGTCGATATCGTGTGACTCTCGAAATCCGGCGTTAATGTCGACTGCTTTCTTAGGCCCTCTTCGGTTGAAGCGTCAACTTTCATTTGCTCTTCATCTCGTGAACTCAGCTGCCGCTGTTACATCTCAAAATTCAATCCACACATAAATTGTTTTAACATGTTCGAATGGACTAAAATACATTCAAACCACGAAAGTCACAGGAGGGCTGAGTGTTTTATTACAGAGCTTGATACGGAAAGTAAAAAAAAAGAACGCTCGTTCCTGGTGAAAAATCTGTAAGAAATCTGGGTTTCCGTCGGCGATAAGCCACGAAGAGAAGCATTAAATACGCATACTCGTATAATGGACAGCTTGAATCGTCATCAGGACGGACTACGGAGTAAGGAATTTCCTTATACTGTATTTCAAATAAATATGTTCTATAAATTTTCGACAATATTTTTAATGTATTCATATTTATGCCGCGGACAATGGCAAATTAAGAAGAGCGAAAAATGAATCAAAATCAAGATCAGAGGTAAGATATCGCGAAGGTCAAGCATCTGCGTCATAGTATAAAAGGAAAATTTTGAGTTGCTAAATTTCGTTGCTTTATGAAAATGAGATGAGCTCTCTTTTACGTTGTATACATTTTGAAGAACATTTACCTTTGTGCCATTCAAAAGCAACATTTCGTTGTGCTTTAGGTCGGCATTTGAACATCCATATTCTGAAGATTCTGTATTCCGTGCCAAAATTCACCTTTTGGTATTAAAAGGGTCTTCAAAAACAGTATTGCAGCTTGAAAATCGATGACATTATTTTTTGTTCCATGTCTTCTGGAATAATTTTGATAATTATATATTATGATTCTCTTTGAGCCACAAAGAATGCATGCATATCGATTTTTCAAGAAACGTGACCACGGATTTCTTTCTCGTACAGTGTGATTTCAAAACAATTTTTTTTCGTACAACGATGAAGAATTTCAGAGTGGCAGAAACAGTTTCTTCAGCTTGAAAAGCTGCTGAACGTCGCGAGTTAATAAAGTAATTTACATTTTTTATTCAAGGGTTACAGTGGCTTCTGTACTTCTGTCGCACTGTACTTGCAGTACTTTACTTCTCGAAATCCCGCAAATGGCCAAGTCTGCAGCAAAATTGAATTTTAGAATGTCGGAGGAAATTCCAGCGGCTGAACACTATGCAGAAATTTTTCCGACGTCTGGCATATTGTTAAACTTATCCGCATTTCATGCGCGCTATCTGTGTTCTATCAAACACTTGGGTTACCGGCAACGAAAGAAAAACGGAAGGGAAACGGAATCCGCTCCGGTATTCCATGAGTCCAGAATTACGTTGAAAAAGGGAAGAAGGTCGGGATATTTTTACTGCAACGGTGAAAGTTCTCTCGGGTTTCCGCAAGCGAACTTTTCATCTGAAATCAGTACTGACCTCGTAACGCCAGAAAGTTGACCACTAATTTATTTCTGCAACGAGATACTTTCCAGACATTGCGGCTGTTCGCGATGCGCATCAAACACCACAATTTCTGCAGCAGCTCTACCGTTCCACTGCTCGATTTCTGCAGGGATTCGGATTGAATTCGAAAGCGTTCGGGTGTGATTAAAATCTTCGGATTGTACCCATTTTCCTCGATTCATTCCAAACTTGAAAGAATTCCTTCCCTGGGCTCATCGAAATTAGTTAGGATTTTACGAAAGTTGGGCGATTTGTTTTTCTCAGTATGAAAAAAATTTCAGATCGTCCAATCGGAATTTTTCTTTTATTTATATTTTCAAGTCTTCGGATAACCTTTAATAAAAGCCGTCCATAAAGCTGTGAAAGCCACGACAAATGCCCGAATTGGAATATTTGTCGTTCTGTATTGCCGTGACCTGCACTGCATACAGTTTTAATTTGGATGGTTTGTGTACTTATCCTCAGAAATGTAAAAAAATCCATCAGATAAACCCCGTAATCGAGCAAAATACTGTATGTTCGCATGATCTAACAAAGTTCCGGAGTGGAAGACGAAGTCCAGGAAAAAATAATTTGGATCACGTAGTTAATCTTCACGAATGACAACTGTTGATCACAATTGTTGCTCACAAATGTGTGGCTGCTGTGAAGAAAGTAGTGATGAGAGAGAAAAATACAATCAGCAAGACTAATTATTGAAACTCGTGGGATTGGATGCCCGCAGTAGCGTAAATGTTGGAGTCATTGGATCGCAGACTATTTTTTTCAATAAAGAAAGGAGACAAAAAGTCGCATGCACTGCATCTCAAGTGACAGTCGCGAAGAGCAAGTACGCACTATGCGACGAAACAAGGTCTTCCACACCACGTAGCAGAGGAATAATAATTGCTCGGGAGGGTTAGCTGTCGAGAGTATGTCTAGAAAAAGGCGCTCAACGTGCTCATAAATTTTGGGAGCAGTGACGTTGCGGCTAGGGATCCCCGGTTGCCCCATAATGCTTCACTTCGACGACTGATCACCACATTTATTGCCTAGCAACTCACATTCGGATCCGAATGAGTACAGAAGCCGCTTTTGTGTTCACCCAGCTCCACGGATGACGTCACTCGCGTGGCTCTACCCTGGTTGCCATATTCTGATTTGCTGCTTCCTTGCAGAAGATGAAAGCTGCATCGGGAACGAATGATATCCCGGGCTGATCCGAGGAGAACGGAATGAGTTGTAAATAGTTGCCTGGTAAAAGGAGGAACAACGGAGCCGGTTCCCATCCTCCCCCTCAAGAATGCTTCTCGCAGGGGGATTGCAATTATTCCCGGGGTCTATACAAGAGTGATGGTCTTTTTCGCTGACCCGGGTGATCCATTCTCGGGTTCCACGCTCGCGTTCACACCATACCTGCACTGAGCTGGAAAGTGCACGCACCAGGAATTTCGGTCCTGGGCGATGAAGTTTTTCGATCGCACGATCTCGGGATGTCACCGAGACTTGATTGTACGGATACACGGCCTGGACTCATGCAACATTCACGGCTACGTTGCGTTGATTGAAAACGACGGGGGAACAATAAATGGCAGGCTTATCGGACCTTCCAACGTCTGGCTGAAATATGGAATGCTGTTTGTGCTGCCTTGTATAGCTGGACGAACGAAGGGACGTAAACTTTGATCTTGATCTTCAAGACTCCCTGGGCTCTCTTTAGAGGTCACCACGGGGTTGCTGCTGGAAATAAGGCTCAAGGATAGGGATTTTTGTACCAAAAAATAAATATCTGCACAGCAGGCTGAAATCCCCCTTGTTGAACTTTTAGATTTTGGACAAAGAATAAATTTTTTCATCCTGAAAAACCTTTTTCAAGCCCACCTTTCCAATTTTTTTCGAAGAAATTCCACAATATTGCTGTTCTTCAGTTGTTCATGATTTTTGCATAAAAGCATAGACTTTTTAAATGTCTGCTGTCATGAAGTCTTCCAAGTTTCAAGCGAAACTGTTGAGTCTGCAAAAAAATTACGAAACTTTGCTGGTCCACAGAGAGTTTTAAAGGAAATTTGCTGGTCCGCAAAAACTTTTATGGAAATTAACCGGTCCGTGGGCTGTTTTGGACTGAAAAATGTGTTGCAACGGTGTGTGTTTCTAACGAAATTGTCTGTACCGTACTAGAAAAATATATATCCATTATTTGTACAGAAATCTGAGCATCGGTGTCGGGCAATAACAAGATATGTCGATGATCCGGGCCTCCCAGATTGTCTGGAACCATGTTGCTGGAATGCATGGGAGGATCATCATACAGCGGTCGGTCTTTTCGGTCCCGACCCCGTCGGTTGCTTGCGAGCCGCGGGCTTAGAAAACATTGCCCGACTGTCTTCCGAGACGGGTCGATGGCCAGAAGCGTGACCGTCAGCTGCGGGGCGATATTGACAGTGTGACAAGAAACGATGTGTGCTGACTGCTGAATGACGATGACGGTAGGCAATGCGTCGGTACTTGATCCGCCGCGACAGCGAAGTCTGGTGATCACGTTCGCGGAAATAATCAGCCCTGTTCCCTTCCGGCAAGATAACCCGGCTGCTGCTGCATGGAGCCCAATAAGGATACAAATGGAATCCCACGCGAGCAGGTAATCCAAAGCCGCTACTTGGCCATTTGTTGGTGACCACCCTGCTCCAGGGGGGATCGAACTTCAAGACGATTCTGGTGAATGAAGAGAGTTCTTGTCGCACTTCCGCGCCGAATACGGGCTTAACATCCGGGAACCTCACGCATCTTCAGAAGTATCCCGTTCGGATGAGTTGATCCATTCTAAACAAGAATAGGATTTGAATCCAATGTCGGGTTGCGTCTGATCCGGCCTTAAAAGTTTGGAGGATGAAATATCAATACTGTGGGCCATGAAATCCGCGTCGAGCTCCAACATCCAGTTTTGTTTATTCAACGCGTGCAACATTTGACTGTGATAGATTATGAAGTTAAGCATCAGTTTCCTGAACAGCACTTGAACTCTAAGGATCAATAATCAAAATTATCAACTCATTATTCCACCGAGTATACTTGTTGGGCATTTTGAATTTTCTATCATTTAAAAAATAATTTCAGTTGGAAGTTGACCGAAAAAGAAAAATGACCACGACCGATGTATTCGTGAAGAATTTCACATGCAGATTATTATGATACGAATGAGAGAATAAATTTGTTACGAAGTAATAACCCTCGAGCCTATCTCAACAAAACTGAAGAAATTGCTTCAATAATCACCTTGCGTGCAAAAATTCAATGTATTTCAATTTCTCACTGAATTTTGCCCGAAAATCAGATTCTTCATATTTTATTTCTCTATGGACGTTTATTGTTCGGTATGGTTTCCTTGGATTATTTATATGATATCGGCAACCAATGATTCGGTTTAAGAAGGGTAGAAATCCAAGTTTTTTCTCTTGACACCCAATTTACAGCATTCATGCACACCAAGCACAATTTCAAATCTCACTAGGCTTAATTATAAATTTATAATTCCAGTTTAATGATAAATATATGAGTATTTATTCTCATTGTGTGTGATTCTGGAATTTTGTGTTGGTGGTTTGTACGATAGTGTACTTGTACTTGCTCGTGTCTGGTCTGTCAGCATTGAATGAAAAGGAACTGCGAATGAAGCTCGCATGCCGTTTTTCCTCACCTTGAATCTAGCTGGTACATTCAGCCTACCTAGGCCTTAATGGTCATTCTTGACCTCGTTTATTAGCAACTTGGATGCAAGGAAATACGAGAGAATATGCAATACATCTTTTTTAAATGCTGATCCTCTCGTTATACTAACGTAACTCGCTCTTGGAAAATTATCCCGAAGATACAAAAGGCTGAGATCTGCTGATCAAATCCAGCGGCCATCATGGAATCTGTACTCATTTGCATAAATCGTTCCTTATTGTTCTCGTAACCTGAGTCATGGAGCGAGAGCACTTTCAGGATGGATCGGAGAATGGTTTCCACTGCAAGATTTTGACGATGAACGAGGATATAAATGTCATCGAGTCTTTAGAATCTTGGTAATTGCAAACGCTTTTCGGGAAATTCAGTTCAAATGGCAACTAGGCTCTGCGAAAAGTTTCTTCGGGGATTTCCATTCCGGTAGAGATTATAACGAAAATAGCACTGTCTTGACGATTTTGATGGTTATTTTTCAACTTGCTGGACAATATCTGCTAAATAATCTGGAAAAATAAAGTGCATCCTAAGATACTGTAAATATAAATGGGTTGAGATTTATGCAGTAGTTTTTATAAATGCTGAAAAAATATTCTAGGGTAGAACTCACATTTTACTCGCTTAAAACGCGATCAGTGTATAGCTAATCAATCGCTATCTATATTAAACCGTTTTAGGTTTCTTGATCGAAAAGAACATTATTTCCGTTTTAAATCTCTATTCGTGGTACAGTATTTAAAATTAATATTTAATTTTGGCACATTTGTGGTCAAAGACATGATGCCTTCCTTTCGGTTGAGAGAAGCTGGCTTGAAGATAATGTGCGTTTTAACAAATTCACGAAGTTCTTGGTAGCATCATGCAGAAAGTCCTCAAGTTGCTGGACCAAAGCGGTTTCGATATAAGGACTGCACACGTTTTCGAAAGTACATACAGTAATTCCTTTTTATATCTAAGAAAAGTTCAAGGGAGAATCCTTTCTAACCCTCATGCAAAAATTATTCCCATTCTGAGAATATGTCGGTCACAAATACCGATTTTTTTTTCTTCTCCATGAACTCAAACAACTCGTCTGTTCCGCTTTGAAGATGCACAGTTCCACTATACGCGGATCTTTTCCGGATCTTCTGGATTATGTAACCGCAAATACTCGGATGGCTCATCAGGGTTGCCATCCTTCATGGCGCCGTTTTCTTTTTCGTGTTTCGATTTTGTTCGAAGAATGTTTTTAGAACGCCTTGCATGTTCCGTCTGACCGTGAAAGTTTTCATTTGGCATCCGTCTGTACGTTATTTTCCCTCTTGGCGGACGAATGCGCACGAGATCTTCATTCGGGGGGAGGCTTCTTTAATGGAAAAGAGCAGATTTTTGCAGGTGCGTAGAGGCCATGCCGCCTAAGATGTGCGGGTTGATTATCGAGGCTATGATGAATAGGTTTTCTCCGGCCCCCGAGTTGCGCCGGCTCGGAATTATGCGCAGTACTGCGAGTGTTAAGCTTTCATTACTCATCCGGTCACTTTTCCTTTTGCCATCCCGCATCCCGAGTCTCGAACAGCGTTCATACCAAAAAAAAAGAAAGAAATTGCGACATTGTAAGAATGTGCTGCATCGTATTCTCTCTGATGCATGGCGTGCATTTCCAGAGTGGGATTCCGTATAGTCATTACAGCGCTCGTGCGCCTCTCTACCGCAGGGCAAGCTGTGGCACACCGAGGTTCATTTTCGACACTGTACATTTGCAAAGGGAACTGAGTAATGTGTGGGATCGGTGTCTACATTAGCAGGCCGCTCCGTTGAAATTCTGTTCAATTAACTGAAGCGAGACGGGGGTTCTTCAGGGCTTGAAACCAGGGTTGCTGGAAGGTAGTACTGCACCGGGTTCATCCTTCCGGGAGGCTTAGCGAGCTGATGCAATAGGGGGTCATAATTGCACTGGGTTCTTGATGAAATCCGCCGGTAATGAATGCTGTGCAACCCGCCTTCTCTTCATTCCAATGTTGAAATTTGTATCCTTCTTAGTGAAGCTTCTTCTTTGTTCCACGATGAAGAATGTATGATTAGATTTTCAGGGTCAGTCTTTCTTTTTTCCAAATAAAAAACATCCCATTTCAAAATGCGAGCATGTTCTTCAAATCTTGGTGCAACTAAACCCTGTTGAGATGCCTCACAAGCAATTAGCTTCCACTCTGAGCAACAGACAAATATCTTTCTAAACATATCTTCCCAACCTTACACATGGAATGTAAAACTTTGACAAGACGCCATTCGCCAACGTTATTTGTGATTCAAAAGTGCTCTTTGGCTTTAGTCACGTCTTCCTTATTCAAAACCGATAACATACCAAAGTTGGACCAAGTATTTAAGCTCATTTGCAGGGTCTCGCATACAACAAATTAGGGTACCATGGATATGTCTATTTGTAGTTTTCCACTATTTTTCATTTTAGTACGTTTATTTCTAAGAAAGAATCCATCAAAACGAAAAAAAATCAGAACCAGCACCAACTTTTCTAAATTTCTCCCGCAGGGTTTCGGAAAAATGCCCTCACAAAAATATAAAAACAAAAACAAAAACGGTATTTTGGATATTTATTTCAGGTTATCTAGAATTCAATTTGACATTTAAATTGAACTTCAGCCGCAAAATAAATTAAAATCAATTGCAGTACAGAAGAAGAAGATTCTACTGTACTTGGAAGTTGACGGATTGTTCAGAGTCAAATAAATAGCAAAGAACCTTAAAATGCTAGTGTATGCTCGCATTTTAAATCAAAATACCGTGTCTGCTCGTACATATAAGGCCACTTTTAAAATATTGGCCACAAGTTTCGCAGAGAACCCTAGGTGGCCAAAATAACTGAAACGATTTGGGGAAAATAGGGGTGCATAAAATGACAAAACTCGAAAATTTTCAAACGATATTGCAGCTCATGATATCATATCTATCTAATTATTTCAATGTCTCTCAAAAGCAGATTCGTTCAAGCACAACGCTCCCCATTTTTTTCTATTGATCCTACGATGCGGCCCCATAATACGTGAATATCTCGAATGCGTTCTGCATCTAAGGCTTTCAAGACATTCGTTTTGAAAAAAGGGCGACCTGGTAAATATGAAATATGGTCAGCATTATTTACTACCGCTTTGGTTAATAAGGCTGTCTTATTGGACCATTCATGAAAGAGTCAAGCGGTAATCCGGCACCAAAATTTTGAATATTCAAAATTGCGTGAAGTTGAAGTTTTCGATTTTATTGGCGCACAAGAATGTTGAGACAGATGCATAAAGGAAATAACACCGTCCTTATTTTAAACAAGAGTTCGAGCGCATCTGATGCGAGTGCTTCGGGCGTCGGGATGATGAATAAGACATCAGTCGCAGACGGGGCCCTGGTGAAAGACTGAGAATGTCCGGAGACTAAGGAGTACGGACGGATTGTATGAAATTTCGTCAGATACGCATTCGCCGGAGCTGTAAAAGAAATTAAAGACAGTCGGACACAATGCACCAGAGGACCCAGAAGGCTCGAAGACCTAAGGGTGGGCAATCGTGCCTTTTACGCACATGACTCGCGAAATTGCTGTCGCAGTGGAGCCAAGGGAATAGGCTGTGAGGAGACGGACCCCACAGTTATTCGTGTAAAAATTCCTGGCGCAAAAAGGACGCAGGAAGGCATGGGCCATCCGAGCGAGTCATCTCAATTACTGTTCAGCGTTGCCAATATTGCCGGGGACGATTTTCTTTTGTTCGTCCGAGAAACACGCGATGGGCCTGGAATTGCGTCCCGGAGGCGTTTCTTCCGTTATCATAAGTAATCTGGGATTTCCCAGGCAATTTGTCTCCCATCAAATAGTATCCTTTCTGGAGGTCCCGGAACAGAAACTCGGTTCCTGCATGATTACGTCGCTAAGCTTTCTAAGAAGGCCTGACACGGTGATTGAACGAATTTAGGGTTTCTGCGCGACCGTTGTTGGAACAACGGAAACGAATCGTTTCATTTCTTTCCTTCTTATGTATAGGGAACTGCCGACAGAACTCGATTGATTTCCTCGCGCGGCTTATGGAGCCTTTTCCAAAGTTTTATGCTTGGAGCTTGAGAATTTGCATAAAAAGGCAGGCAACGCGAGAACCATCTGCTGCTGGGTAGGACCTCCTTTCACGAAAAAGTTCTCTCCATGCCGCCAACCACATTCGAGATAGCCATTAAAACTTTTTTAGCGCGTGGCTTCGCGGTATTTCTATGGCTGCGATCCTTCACTCTTCAAAATGAAGTTTTCAGGTTCGCAAGCGGCAATGATGTTTATTCAAATCAATGCCAGCGCAGCCTTCGGTTTCCTTCTGAATTTCCTGAGAGTTGAGGGAAGATTCACTCGTACGATCCAGTGCATCGAGCATTCCCCAGGAAAAGATGTGATTTCCCGGTGGGATGTACGTAGTTCTCAAAAAACGGATTTCAAATGGGCTGAGTGGGAGAGAGAGAGACAGAGATAGAGAGACAGAGAGAGAAAATAAATCTCACGAGATTTCCTCGACCCGCCGGTACTGAGCGATGTCGACGAATTGGTTCCTCGCGTTTCCAGCGCGACGGCCGCTTACAGTTCCCTGATCAACTCGTTCATCGTCCATCATATTCGGACACCTGACCTGCTGTAGCCCTCAGCAACGCTTATGTTCGCCAGTCCGTTTCACTTGAAACGAGTGTCTTTCTTCCTTACCCGAGTACTGCGAACGTATAGTAATTTACGCTTTTGTTTTCGAATTTACTCCGAAATCTCTTCACAATCTCGGGTTTTAGCTACTCACTCTTCGTTATAGGGCACGGTATTTACCCGAGGATAATATACATTTTCATCAGCTCATTGCACTCGACCTGGTGCGTGTTTGCAGGTAACAAATCTTGCAAATTAATTTTCAGCTGTTCAAAATTGTCTTGTAAACTCAACAATTAGTATACGCACGCATCACCCGAGGAAATTCATATGATTCAATTTGAAGTGATTTGAGGGAATGCTGAATCAATTAATTTTTAGCGTCGAAGATTTGTTTCCTCAGGATAATGGCACCTCCGATTTCTCTGCCAAATCTTTACAGTATACTGTGTATGGATTATTGGAGTATTTGAAAATAAGGAAAATAAGTTGAAATTATGCGATAAATTCGAATCACGATCCGCATCTTCAGAAAGCTGATCAAGGTACAAATCGTAAAACGCATAAGTTAATTTTTCATCTCAACATTTTTCAAATAATTTAAACATAATTCTCGCACAGTTGATTAAACTTGGAGTGTAAATATATGTAATTCTACACCTCCAGAATGTGACTATGGATGTTTTAATTCTATGAGACATACCATCTACTCTCTAATGTCATCAGCACCTATGTTAAAAATGGGTTATAGATTTGAGACGTGGTCTATGTACAATAGTTCACTATGTCAGTTCAAGCAAAGGAATACAACGAATAACTGGGATGAGGCAATGACTCACTTTTACTTTTTGTTCGTGCCACATATGGTGCTTGTGTGAGAGAAACCCTGTGCCTGGTACAATCCTCTCACACAAGATATCTGGTGAAGTCTTGTTCACTCTTTTACTGATGGAAGACCAAGGGAAGATCTCTTTTTTTCATATTTTTCAGAACGTGTGATATTTGTCAATGGATCATATGCCATTCGAAAAATAGAGCTCAACACTTGAGTTTTAAATGGGTTTTACTGGAAGGAAAATAAATGGAATGAATAAGAATTTCCATCTTATCAAATATTGAGAACTCACAAGTTTCGACATTAATTCATCCACAAAAAAGCTTTTCCGGAGGAATGTCAGTGAATTTGTGGTTGACAGATCTCGTTTTCAAACTACTACTTTCCAAGGCTGCCATGAAAAAGAAGAAATTTTAAAAGAATCCTGATCGAAGGGGCCAGTATTAGAATTAGCTGTAACATAACATTAAGCAAACAATCAAACAGAGGTCATTCAAGTAAGTCTAAGGCATTGGTTTTTTTCAATACGTTGGACCTTGTCTCAAGAGTAGCCTCAACATGAATCATACGTTCCCCAAAAAATCTTCGCCGATATTGGGGCCACACTTGAAATTAGATATATTCATATCAGACCGGGAGAAAATTCTGGACCATCTTTCCCAAGATGTTTTCTCGCACTTATTCAGCATGAAGCAATGTCAGCATATCTTATTGTCACCTACACACTTTTTTCGGTGAAAAAATATGAATCACCCGACTTCAATAAGGTGCATACATGCGTGTAAATTTGGAAATAAACTCAAGACAACTATGATGGCTATATGAAGACATTTTCTTCTCGCGCGATCATCTCGTATCACGGACAAAACTTAATCCTGAGGATTGAGAAATGGAAACTGGGTCGATGAAATTTGCATTTCACTTAGAGAGAATCTCGATTGAAAGACTTCAAAGCTAAACCGGGACGTACCAACTACGGTACACATTTTCCGCGAGGGGATCCAACCGAAGCTGTCATGAGATGAAGAGAGATTTCAGAGCGTGACAATTTTATTTTGCATGCGTGGGCGTCGGTGTTGCTGTAACGACGGCGGGGATGTCAAGCCGACGTCTGGATTGCTCCGCTTCTGAAGCATGCTGAATCTATATGCTTTGCTCATGATGCGTGGAATTTCAGTAAGTGTTATGAATGGCTCACGACTCGTCGACTGGAGTGATCGAGATGTGATGGGGAAAGATTCGAGAGCAGGGATCACAGAGGAGTGGCGACGCGTGAAAATCGGGCTTTAGTCGGTACAGCTACTGAATATAGGCTGCTCCAGAAGTATCCGAAAAGAAAAGAGACTGGAAAACCCTCTAGAGACAGGCACCGTTGTGACGTGTGACCTCTTTCTGACCTTCAGCAAACACTCGTCAACATCATGTTGATTGAAACTAACGCTGTACTTCCTTTTTGCATCCTGCACCAACACATGGAAACCGAATGACCTTCAGCGACTATACTAGTACATGTCCGCATTTTTACCAAGTATCGTTGCGGTCGTCAGGTTAAACTAACTGAATTGGTCTATTAATTCCATTAACGTTCGAATGTCCCTCTTTTCTACGGGGAAAAATATGCCAAGAATTACTCGGGAATATTCCCCAGTGGAGGAGCGTCTCACTCGTTCTCTCGTATTGTCTTGTTTGTTTGTCACAACGAGAAGAAATTTTGTCATGAAAAGAAAAAAGTACTGACTGCATTTTGTGTTGTCTTCAATGTGCTGGGAAGGCCAAGTCCCAAAGGAGGTTTGCCTTTCATGTGAAGGTTCAAGTAACTTCCGACAATAAAATAAAAGTCGAATAAATATTCGGGGAATATATAGATGGCGTAAATACTTCGAGCCTCAATACAAGCGGAAATTTTTTTTTTGGTCATCAACATAATTTTCAACTTTGCTTTCTTCCCGGAAGCTGGAAAAACATTTTCGAACAATTTCCAGAAAACACTGACACGCCGCTCTGAAATATACGTGAAGATCATTCCTTGTGATTCATTTAAATAAGCTCATGTGAACTGTTCAATCGCCGCGAGGAAGCACGGGAATCTTTGGATTGAAATTCACATGCTGGTTATACCATTTACATCTAAACTCAAGAAATGAAATAATTTAAAGATTTTCAATTCAGAAATTTTTAAAGCTTCAAACTCAAGCCGTTGAAGAGATATAATAACATCTTTGAAATCTATCGAATTCCGTGAGGTGCACCACGTGAAAGAAAAATCTTCCTAATAAATGCGTCTGTTTACTGCTCATTATGGCGAATTTCTTCGGAGATTCAATAAAATTTCGAACGTATCTCGAATCGTTCAGGGAATACAACAGCTTACGAAAGTTTTGACGTTTTCCTGTTCCACCCTGCTAAAAAAAGGTCTTTCCGGAAAATCGCCTTTTCGTCGCTCGATTTGGCAAATTGCCGCGTGGAAAAATATGATATTGAAACACGGACGGATACAGCGTTCAAGCGGCTTTTATGTTCGAAAGGCTGGCACACCATCAAAAAACATTCGGCGAAAAAGCATTCGCAGAAGTTTCGAGTCCTGATCTCGACTATATTTATGTGCTGGAAACGACAGCCGGACATGTAGGTTGGGTGACGAGTCAGAACGACAAGTTCCTGGCCAGTGCATGTCGAGAGAGTGAGAGAAGAGGAGGGAATAAGGAACTGAGTCGCGATTAGCAAGGAGACACCCGGACTTGTCACTTGCGTGCGAAACGTCGTCGCAGAGCAAAATCTTGCTAAGAGCACTTCCCTTGCGTCGTCACCTTTTGAACTAAAAAAAAAAAGGAAAAGAAAAAAAGAACGTACTGTACAAGTTGAGAGAGGATACTGGACGACACAGCAGTCCAGTATCCTCGTCGTTGGATCTCGTTTATACCAATTCAGCTCGCACTGGACGTCATATGCCAGAGCAAAACATCAGTTTTATTTTTCCTGCTTCTGGGGGCACAGGAATCTTCCAGGGCGATGCTCCAAACTGTCGCGAACAACTGAAGATGTTTTCGGTCGGTTCATATTTTTCAGTTGGTCTTTTCCAGAGATCCTGATATCAGTGATACTGCGCTTCTCGTGGTAGGAATTTATAGAATCTCTATTTTAGAGCAGGGATCCCTGAAGGATTCTGCAATCTTGAGCGGCGATACTCCTGGCTGCTGCCAACTGATGGATCAAGGCTTTCGGGTCGTATAATTTTCAGGCGTCAGTGCTGGATTCAGATTTTATTCTTTCGATGCTTGTCACGCTACAGTTTAAAACAAGGAAAACATTAAATTATAATTTCGGATCTGCTATTTTCACGGATTTTATAAATGTCCTCCGAACGTATTTATGTATTTATATTATATTTAAAGAACTGTAAAACTTACTTCTTCTGGCAATATGTAAAATTAAACCTATTATATCAACAATTCGGCGCTTGGATCTACATGCTTAAAAAAAACCTCTGGGTGATACTGATCAAAACTGTGAGTATTATATAATGCCTCCAGCAGTGGTTTCATATACTAACGTCCAATTATTTACTATGATTTTTTTGTAACGCTTCTTATGGTGAGGATCAAAGAGAAAAACTCATTTAAATTCCTACTCCAGTGTAAGGGTTTGCCGGAATTCTGCCAAAACTTCCGGGTAAACCTGTATTTCAACCTGCCACCAACAACGAACATTGTTTCATTTTAAAAGTCTTTTATCAAATTCTGTCAATTGACGTCTCCGATGAAACATTTTTTTAAAAGACTTATTTATTAAGCCAATACTTCATTTTTGGGATCCTCGAAGAATTGAAGAACCTTTCTTGGAGATCCTCCAAACCGCCACCAACTGACCATGCCACCTAGTGGTTTCATATTCCATTGCAAATTTTTTTCGGAAACAATGCCAACGATGTTCGCACGATTAAGTTGCAATCGAGAAATTCTTTGAATCAAAATTATTATTTAGTGCAGTAATCCTCTTGATTTTCGTAGATGCACGTTTACGTTGCAACCGAGAAATTAATAAAATCAAACTTATCATTTAGTCCAGTAATTCTCTTGATTTTCGTAGATTTCAAGAAAAAAGTATCGTTTCTGAAGGTATTTATACTGTATTCTGCTTGAATAATATGCCCAGAAATCCCGTGAGCAATACTGTAAAAATACCATGAACGAGATTTCCGAATGAAACTACAGTATGTGACCGCGCCAACGTTCTATATTTGTTTGATGATGGTCGTGGCAAGTTAAAAAGGAGTAAACCAGCGAATCACGTTCTCGGTGCTGTCATTGTCAGAATGCTATCCATTTTCCGTGAAGATTTTAAAAATTGCATGAAATCTACCCTTCATTGAGCGTCTCAATTCAATAAATTCTTTCAAATTCAGACCTTCGCCCGACTTTACCTTGATTTTCGCTCCAGTTAGCGCGCTTTAAAAATATCAAGAGCGAGATTTCAGCGTGGAAATATGAGTGACAATGTACTATATTTTTGGAGTCACTCGAGATGAAAGCATGTTCATTGAATGTCCATTCGTCGGTAGCGGAGAAAAAAAAATGCGCATTAGCAATAATGCAGGTGATGCATGAGAGCTCCAGAAGACGGATAGAAGCATTTTTCAGTCCAACGCAGCACGACGCATCCCCGCTAATTGAATTAAACCAACGCAAGACATCTCCCACAACTCCACCATTTATCGTCATCCCACGCCAAGCAAGAGGCGATGAACATACCCTCGCGAATCAAAAAAAAAAAAGCGCAGAACATACTCACCCACTCACGCAAATGCGATGGCGCGCCGAAAAAATCGCGACACTCAACCCAGTAAATTGTCCGACACTGAGAGAAGCCCGGGCAAGGAGTCGAGTCTCTACGCTAAGGTCGAGGGGAAATTGACACAACACTCGGAATAAGCTACGCATCCACACTCCGCGCTGATGAGGCTGATTTCCGTCTGGAAAGCGGCACTCGTATCTCTGATTGCCATCGCCGTCTCGCAACGTTTGTGGGTGACGCGGCACGCTCCGCGAGAACGGGGAAGATGATTAGATAGGTCACAGCGGGCCAGGTATGTTTTTTTCCCTCTTCTCTTCAAAAAGCACATGTTCCCTGGCGAAAAGCGTGACTATAAAAGCGGGTTGTTAGTCGAAGCGCAAATGAAGAGGACGAGAGACTCGGGAACCCGGTACTGCGTGACGTAACTTCGATGCGACGCGGCGTGAAGGACTCACGGCGTCGCGCTGTTGCTTCAAACTCTCGCTGCCTTGAGCTGGAAGTCATTCACGTGATTTCGTACATCCACACGGGTCGGAATAATCGAGCGATTTCAGTGATTGCGTAACTCCACGACAAAACTGTCAAAATCCCGGATTGCAAAGTCCCACATCCACCTGCGAGCAACAAAAAAAAGTGATGAAAAAACATGTTTCATGAAAGGTTCTGTTCACAGAAACGTAGGATAATCCCCCCGGGTGATACTCAAATCTGTCGCCAACAATTGATCATCCGCTCGATGGCTCAATAGTCGAATTTTTTTTTTATAAATCAAAACAGCGATGATTCACATACACACGAAGAAAAAATCGAAGAAAATTTATCTGCAAAGTCTACCTGCTTCAAATCGATCCTTTGAGTTCACGTCTTCGGTAATCTATCTATACGTACCCTCATGATCGTATGTTAGCATGGCAAACACATTAAAGTGCCTAATTTCACACCACTTGCTAAACTTTCTTGATAAGTTCACAATCATAAATAGGAATAATAAATAATAATAATAAACCGACGCATTATAGAAGAGTTTCCATCCACCATTAAATAGAAAGGAAGTTAACCATGATGCATTTCAAAAAAAGCGTGAAACTTTCCGAAACCGTGATCAAATTAATTCATGTTGTCCTTTGCAGCTAGTTTTCAGTACGTCGTACAAATGTAATCAAGGCCAAGTTTATTATCCCAAAAAGTGAAGACTTGCTTCAGCACATAATTTACCGTCATCAGCATTTTGTTATAGGTTGTCTTGGTGCGCTTTTGAAGTTTCCAAGATAAGGATGTGGAATGATTTGCTGTATATCTAAATGCAAATAAAGGCGATATAGCTAGTATAAACTATAAATTAATGTTTATTCCAATATTCGTGCCTCACTAAAGTGGCTTGGATGCATCACATATTTTTCAGTAATTCTTCCTTAGCAGAACCGCATACTTTACAGCTGATTTTTCTTCATCCGAGCTTCAGGGATGCCATGTATTTTTTATTCAATTTGATGTTACGATACATTTTCTGCACTCCATGAAAATGAATTCCTCACTTGGCAGCATCAAAGCTGTACAGAGTAATTCAATCATTTACACACTCGCCAAACATTACCAACAAGTACTAAAAATTCGCTTCCCAGAGACGTGATTTTATTATGTTCAAAGGGCAAAGAAATGACGAAAAACGTTTTGTTCCTCTCGCGGGAATTGCGAAGAAGGCAAGGACTCCCACGAGCACTGAAAAACCAAGGCTCTTTACTCAGCAAGTCCTCGCCACTTTACGTTGAGCCTTGCAGGTACCTGCACTTGGAAGAGACTAACAGCGAGAAAATTTTTTCTCAATCGGACTTTTTTTTATGTGCATGACTACACTGAGGTAAATCTCGGCCCCACGGAGAACTTTTAGAAAATGTTTCGGCGCAGAGACCCAAGTAGGTCATCTTGTCACATGCGCTCGAGCCCTTTCCTTCCAGTCATAAAATCTTCCTAGGCTGCTGTACCATTCAAGAACATTATTTCAGAAAAAAGAACCCTCTTGTGAGTTCCGCGAAACGGATAGCGAGGATGATGGGAAGAGACGGGGTACCATCTTTATTGATATGACCCATGATTTCCCCGGTACTCTGCAGGAGCACCAGGTGAGACTATCTCGATTTTCAAGGGAACATTCATTGCTCATTTCCTGAAGACACCATGTTTCCTGTCTTCGAGGTTTTAATTTTCCGCCCACCTAATTCTGATACATGTTAAGAAATAAGTCAGCGATCAATCCATTACCCGATAGACCGACAATTTAAGTGTGACAAAATGCGTAGGAAAATCTGTTCCAAGTGTCTTCAGCCGCCAGAAGGGCTCGGGTTGATTTGAAAATTATTTTAGCTATTGGACCTTGCCTAGAATAATAATATATCAACATTCTAAGGTACGGCATAAATAGAGCAGGAAACCTTTGAAGCGTCAGTGGAAAACATTGTTTCCTCTAGAAATAGTTTCAACTTGTTCAGGTGGAATTGCAAAATTTGAGGAAGGCCTATATCAATTCGAAGCCATTCAAAATTATTTCATCTTCTATAGACCAGCGTTTCTCTACCATTAAAAATGCGGGAGCTCTTCTGGTAAAAGAGCCCATTTTCGTCTAATGTTTTCTTTTGCCCCGAAAATTTTTGCATTCTTGTCCAAATTATTTGTATTTGTGTGAACATGCATGGTTATCATCGCCTAGTATTTGTGAGACAATGTTGTAGAGCATTTTCATGATCTACTTCTGATTGGAAATTTAATAAACGGTAACTTCTTAAAAATTTATATTTTTCAGGAGCAGCCACGGAACACCCGGGAAGAGCATCCCGCGGCACGAAGGTTGATCACCTTTGATGTGGAATATCCTGCTTTTAAATTGAATACTGCCTGCGGAAATCAGACACCCTTCGGAGGAATAAAAGCAAGCTCGCTTACCTTTCAGCAGAACAGTATCGGTCTTGGGCAGCACTGGCTTCGGCATATCTGCAAGTAAGAATAAAAGAGGCGAGGGGTATTCAAAACCGGTCACGGAACAACAAGCGTGACATGGGCAATATCGTCACCGGGAGCAAGCGGGAAATGAAAAGGGATCCCGAAGTTGCGTGTGCGTCCAATCTCGGACGAATTCTCATGCGTTTTATTCGAGTGCATGTAGCAGGCGAGTCTACCTATTTTCCCCTTTTCTCTCTATGCTGAAGACACGGAACTTACTCCGCGTGCAAATGGACCCCGGACGTCGCGCCGGTTTTAGAACATTGCCCGAGGATCGGGCGATGAGATCATCCGCCCAACCCCGTGTTTACTACGAAGGATCCCTCGCAAATACCCGTCGACTTGCTACAACCATCATCTCTACATGGCAGCGCTTCGGGAAACAAGCATTCAGAAAGGTACCCATCAACAGTTCGAACATTGCGGTGTTCGCTTGAATTACACCGCAATATGTCCGACCCCGATAAGGTACTGAATTTATCGCCTTGTTCCCCGGCGCGTATGGAGTAAATGGCATCACCAGCAAGGTTTCATTCGGGAATTCCTTTGCACTCGTTCTATTTGTGAAATTGCGAATATTTTCTGAGCTCTGCATCTGCACGAACGATCACCATCCGTCATTTCAGCCTCGCTTCCACTTCATTGTAGAATATACGGTGTTATTTTTCTCTTGAACATTCCACCGAATTTGTTTGTGTTGTTGGAAGCATGCAATGTGAGCTTATCCGCAGGAAAGTTTGTTTCGTACAGTAATCAGGCTGGAAGATTCGTACATTTTTGTAAAAGGAGAACAGCAAAAGTTTGAGTTTCCTCAGAATTCGACCGATATTGGACATTCATCTAAAAATGAGAAAAAAGTTCGTGAAAAAACAAGCGAACAGAACAATGTGGCATACATAATCTGCCGAAATATTTCGTCTGCCTCCATCAAGATTAGGGCGCCGAAAGTTCGGATGAATATTGAGATTTCACAAAAGGTCCACTCATGAAACTCGTTCGAGTTCATCGATACTTCTCGGTTGAAATACGGAAATGCTGGCAATAACATCAGCTAAAATACTATAGCATGAATCAATACCATGACCGAACCGAACCCACGCTGATGGGTAAATTGGACTTATTATTCATCCTTCCGAGGTTAACTTTTATATTGAAAAGTTATGTCCTGGAATACATCTATCTAACATTCTAACCCGTTTAAAATTCAGAAAGCAAGTTACCGTTTTTTAGAAAGTACAGGAATTTACCTACTGTAACAGTAAAATGACTTCAACAACGCTGACATAATTATATTAAGGTTTAGCTTGAGCTGATGTTATCCAAAACCAATCATTTCATCTTGTTTTTGTGGGAAGATTTAGTGGTTAAGTGAGAACTGGCCCTCGAAAATTTTTTATTCTTCAGTATATTCGAATGTATACTGTACTATGATTCGGACGGACATCCATGAACCTTTACAGTCTGAAAAAATGTTGAAAAATTTCTAAAAAAAAATAAAAAAGAACGAATGAGCTTCAACGCCTGCGTCATTGCATGGTTCCGACCATCGAAAAAAAAATGCTGCGGATTCCTGATGAAGTAATTCAAACTGAAACAAGTGCGAAGAAGGATCGAATTTAATCCACATTTTTTTCAGAATCATCCACGAATTTTTCGAAATTCAAATATTTACTTTAGCTTTCAACGAGTGTCTTCAACGCCTTCCATGGGTGATGTCCCGCCACAAAGACTTTTAACTGTAAAATTCCTCATACTATTCGATTCACGCCGAAGTACAGGAAAATCTCAAATTCGAATTACGATGAAAGCTTCAATGTAATCCTTTTTCCTCCGGCAGAAAAGTTCAGAGTTTTAGCTGTTGACTGAGTTGCAAACGATGTTGATGCGGTTGGAAAGTGTGAAGAATAACTGGATTTCATTTCTCGTTTCCATCAGCCTTGAAGTCGGAGGCGTACCCGGGCCTGGCATCTTGACGCCTGCTGAAGCAGCCAGTTGTGCTCAATCGATTTGATTTTCACCTCAACATTCGAGGCGCACGATCGTCGGAATCGAATCTCCAATGCGACAATCAAAAAGATAAATAAAACTAGAGCGGAAAAGCGGCGCAAACATTCCCCCTGGATTTCGCCAGCCCGACGCCGCGCCAGCTGGGAAGTAACGTGCGAGAATGCGGAAGGAAGGACGAAAAAAAAATTCAACCTGCTTGCGGAGCATGAAATTGCTTCATTTGCATCCCCTGGCTGGCATCCGCGCTTCTCGCAATGCTCTCCATTCGACCGCAACGAAAAAGGCACGACGTGCCTCCCTAGAAATCTCGGGTAATCCGAGTGAAAAACTGGCCGAGATCGCAAGAGCATTTCATGTTCCGGAAGCGCGGCCCGGAAGAAACTCCGGCGTGCAGGAATGCTCCCGGGCCCGCATATTGGATCTCGGGACGACGAGGACGCAACCGATTGCCTGAAATGAAATCTCATTGTAATCGAATCTCCTCGTTCCGCGGATCGCAACTGGAGGATAATGGAGGAACGCGCCTCCAGGTGAAATACATCGTGTCTTTCAGCCGGAAAGAAATATCGTCTCCCACGGTGCGAAATAATTCAGGAGGAAAGACTCTCGGATCCATTCCCGCTCGCCGCCATCGCGATGAAAAACGACGGGAAACGCTCTGTGCTACGTCGCTCATTAACAATCCCACCCGATTTTCGAGCGGATCCACGCGAATCGAAAACGCACAACGGTTGGAAAATGAACCGGTTCACTCTTCTGCGATGAATCTTCCCATGTATAATGCATGTCAGCCCCGGCTCTGATAAGCTTATAATACAAGACTGGTTCTCCAGAAAAGGCAGAGGCGAGCTTAAGGTGTCGTCGCGAGCACGGAGCAAAAGTAGAAATGGATGGATGTGCCTCATGCTCCATGGGCTATGACACGAGTGCCAGCCACAAAGAAAAAACCCCGTGATACACGGAAGCCCTGCCAGAGTTCCGCTTATAGGTGGCTGAAGAAGTTTCTTTTTCGCATCGCGCAAAAAAATCTCTCGGCACTACTACGACGTTTCATCGAGTTCAATTATGTCGGCACGAAACGAAGCCGCTTTTTGATGGCAAATAGCCCATATTTCACGTCAATCTCCGGGAATCATTATTTTTTCTTGTTCCCTGATGAACTGTATCCAGTATTAGGATCACGACATGCATACTATTCAGAGATCAAAACGCGTCGTGCAGCAAAAAAAAAGACTCGGAATTAATGCCAGAGTTGTCCTTCCCGTGCGATCATGTTGTCATCTTGCAGAATTTCGGGGGATGCAACGTTACAGTAGAAAAAAAAAATAAGGTTACACCTTGTTTCTATTCTAGAAATTCCAATTAAATTCACAGGCAGGGAGAAGGATAATTTGTTTCGCAGAAAGAATTTTTCCGATAGTCTTTTTCTCTTTTCTCAGTTTTCACAAACATCCAAGTACATTATGCAGTACAGGTTAGTATAACCACAGCAGTAAGGAAGGATAATCAATTTTCTCAACTCATTGATTCCTACACTTTTCAATGTTAATGTTGCTGTTGCTCCGAGAAAATTATACTTCGCGTGAAATTCAGGCGATCAAGACGCTTCTTATGCGTCAGAATGACCATTTTTGTGCGATTACCATATTACGCTGAAAAAGTACTCGTTTCAAATTGCAGCCTGCAGCACAAATGGGAAACCTTTTGCAGAGAGGGCTTTGAGAGAACATGAAACCAAATCATTTAGAAGTACAAACCTGCTTAAAGTTTAAGACTTGAAAAAAGGAACAACTAAAACGATCTGCAGAAGGAAACAGCACCAGTTGAGTAATTCTAATTTATTACATACTGTGTTATGAGCATGAGGTGAGTCCGGTTGTTTTTGAAGACATCATATAATTCCGGGTATAGGTAGCGAACATACGAATGTTGTGCTGCTTTACTTGGATGCGAAGGAACCACGTTTCTGAACCCACAGTTTGGAAAATGATGGCGGCTCACATAATCACGTATGCACTCGTCGGCGTAACTTCTCATTGAACTAGACTGATATAATTTGGTATAGTCGACTGTTGAGATATAAATTCTAAATGCTCTTTAAATATGATACGATATCATACGAAAATACTCTGTTCATTTTTGGATTTTACAATAGTATATTTCGGATATGAGTACGTTCCTCATTTTCCAACAGTATCTCAATATACAGTACAGTTTTTCCCAGGAGTTTATATTGAAAAAAAAAACCGTTTCTTCGGCTTCGAGCACGAATGAAGTGCGGTTCACCATACAAATGTTTTTGACTGGTTGTGACAAGATTTGCAGGAGGAGCCCGAGTTGTTGCCCGTGGTACTAGCAGGAAGAAGCCGGGTTTCATCCGAGTTTATTTGGTTACAGATGTAGGTAGGTCACTTGACTTCGAAACGACACTCACCGTATAGCTGAACGGAGCCGATGATTTCACCCAGGCTGCTTCGTGCGTGACACTGGTAGATTCGGTAATCTTCCTGGGCAATGTGCATGATTTTCAGCCTCGTCAGCGTCTGGTAGCCATCCACAGTATCAGAGTCCCTTCCAACTCTGTACTTATCTCCTGGAAAATATGCCATCAAGCAAAATATATCACCGTCATTGTTCTAATCACCCCAATGATGCGCACGCGAAGCTCATCTTTCGTCTCTGCCATCTCCTCTATGTACAGCACGGGCCGCGGGCTGTACTTGCAGATGACGTTGGTTTTCAAAATTCAGGAACTTGAAACTTGCAACCGCAGATACGAATTTTTAATCATCATAATTTTCTCGGTCATCAGGGAAGTTACAAGACCAAGGTATGTGATGGTTTGCATTTTTCACATCTCCATATATGGTTCTCTTTTTTTCAGGGAGAATATTCATTTAAAAGTAACAACAAAGAGCGTCGTTAGTGAGGGCTTCCAGTCTCGAGGAAACTGTTCCAGAACATGCACGGCCATTGTCTTCTTGAAGTTCTAAGATCATGAACTTGCTTTTTTTGTATCTAGGAAAACATATTCTGCGGATTCACTAAAAGGCTTCTTCCATTATACGCTGAAATGCGTCCGCGTTACAAATTCAATCATACACTCGCTGGCTTCGATCGTATCCAGGAAAGTTTGTTAATTCATTCCTAATGAAATTTTTGGAAAACTCAAGCCAAGAGAAATGGAGATCTCTCTTTTTTGATCACGCATTTCAAATAGCTCACATACTCGTATATATTATATAAACGCAAACATAGTGTACGTACGAATAAGTTATTAAAACTAATGTGCCTTTGTTTTATAAGTTCGCACTTCTCAGAATATTGAAATTTGCTTAAGATTTTTGAGCTACGTCAGGATTTCTTTCAAAATAAAATTTTTATTGCTAGGAGGAATATTTTCTTTCGGCAAGATAGTATTGGATACTATCCAATATAGACTACCGTAAAATACAACTGAAAGTCAATTGTATTGCACGCAAGTATTTATCTTTCGTAGTTTTCTTAATCATCAGTGTTCTATGAACAGTCCAGAATGTTATAGACCACCATGTATTTTGTGATTATCAACGGAATACAGCGCACTCTGACCTGCCGCACAAACTTCGCAAAATAGAGAAACTTTTGCTATAAAACTCGGTGTGGGAGATTTTTGATTAGATAAATGTGTTAAAATATGTATATGAGTCTGAATATAAGTGTTTCTACAGAAGTCGAGTCAATTTGATGATGAGGAATTAAATAAGTATAAACAGCAATTGGCCGGTGCGCGACCGGCCGAAAAGATAAGCGCTAGCTTTGTTTTTTCACACAAGATTCCTTTCGGAAGATTTGTACAAAACACTTTTCACAAGAATCTTCAGTTTCACGATAAAAAATGGTTCGATAGTACACACGTCGCGTTCAGTCAAAGTTCGGTGCGCTAGTGTCGAGTCTTGCCCAACTTTTCTCCTTATATACCTCATTTTCTCTTTAGAGAGCCGTGTATCGCGTATATACGCAGTTCCGGCGGAAGGCAGCTGCAAACGGTCATATATTCTATTCTGGATACGAAATTCGTGCGTAACGAATTTCTTCCTTTAGAATTCGAATTCGTGGGAGTCTTTGGGATTTCAACCGGCCGAAAAGATAAGCGCTAGCTTTGTTCTTTCACACAAGATTCCTTTCGGAAGATTTTTACAAACACTTTTCACAAGAATCTTCCGTTTCACGATAAAAAATGATTCGATAATACACACGTTGCGTTCAGTCAAAGTTCGGCGCGCTAGTGTCGAGTCTTGCCCAACTTTCCTCCTTATATACTTTGTTTTCTCTTTAGAGAGCCGTATATTGCATATATACGCAGTTCCGGCGGAAGGCAGCTGCAAAAGGTCATATATTCTATTCTGGATACGAAATTTGTGCGTAACAAATTTCTTCCTTTAGAATTTGGATTCGTGGGAGTCTTTAGGATTTTCAGTTGGCTTCGAGAGCCTTGTAGAGTTTTTAGTGTTTTGTTGACAGCGAAATCGGAGCAGGGGCGGAAATCTGTGCCATATGTTGGCCGTAAAAGGTTTCCGAACTCCTTGCCCGGCTGGCGGGCTATTTGTCTTTCTCGATATGGGGTGTCGTTTTACTGGTCTTCGCTTTAATGGTTTTGGGGCTATCTCTTTGAGGGTTTTATTGCCGCCTCTTGTTTCGGAGCAGGGGCGGAAATCTGTGCCATATGTTGGCCGTAAAAGGTTCCGAACTCCTTGCCCGGCTGGCGGGCTATTTGTCTTTCTCAATATGGGGTGTCGTTTTACTGGTCTTCGCTTTAATGGTTCTGGGGCTATCTCTTTGAGGGTTTATTGCCGCCTCTTGTATTTTTGCGCGCCAATTCGTGTTGGCGCGAATTACTCAGATTTCCGTGTCACTTCGCGCAGGGGGTATTTTTCGCGGAAAATCCCCACATAAGACAAGGTGAAATTAATGAGTTCCTTTTTAGCTGGAGTAAGTTTCAGACGCCTCTGACAGAAACCAGAAGCTGAAACCCGATCAAACGTGGGCGATGTTGTTCTCCAATTGAGAAAAAGATTTGGAATCCCTCAGCAAACACTTATTCAGGAATTTTAAAACCATATTTTTCTAACCTCTTCAATATACAGTATTGCAAGAATTTAGTTTACATACAGTGGTGGTTACAGAAATGAATAACGTGTATGATACATTGCAAGGTCATGAGCTGATCTTGACCCATTGCATGCATATTGACTGATAATTTTTACAGAGCTTTATTATTTGCTTAACTTGTTTTCTTGTTTATGCTGATATAAATAAATTTACATTGATTTTTGACTGGGGAAAGGAGAGATTATTATCTTAAACAGTGCAAGTTGTAGAATATGACATTTTTTTCAATGCTTTGATTTTAGTTCACTGTATATGTGTGAGAATTATGTAATCCTGAAATCTTGATTTTATTGTATTCTGGTCTTGAGCTTTTTCTTGTGTTTGTCATTTTTAAAAAATAATTTTTTGGATACCATCAGTTGTAAAAGAATATCAGAACAATGCCAACTCAAGTTTGTGGGCTTCAGAATTCCTAAATATCTTTAAATAGAAGATGTGAGTCAGCCAGCATAATATTCACTGGTTACTTGGTGGCGTTTGTACAGGTATTACCTTGCAATTTAAACTTACACAATTCAACCATCTGGCAATTTGATGGTCAAATTTTCAGGAAGGTTGACTTGCAATTTGACAACCCTTGCCCCACAATTTAACCTGCTTTGGCCACTTTTTTGTGTTTTTGTACTATTTTTGAGTTTCACAAAGTGTCTTGCAATTTGACCCTAGTTTGGCAACAGATGAGGGGTTGAATTGGGAGGTACCACCTGTATCTGAATTTTTGTTGGAAAATGAAATCAGGAATCTAACAAAAAACTGGTACCTTTACAATGATTTTTTCTCATTTTACTGAGGAAATAATAATGGGGTTAGGTCTTGCAGGAAAACATTTTCCAAGGAAAAAAAATCTTTAGTTTTTTTTAGCAAATTAGGGCTGCATATATATCAAAATACAATACATTGCTGGTTTTTGTATAAACCTGGCTGTTCTTCAAAACTGATCATCATAATGTTGTTGACCATTTTGGATGATATTCTACCCAGATATTGTTCTTCCAGTCATCCAAGGTAACAGAATGCACTGATCCATTTCTTGATGCCAGCAGCTTTAGGAAAATATTATACCCGACTTACGTTGCACCCGGTGTCGTCCTGTATTTCCCGGGAAAAAGACTAAAAGGATCCTGGTACACACCAAACATTTACTCCTTGTCTCCTGCATAATGTGTGATAAGCCACGCGCCGTCTGTTGTCCTGAAACGAGGAGTCTCAGCAGAATCCAAAACAGTACTTATTTCGGAGTACAATAAAACAAAGCAATGCATATTTTATATAGAGGTGATGCATTTGTTTTCGTTATTATACAGGAAGCCGGAATTGGAGCAATGATCTCTTATACAGTACTCGTGAAGGGCCGAGTCCAAACCCGACGCAGGCACGGATTTGTAGAACATAACACCGATCAAAGGGAGAACATAAATTTTATTCTGAGTGGAATGATGATACAATTGTATAATTTCGTTTGCATATAAATCATCTGCTGAGAGCTTCTAAAAAAATTGAATTCACACCGTTCCTCCGAGAATTTTTCTCCCTAGGGTAGAAAAAGTTTTAAAATTGTAGTGAAATATGCGTTCCCTGAGTCAAGCAGGAAAATTTCAAAATGTTTTCTCAGTGAAGAGATTTTTTTGTTGCTGAAATATTCAGCAGTATAGGTCACATTTTTTTCTGCATTCTGAACGAAAATGACGGGTTTAACATTGTTGACATCCTGCAAAAAAATCATAATATACCAAGCATTTTTGGACATCTTTGGCTGAATCCAAATGTGAGCATATAAGGGGAAAACGCCTTGAAATAAATAAAGGCATTTAATCCTGACAAATGATGAGCAAAAATGATTGTCACCTGATGAATATACCTGCTTCAGATAGAAGATTATATACTGGTGAAGCTTGAATATGCAACCTATTTCAAACATGGATTAACAACATTTCAAAATCTTTTTAAGCTTTTGTCATTTTTAAAACAACCATTATCATGATTAACCCTTGGATGGCAGAGGGTTCTTTCCCATCGCTGGCCAAAATCAGATTATTTTTGTGTGCTGGGGTGTTTTAAGTTTTCTGAAGGTCAGAAAAGACCTTCCAGATGGGCTGAGGCAAAGTTGGGATTAATCCGCGAAAAGCCCATTGCTTAGTGTAGCATTTCTTCCATTTTCCCACAAAATTTTTCTGTGCAAAAAGAAAAAAACATCAGATTTTTCCCCAACTTTGACCTCAAATCCCTGTTGTCCTTTTTTTATTTTCTGCCCAGAGGTGCAACAAAATTTTGTGAAAATAGTCCGACTTTGCCGCCCAAGGGTTGAAAAAGCCACATTGAAAAAATAAAAAACCAAGATTTTCATTGAGAGAAACATAAACTCAAGTCCCCTTTCCTTAGACATCAATTCAGGTGGTACCTTGCAAATTTCACCTCCTGCAATTTGACCTTCACACAATTTGATGGTCAACTTTGCTGGAAGGTTGACTCTCAAATCATACCTCTGCCATGCAATTTGACCTGTGGAGAGACATGAAACATCAAATGCCATGTAGAAAACATGCCATTTGACATTGTCTTGCAATTCAACCACTTTTCAATTTGACCCCTAGTCCAGCAATGCATTAGGGTCAAATTACAAGGTACCACTTGTATACTGTTTTGCAGAGCAATTTTTGGGAACAAGAACCGGTATTGAACAGAAATTTTGGAATCTTTTGTGAATGCTAAAAGAAAGGATCAATATTTAAAGCTCTGATCATCAAAAAAAGATGGTAAAATCTGTGGAAAAGGTGTGTGAATGATGCCCAGCAGCAGGTGTAGCTGATCAACTCCTCCTTTTACCAAAACTCTAATATTTTCTGAATGCTAAAAGAAAGGATCAATATTTAAAGGAAAGCAACATTTAACCTGCTCTGATCATCAAAAAAGATGTTAAATTCTGTGAAAAATGTGTGTGAATGATGCCCAGCAGGTGTAGCTGATCAACTCCTCCTTTTACCAATGCCCCCCCCCCCCCAAAAAAAAGCAATAAAGTAACCATTTGAGATAGACGTCTTTGAACAAACAAAAAACTGAAATATCTTCATTTTGAGGCAAACAGAATCAACAACCACCCTCCCCCCTCCCCCCCAATATTCTCAAAATGTATCTGGTCCAAGAACAAGTTGCACAGAGTTTTTTTTCTCTAATATATCCTGTGTATACCCTACAGAAGAAAGACTTAATAATTCAAGATAACCCAAGCTGGAAGTTTCGTATCGCCACTGTTGGCAAGCAGCGCCTTGGGACTATAGCACTGCATGGCGGGTTCTTTCTACGCAGCTGGGTTGAGTGGGATATGGAGCAGGGTTGAAAGGAATATAGGCAGCAGAAAACCCGATGGAAATTGGGGGGGATTGTGGACTCGAAGCTACCAGTATGGGTGCTAACTTTTTAGTGCTATTATTTCTAGGAAACACTGTGAAATATTTTTAGTAGGAAGCTACTGTGAACAGAAAAAAGCTGGTTTCTGAAAATCCACCACGAAGATATTAAAAATACGTTGCAGCTATTTTTGTGCTTGGACCTGAGAATACAAATTTTTTGTTAGTAATAATTTATCTTTACAAGAGATCTGTTCCAAAAATAAACACCTTACTCTATTTTTGGCAATACGCAGTAAAAAAAAACACTCCAAGGCAATGGATTTGGCACACATATCCTGGATCTTCTGTCCAACGATTAGAAGGACATCTTGGTACATATTTACTGCAAAATTTCAAAATTTTCAATTACACATCTAATTCAAAATGTAACAGCATTCTAAACTAAGGAAGCATTCAATGGTAACAACTTCTAAAGAACCGAATTCGGATGAAAAAGCTCCAAAACTTATCTTCAGTTTCCTGTTGTGTGTAAATTCTTGCTATCCCTTCATCCAGGATGATGATAAAATTTTAAGTGGTACCACAAAAGCTTTTATCTCCAGTGGAAGAATAAGTGCTTGACGATCTCTTTGCTTCTGGATATGGTATGACTGCCATTCCTGCGTAGCTACTGATATAATTTTGGTGTCATGCTTAGAAGCATAAACCTTTTTTTAAATATGATCTAATTAAGTAACTATGCCACTCTTGGACTGTGAAAGGCCAATTTGCATCACAAAGCTGAACTAGGATATTTTTGCAAGCAGATGCATTTCACTTTTGGCCAAATGTCACCATAACCCGGCATGAGTTGAGCAGCACAAGTCCAAGTTTTTCTATGAGGAGTTCAGGACTCAACCCTGTTGTCTTCAACTCTTTGACAGCAGCTGTAGGTTTGTTCTGATCTCATGACAAATGGGGAATTTTTGCTACCTTTTCATAGTAACAAAATATTTGTCCATTTTTTGGAGAGGGACCAAAAATAACTACATTTGTACGCAATTATTTGTTATGATGAGATCCATATGAGATGGGGGCAATTTGAGACAGACGCCTTTTGAGACAGAGACAATTTGAAACAGAAACATTTTGAAACAGAGGCTATTTGAGAATTCTCAAAATAGAGACATTTTTAGACAAAAGCATTTGCTAAATTACTTTCCTCATTCCCTTTCTAATCTTTTCTTGAAGGTGTGATAGTGAACAAAATTGCAGTTTTGTCAAAACATTAACTTAAGCCAAATAATTGAAGAACAGCACCTTGTTATCCAGGAAACATTTACATTTGCTTAAAAAATGTCTCTTTATCAAATTGCTTTCTGCTCTAATGATGCATACAAAAGGTGCTTTCCTTCAGCTGTTCCCTTGTTTTGAATTTCCTCTTCTCACATCACCCCATGTTAGCAGTGTGAAATGTCTCTCATTTTAAAGTACATATAAATTTGTTTCTTTCACCACTGACAGTGATTAATGTGTTTGCACAGCAATGTACAACAATCTATGAATCTTCTTTTCAAAAACAAACTTTTCCTTGGTTTCATTCCTCTCTTGATCCATTGTAATACACAGTAAATCACTGTATAATACAAAGAAAAGTGCATCAGGCACATAAGAACATCCCATATCATTTCTCTTTTTGGCAAAATATTGGCAGTGTGTTGTCTGTAGACCAAGGTAAAATAAATATACGAGTTCAATAAAAATATATACTTCAAATATATTCAACTCACAAATATTTGTACAATCACACAAACATAAAAATAGAGAGCTTTAAGAGAGTCTTGCTAAAACGTTCCGCAAGTCTCTCTGAGAAATAACCGCAAATGACTCTAGATTAATTCTGGGGAAATATGTGGGAAGGAAGGTGTAATTTATACCTTCCTGGAAACATAAAATATAGAGGCGAAATATTTGCCAAGATTGAGGAACTGTGGGTTCCCTGAACACTCTTGATGAATACAAATATCCAGGTATCTCTGGGCATATATTATACAGTGGTACCTCGCACTACAAACGTAATCCGTTCCAGGGCTATGTTTGTAGTGTGAAACATTCTTTATGTGAAACACGATTTCCCATAGACTTGTATGGGAAATTGTTTAATTTGTTCCAAGGAGCCCGAGAAAAAAAATTTTTCAAGAAAAAAAAATTGGACTGTTTTACTTTGGCCATTGTCACATGTGATGAAAGTCAAATGACTGTCCTCACAAGTGACAAATGCCAGGTAAATTTTTGTGGCATTAAAAAATTTGTCACCTGTGATGACAGTCATTTGACCATTGTATCATGAAAAAAAGTCTGTGTTCTGAGACAATTGTCTCAAAACACAAAAATGTGTCAGAACACCAAAATTTCTGTGTTCTGAACACAGAAATTGTCAAGAAAATTGGCACACACAAAATTTCTGTGTTCTGAGAAATTTTTCTGAGAACACAAATTTTTTCAAGTGACAGATTTCATGAAAATGTCTGTTTTCTGAGACAATTGTCTCAGAAAACATTAATTTTTGGTGTTCTGAAGAATTGCTGTGTTCTAAGACAACTGTCTCAACACAGACATTTTTCAGAACACATAAATTTCTGTGAACACAAATTTTCATGAAATTTGTCAAACAAAAATTTCATGAAAATTTCTGTGTTCAGAACACATAGATTTCTGTGTTCCGAAAAATTGCTGTGTTCTGAGACAATTGTCTCAACACAGAAATTTTTCAGAACACAGAAATTTCTGTGAACACAGAAATGTTCATGAAATTTGTCACAAAAAGTTTCTGTGTTCTAAGAAATTTCTCTGAGAACACAGAAATTTCTCTGAGATCACAGAAATTTTTTGTGTGACAAAGTTCATGAAAATTTCTGTGATTTCAGAGAAATGTTCATGAAATTTGTCACACAAAAATTTCTGTGTTCTGAGAAATTTCTCTGAGAGCACAGAACATTTTTGTTTTTTGAAATTTGTCACAAAAAATTTGTGTTCTCAGAAAAATTTCTCATAACACAGAAATTTTTGTGTGTAACAAATTTCATGAAAATTTCTATGTTCTAAAAAATTTGTCATGAAATTTGTTAACAAATTTCATGGAAATTTTGTGTTCTAAAAAATGTCTGAGACAATTGTCTGAGACAACATTTTAGAACACAGACATTTTTTAGAACACAAAAGTAAAAATTGAAATTTTTGTGTTCTAAAAATTTCTGAGACAATTGTCTCAAAACACAGAAATGTCTGTAGTCTGAAAAGTTTCTGTGTTCTGAGACAATTGTCTCAGAATACAGAAATTTTTGGGTACTACTGTATGAAAAAAAAACTTGTTTGTAGGAAACAGTTTGTACTACGAAGAAGGGTGTGAATTCACCCTTGTTCGTAGTACAAATTTTGTTCGTACTACAAGGGTTTAAAAAATTGATTTTTGGCAAAAAAACGTTTGTTCTGTGGAATGTTTGTTTTATGAGGCATTTGTTCTGTGAGGTACCACTGTAAATATAAATAACATATATACACTCGCGACTTTGGTGGAATAGGCTTCTTCTAAATTAGCAGTTTAGAAGAAGGCAGTTCAGGTCATTCATCACTGTTGACAAATAGAAGTTGAAAAGGAGAAACACGCAATAATGACCATCACGCATTAATGCCGGCTGACATGAGAGAGGGGGAACCAAAACAAAAGGGGAACAGCTGCAAGGAAACAAATACCTTGTAGAAAAGGATCTCCCTCCAAATAAGGAGAAAAGAAAATAATTGCATTTTGGTTTCTGGGTTACATGCCCAAGACACAGCCTGGCCCATGGAGGCTTTACATCCTGCCCACAGAGCCAGGATTGAAAATTGCTCGCCAAAAATGGAAATCCCCAAACATATAAATCGCCAGATTTCCAACTTGTCCAACAATTCGAGCGAATTATTTGATTAGGGCTTCAGGAAACTTTGTCATGCTTGCTTCTGCCAAGAAATACTATATAATAGGACAGGTGGCAGTTGCAAGGGGATCTCAGTGGCTCTGGTATCAAATGAAAGGTAGGAATATTTTTATCGTTCAATTTGAAGCTTTCCCCAACCTTGTTTATTGTGTTTTCAATTTAATTTTATCCCTTTATAGAGGACAGGTGCGCGGTAGCTTAATTTTCGAAATTACATGAAAAGACATCTACCATCGATTAAAATTGAAATGTGAGTTCTGCTCTGCAAGTATAAGAAATTTCATGAACAATCA
>CAJPEX010000088.1:177272-199045 GCA_905338405.1 Notodromas monacha | reverse complement strand
CTTGATACGCTCGCGATGACAGATGATTTCGGATTCGACCGACAGAAACTCGGTAATGACGTCGTAACATTCTCAGAATATATTTCTTTGCGAGTACCATTGAATGTTGCCCCAGATATTAATCTATAGTTCTATCACCGTGAAGGTAATTATCTGCTTCGTTCGCGCGCCCCCGAAAATAACAAACGCGTGAAACACAGACAACAACGTATTTATGTACGTTGTTGTACGAGTATATACGTTGAAATCTGACCCGAGAACATCCACACGCAAGATAATCACGAGAAGTCTGAGACTCAATATTTTCCGCGGGGCGTTGGAATTTATTTTTGCTCGTTATATTTTGATCGATCACGAAAGAATTTGAATGAAAATTCGGTTATTCACATTGCCCAACTTCCGAGAGAATTGTGAGGGGAAAAAATCAGGCGATTGTTGGCACCTCGATGCTTGAAAGGATTTCGATGTAGGAACAATTAATTTCATTATAACTTCTCGACCTGAAAAATAGGACTGATTGTAAACAGTTATGCGAGTAAACCTCGAGGCTGAAGTTAAGGAACCTTTGACACCTTAACCCACTGAATCAACTTTCCAATAATGCAAAATCGTGTGACTATTGAACCGCGTTCATGCGTATCACCATCATGTCCTTTCATGAGAATTTCCACAAATATGCCGCGTCCTTCGAATTTTAAAGCAGCCAGGTAAGAGACTTCTAATATTTTGTTTCAAATAAATTATTTTCAATGAAAGCGTGTATCTAGGAAGACCTCCATGCCTTTAAAATAAGTGTGGCATTTTTTTGTTCTGCCTTTTCTTGTTGCCTGGGATGCGTGAACTCAAGTGTCATCTTGTGTGTCACTTTTTATTTTTAAAAAACTGCACGCTCTTCCCAGAGAGAATTGACGACACATTAAAAACTGATTCGTCTATATAAACCGAATTGAAAGCAAAAAAGAAAAAAGTAAGTCATGATGCAGTTAAATACAAAAAGGATTAAATGAGATCAGATGACATTTAGGATAGTTGGACGAGCTTATTATCGATGTGATGGCCTCAACCATTCCGACGAGATCACTCTTTAAAAAAAACTCGTCTACTTTTTTTTTTTCAACAACCCTGCACATTCTGAACTCTCATTCATTGAGGCGCAGGGAAAACGGGATCTCATTGAATAGCAATGGAAGACAAATAATGCCGGAGGCCCAATGCGAAAAGATAGCGTGGACATTGACGCAAACTCACCGTCTTTAAGCACGGGGGCCCCGCCTTATAGCCAGTCCGCTTCCGCGATTATTGAGCATAAGGAGCGCGTGAGCCGGCCCGAAATGCGAAGACTTGCCGCTCCGATTGCGTATGTGCTCGCGGCGGCGGAGATCCGCGTCAGATCACGGGCTCATTCCCCATTATCACACCTAACCTCATCTTTCAGGGACGCCACGTTCCGGGCGAACACGAGATATGCGTATCTTCAACGCTGCGATGCACAAATGCGAGAGTACGGTAGAATTCCATCGGAGGCTTTTGATTCCACCAGGCATCAAGCAATTGTACTAACTCCGCCCGAAGTTGATTTCGTTGCGAGGAAGTTTAGGGGTCCAAAACGTACCTCTTTATTTTGTACTCGCGCGGACGGATTTCACTCTGATGAACTGCAGTAAAATCTCGTGATAACGAACTCCCAGGTACCTGATGCGAAGTTCGTCATAATGAAAAATCCGTTATATCAAGATTCATGGTTTTAAAACATTTTTGGGTGAACTTTTTTTTTAATGGGTAATAAACACTGTACTGTATCGTGATTTTGCAATATACAGTATCTTGAAAACTTTTCATTATTCTGATGAACTTCGAACTTTTGAAATAAACTCCTCTTATTTTGAACCTGCCTTGCTTCAAATTTCCTAATCATGTGCCGATCTTCTTGAAAAATAAAATGATGAAACTGTCAGGTATAAGAAGTACTGCACCTATTTCCACGTACACTTCAATCAAGCGCACCCATTTTTCCTTCGAATACGAGGTAAATTCTTTATGATATACTGTTCATTTGAACAAAAGCCATTTAAAAAATTCTCAAATGCCTGAATAAATTCCAAGAAACGTGTAATCCTTTGCTTGTTTTTCAATACTGTACTCTACTATAAATTTTCTTTGCAAAAAGCTTTAATTTTTAATGATGCACAAGTTAATTTTTTCCATTTTCTTTGGGGTCCATTCATAGACACAGGGCAAACAGTTTGTTATTAGTATGAGATTTCAGCTGAAAATTATTTTGCTAAAATTAGGTTATTATAATATTATTCTTATGCAGGAACTGCTGGGACCAAGAAAAATTTCGGTGTACTGAAAAATTCTTTATCACGGGATTTGTTGTACTAGAATTTTTTTGAAATTATTTGGGTGAATGCGTTTAGAGATTTCAGCGATAGTACCGAGAATCTGGCCATTCTCGGGATATTTAATCTGTTGAATGCGTTTTTTTGCATTCGAATAACCGTGATTCGTTTATTATTCGAGCGAATGTATTGAGGTTCCAGTGTATTTAACGGCTATGGCCTGTTCGTTATATAACGGAGATAAATCCCACACCGACTCAAAGCATCCAACTCAGGAATTTGATTTTTTGAGCTGTTGAATGCACTAATTTGAATATTTGAGGTGCCAAAAAAACTGACCAGTGACAATTTCGGTTAATGACGACGCCTTCTGATGAATTACGTTACCTGAAGAAAAGTTTTCTTGTAGTGAAGCCGACGCATGCACGAAACATTTAATTAAGAGAAAGGCGAAGTTAATTCGCCGCTCAACAATCATTTGTAGCAGGTCATATAATTTTCCTTTGAGACTCGGAAAAAAAGTCGGCACTTGTAGAGATAAGACAGTCTTGAGTGCGTTAAATTTTCTGTTTGTGGTTGAGAGAAATGGGGTGGAGTACAAAGATGACAATTATTCTCGCTTCTTTTCTCAACGGGTTTAATCTAGCTCAGGGTTTGAAGGAAAACTGACTGCTCGAAAACTACCGTAGCTCACGATCCTCACTAATTAACGACTNTCGGTTATTCACATTGCCCAACTTCCGAGAGAATTGTGAGGGAAAAAATCAGGCGATTGTTGGCACATCGATGCTTGAAAGGATTTCGATGTAGGAACAATTAATTTCATTATAACTTCTCGACCAGGAAAAATATGACTGATTGTGAACAGTTATGCGAGTAAACCCCGAGACTGAAGTTATGGAACCTTTGAAACCTTAACCCACTGAATCAACTTTCCAATAATGCAACATCGTGTGACTATTGAACCGCGTTCATGCGTATCACCATCATGTCCTTTCATGAGAATTTCCACAAATATGCCGCGTCCTTCGAATTTTAAAGCAGCCAGGTAAGAGACTTCTAATATTTTGTTTCAAATAAATTCTTTTCAATGAAAGCGTATATCTAGGAAGACCTCCATGCCTTTAAAATAAGTGTGGCATTTTTTTTGTTCTGCCTTTTCTTGTTGCCTGGGATGCGTGAACTCAAGTGTCATCTTGTGTGTCACTTTTTATTTTTTTAAAACTGCACGCTCTTCCCAGAGAGAATTGACGACACATTAAAAACTGATTCGTCTATATAAACCGAATTGAAAGCAAAAAAGAAAAAAGTAAGTCATGATGCAGTTAAATGCAAAAAGGATTAAATGAGATCAGATGACATTTAGGATAGTTGGACGAGCTTATTATCGATGTGATGGCCTCAACCATTCCGAAGAGATCACTCTTTAAAAAAACTCGTCTACTTTTTTTTTTTCAACAACCCTGCACATTCTGAACTCTCATTCATTGAGGCGCAGGGAAAACGGGATCTCATTGAATAGCAATGGAAGACAAATAACCGGCCTCCGGGTTACGCTTTTCTATCGCACCTGTAACTGCGTTTGAGTGGCAGAAATTCGTGCCCCCGGGGCGGAATATCGGTCAGGCGAAGGCGCTAATAACTCGTATTCCTCGCGCACTCGGCCGCCGAAATGCGAAGACTTGCCGCTCCGATTGCGTATGTGCTCGCGGCGGCGGAGATCCGCGTCAGATCACGGGCTCATTCCCCATTATCACACCTAACCTCATCTTTCAGGGACGCCACGTTCCGGGCGAACACGAGATATGCGTATCTTCAACGCTGCGATGCACAAATGCGAGAGTACGGTAGAATTCCATCGGAGGCTTTTGATTCATCAGGCATCAAGCAATTGCACTAACTCTGCCCGAAGTTGATTTCGTTGCGAGGAAGTTGAGGGGTTCATGACGTACCTCTTTATTTTGACTCGCGCAGACGGATTTCACTCTGATGAACTGCAGTAAAATCTCGCGACAATGAACTCCCAGGTACCTGACGCGAAGTTCGTCATAATGAAAAATCCGTTATATCAAGATTCATGGTTTTAAAACATTTTTGGGTGAACTTTTTTAAAAATGGGTAATAAACACTGTACTGTATCGTGATTTTGCAATATACAGTATCTTGAAAACTTGTCATTATTCTGATGAACTTCGAACTTTTGAAATAAACTCCTCTTATTTTGAACCTGCCTTGCTTCAAATTTCCAAATCATGTGCCGATCTTCTTGAAAAATAAAATGATGAAACTGTCAGGTATAAGAAGTACTGTACCTATTTCCACGTACACTTCAATCAAGCGCACCCATTTTTCTTTCGAATACGAGGTAAATTCTTTATGATATATTATTCATTTGACCGAAAGCCATTTAAAAAATTCTAAAATGAGCCTGAATAAATTCCAAGAAACGTGTAATCCTTTGCTCGTTTTTCAATACTGTACTGTACTAACTTTTCTTTGCAAAAAGCTTTAATTTTTAATGATGCGCAAGTTAATTTTTTTGAATTTCTTCGGGGTCCATTCATAGACACAGGGCAAACAGTTTGTTATTAGTATGAGATTTCAGCTGAAAATTATTTTGCTAAAATGAGGCATTATTCATGAGTAATAATACCTCATAATAATAATGAGTTATTATTCTTATGCAAGAACTGCTGGGACCAAGAAAAATTTCGGTGTACTGAAAAATTCTTTATCACGGGATTTGTTGTACTAGAATTTTATTGAAATTATTTGGGTGAATGCGTTTAGAGATTTCAGCGATAGTACCGAGAATCTGGCCATTCTCGGCATATTTAATCTGTTGAATGCGTTTTTTTGCATTCGAATAACCGTGATTCGTTTATTATTCGAGCGAATGTATTGAGGTTCCAGTGTATTTAACGGCTATGGCCTGTTCGTTATATAACGGAGATAAATCCCACACCGACTCAAAGCATCCAACTCAGGAATTTGATTTTTTGAGCTGTTGAATGCACTAATTTGAATATTTGAGGAGCCAAAAGAATGACCAGTGAAAAGTTCGGTTAATGACGACGCCTTCTGATGAATTACGTTACCTGAAGAAACGTTTTCTTGTAGTGAAGCCGACGCATGCACGAAACACTTAATTAGGAGAAAGGCGAAGTTAATTCGCCGCTCAACAACCATTTGTAGCAGGTCATATAATTTTCCTTTGAGACTCGGAAAAAAGTCGGCACTTGTAGAGATAAGACAGTCTTGAGTGCGTTAAATTTTCTGTTTGTGGTTAGAGAGAAATTGGGTGGAGTACAAAGATGACAATTATTCTCGCTTCTTTTCTCAACGGGTTTAATCTAGCTCAGGGTTTGAAGGAAAACTGACTGCTCGAAAACTACCGTAGCTCACGATCCTCACTAATTAACGACTTGAGGCGGCGTTTAAAAATAAATTCTGTAATGGAGGCAGCGTTTAAATTGGAGAACGACGAAGTTCCATTCACATTCGAACAGTATATTTTTGGTGGTTATGATATGTTTCTTACAAAAAGTTTAAAAATGTATTCAATGATGGAGGACAAAAAAATTCAATTGGAAAATGGTATCTTCAAACATTTTGCAAGTCATCTGCCATCTGTTTGTGGGGGTATCTCACAGAACAATGAATTCTTTCCCTCTTTCGCATTTATTTTAAAAGGTCTGCTAGTTTTTTTTCTTCTTCATAGACTGAAATGGAAATTAGGAAAACAATTTTCACATATTTTATTTGGCTTATTCAATATTTCGATCAGAATTTGAATTTTACTTTGAATGCATTCAAGTGCTGAATTTACATTTAGCACGAACATTTTACAGCTTGTGAGGTTTTGGTATGGTAATGTGCGAAGCATTCTTCACCTAAATTTGAAATCATTCTCAAACCATGTCAAGTGGGTGAAATTCACGTTTTAAATTGAACCCATATTTACCGTGGATAAATTCTGCCTTTTTCCCAATTCTCTAAATCAAAATGTGAATATTTTACTATTGCATTTTCATGGCTGATGCGTGCGCTTGCAAAATTGAAAAGATGTATAGAAATTATATTTATTGGTACATTGATGCCTCATGCTCACAGAATACAGATTACGGATTACTGTACATACATGAAGGGAAGTTGAATGTAAGAATGCAAGAAATAAATGCCTTAAAATTCAGATACAGCTCATATACTTGCTATATGTGAGCTCTTGAGTGTACGGAGTCCAATTTGTTTTCTTGAAGTTGGTTCTTTTTTGTGTTTCCAGCATACCCCCGAGGGGAAAATAATTCAGGGTAACTCGGAAAGGATTAAGGAATGCGACAGAAATGTCAAGATCTGCTTTTGATGAGAGGTTCATCTTAATGATTGCTGGAATCAACTCGTAAAATTTATGGAACGACCCTCTTACTGTTTGCGGTCAGGGAAGGAAACTGGGCAGAACTATCATTATTTTCCTTCCTCCTGCTGTGCGCAGTTTTAATTCAGTCCCGTCTTCCTCTTCCTGTGGCATTTTTTCCAGATTCCGCAGTTGGTGGATTTGCCGGTGGGGGAGAACCTACATGGGCACTCGGGTGTGTTCGGAGTCTCGTTCACGTCCGAGCGCCGCTCCGGGTTCAACGCCGTTCGCGACATGCTTGCCAACGCCTTCGCTCCTCTCCAGTTCTTCGTCACCGGTCGAGGTCAGTGTCTTGCAGTCGTACTTGAACCTGCTCATTCATTCATGACCATCCGTTCTCCAATTGCTGCATTCCATGCAGCTAAAAAAAATAAATGCACGACATAACCGCTTGAAAAAGTTGGTAAACCTCTCCGGACCGTTCCGCCATGCGTGAGTACCCCGACGAAAATACGGACCCGCTTAAAAAACATTTATCGGGTTTTCAACGAAAAAATAATTAAACGCGGCTATTTACCTTATAATCTCGCTTGCTGCGCGAACAAAGAAAAAAGTTCAAACCGTTTGCAGAAATTGCCAATTTTCTCTGCTTTTAAAAGAGTACTTGGGCAATGGAAAAAGGGCACTGGAAAGGTTTCTGATTTGGTTGACAATTATTTTTTATGCGAAGGTATTGCAATCCAGTCGGGGGCTCGGGGCTGACCGCACTACGAGTTTTTGTCTTCAGAGCGAAAAGAGTTCCAATAAATTTTATCTTCAAGGAATGGCCTGCTTAATGGGGCCGATAATCAGAAAATTATTTTAGCGCGATCTGTACGAAGAACGACCCTTTGATTGCTTTCTCGATACTCATGTACAAATTGAATTTCTATCTCAGGCTCGTTATTCCTAAGAAATAACCGATTTCTTGAAACCTGAAAGTCAGATCAAGAACTGGCTTTCAATCTTAGCGTTAGTTTGTTCCTCTTTCAAATGTATCACCTATGTATTTGAGTATCTTCCCGGGAACTATAAATCTGTATTCGATGTAACACGTATTCTCGCAAGTTACTCTTAATAATCAAGCATTAGTCAAAGAGTTCCAAGGGATGAAAATATCAGAACCCGTTTTACATAAGTGCGTCATTTGGTGCAGCAATTTTGAAAAGGCGTTCTTGGGTTTCCTTTCAAACTTGATGAACCTCCATACCCTTTGGGGGGGGGGGGGGGGAACTTTCTTACCCTTTCTATCCTCGATTATGAAACCTATTTTATTTTATGTAAATAATCTGCACTTAATTCATTTCAACAAGTGTAAATGCTTGCAACTTCTTGCGCTGTGGAGATACATGTGGCGTGATTAACTTTTTTCAAATGTGCTTTCCTTGCAAAGAATCGGTCTGTGGGTCAAGTGATCCATTTATTTGGCATATTTCAGCAACATGAATGCCTATTTTTTTTAGTGACATTCATTGAAAGAAAATTGAAAAAATCTGCATTTGAGTTTTTTATTATTTTTTTCGATGGCATTTCTCGCAACTTTAAAAAATCAGCACCTAAATCAGAGTGGAGCTTTTCAATTAATTTTTAAATATTTTCAATTTGACTGACTTTATCAACTGCGCAAAACAGTCTTATCCGCTACTCCACAAGTGGCCAAAAGCTGATGGAATGCGGCCACCCAGTGCGTATCGAAAAAAAATTAAAAAAAAAAAAACTTGAGGAAACAATGTTTGAGCGTTCAAGAAGAAGAAACCAGGAAATTGCATTATTCGGAATTTGCGTGTCTGCTGTGGCGCGAAAAAGGGAAACCTCAGGAGGAGTAGCGATGGAAAAATTTGCGTCTCGGGATGGGAATCGGGCTTTTCGGCCGCACAAGCGCATTCCGGCGTGAAAATATCGATCCGTCTTCCTGCTAATCGACGAGACGGTGTCGAGGAAGAAAACCCGTGGGAAAAAAATCCGTTCCATGTTGGGTAACCGTTGAGGCGGAGGGGAAAACCGCAGGCGCACTTTCGGGCAAACACGACGCACAAGCATCTCGTTGCCGCGCACATAAAGCCGGGAGCGTTTTGCCCATTGACCCAGTTGCGGAAATTGGCGCATCGTGTCCCTGCATCCCCGTCACGTAACCCGTCCGTTTTCGTCCTTGCTTACTCGGAACGGAAACACTGCCTGACACGTTACGTATGCATCACGTACAGATCAGGCTTTTTCTCCTGATTCGCCGCGAAAAAAACGCCATTAATTTCCTAAACCTTGAAATTATCCTTACAACTAATATTTTTTGTCATTGCAGACCTCATGTTATTGAAATTCCCTACTGAAGATGACAATAAATGCTTCGTCGCGCCAGAGGGCGTTTTGCTGCAGTCGTTTCCCGCGAGGAACTGGTGCAAAATAATTTTGTTTTGTTTACAATGAAAATGGAATTCAATACTGCTAATGCAAAATTCCTCGTCTGAAAAATTATATTCGTCGGAATTTGTTTATAAAGCTTTCATTGTCATGACGGAGCAATAGCGATAGCTCTTTGTAAATTATAGCCGACTTCTTATATCATCAACCAGCGTGAAAAATTATTGATCATGTCAACGAATTTATTAGAATCAAATTTCAAAGAAAAGTCCACATTCTTCTTTTATATAGGTTTCTTTAAAAATTTCCCATTCTTCCAACGACTGCTGATATTGTTTCCTCTGATCTGAAGATTTTTTTTTCCTTTTTTTCCGGATCAGCAGCGTGGCTTTTAGGGCGCTTCAGGAAGATGCATTTTCTCATCAATCAATGCTACCATTCATCATTTCCTTTGTATGACTAGAAGAATCTTTGTCCAACGTGTCAAGTATTCATAACATTGTTGCGTGGCGTTGCATTATAGGAGGGGAGCATATTGCTTCTTGTGCGAAACAGATGAAAAAATATATTAATCATATCTTCGAGAGATGACGGTGATCTTTTTGTTGCATTATATTTCGTGAATAATATAAAAACTTGTTAAATTCAGCATTTTCCGTCATTTATGCAACTATACATTGATTGAGTTGCAAACTTTGATACCACAATGTTCGATCGTGGGCTTGCCTATTTTTGGGAATAATATCGGCTTATCCTTTTTTTTATTGCACTTGGTGTAAGTTGTTGTCAGAACGCCTGCGAATGGTCTGGTTTAAAACTCCTAATTGCTATGTGCAATATATATGCATTAATATAAAGTCTAAATTTTAAACCACGGGATGTCTGACACACTTTACACCTCCCCCTCTTTCATTTGGAAGACATTTTCAGAAATTTTGAGGTGTGACGTAAAATAGTGCGACCTTTACACTTCTCAGTAAAGTCCCGTAGACGCTCCTTTGGGAGTAAGCAAGGGAACCTTCCAACAGCGAAGTATTAATACAGAACATAGGACACCAGTACGTGTCTTGCATGCAATAGCTTTTCAAGAATTTTCAAGTGTTATTTTCATACTGGACTAAAAACGGCTCGCCGGTGAATAAGTCTTTTGGCACCCTATATTTAAGTGAGTGATTTCGGACTAGAAGAAGCAAGCAAGCGGAATCACGGTTTTCCACGAAATTAATTCGAAGTGGATTTCCTCTCGATGAAAATGGAGTGATCTCGTGCCCTGCTTCCCGTTCCTTGATTTTAAATGCATCACAACCACTTTCCTCTCCTAGCAAATCTCTCCTTTTTTTTCCGGGGCAATGACTGCAATCGGGGCTAACGAATTAGTCGGTAATCTGGTCGCTGAAAGCCGCCGAGACGCTCACTGTCAGCTCTCGTTTTCCCGCGTCCCTCTCGCACCTGTTTTTCTTTTTTTTTGCCTATCGAAATAATTACATGTGCTCATAATTTTCTTCACTGATCAATGGGGCCTCCCTGAGGACTCATTTTTGCCCCAACGGAGATAATGACCGCGTTTAGGCTCAGGAAGAAATACTCGGCCTCGTTTCCGCACCTCGGTTCTTTCATGCCGTGCGTTGATTAACTCATCCTCGCTGCGTGGCGATTTGTTCACCAAGGAGTGCGTGATTTCGGCGGCGAGATATCCCATTAAAGCCTGCTGCGGTATATATGCGGGACTGCGACCCGAATTAAAATGCCTGGCGACGGGTTCCAGACACTCACTGCCGTCGGCTGCTCGGCCTCCCTTGAACCGAGTTTCCATTACTCGGCGTCATTAAAAGGGGAGGTAAATTTATTTTCGGACCCGGAAAAAGCGTAATGAAGCAGAAGAGAGGGGGGGGGGGGTATTACGGAATGCGTTTGTGGACAAAATAACCGGCGCGGCTGTCGAGTATACACCGGCGTGAGGTATCCCATCATCGTAGAAATGACTTTCATGGCTTCCTCGGGACTAATGGACAAATCACGTGAAGCATGAGTGCATGACCGAGGTTCCTTTACCGAAATGTCTCCATTTCTGTTGTGCAGGACCGCTGGCTGGACTGATGGGTCTCGAGGGTGTAGGGCTGTTGCCTCTGAAGGACAGCCCGCAGGATGACTGGCCCGAATTGGGGTTCGTTTTCTTCTCCTGGACACCGTCGACCGACGGCGGACTGACTCGACGAGCCCTAGGCATTTCTGAAGAGGTAATCGTTTAACCATTCGGTAATCCCGCAAAAGATCTGCATTTAACGAAAAATAAAAGCATCGCAATAAGCCAAATAAGAAGTTAACCTGTCCTAAACATTTTTACATTTATTCTGCAGTACTGAGAAGAATTGCTTCTCTGCACGCTTTCTTTTCTAATACAGGTGAATTTCGTTACAATTATTTTTTCTGTGACGCTTTTTCTATATAAAGAATGTTTTCGATCCCATGAGATTTTCTCCTCATGTCATAATAAGGAGGACTCTACAACTCTTGAATTTTGGGAATGTGTGCATGAAGTTTGCTGGTTAAATTACTGGCCCTGCACCCCAGTTCTCCCTTAAAAAAAAAGCTCTAAAGAACCGCAGCTTAGTGGAAGGAGTTACCTTACAACTTTTTTTTTGAAATTTTTCATTCAAATAATACCTGTGATCTGTGACCATAGTGTGACACTTGAGACCAAAAAACTACCTAATATTGAAAGGAAATTGAACAAGCTTTCATGCGGGGTTTTTTTCATTGCTGCAGCTAGATTTGGGACTGAGCAATTTCAAGCTTTAAAAAAGTCGGTTCAATTTTTTGGCCCACCCTGTATAGCAACTTATACAAGCATAACATGCAGCTTATATAGGCATAACTTCCAACTTTTATTTCGGCGTAATGACGAAGAAGAACACTGTTTGAAGAACAGATTTTCTACTCTGTACCGTTAGTCTTCGGTGACCTGTCTTTAGGTCATTCTGGAAAATCTAAGAATTTCAAGACAATGACGTAATATCTTCAGCTTTCTCTGAAGGGTGTTATGTTCTTCCAGTTGAGCAGCAGAGATATTCGTGTATGACATTTTTAAAACGATGAATTGGAAAATATCCTACATTAGTGCCCGCATTTCGCGGCGTGAAGTCCAGCAAAAATACATATTTTCAGAAGATTCGCTGCGAAGCGACAGACGAGCTGAAGATTTTTTTAAATTCTGACCGAATATTGGTCTTTCATTAAATTTTGAAACAGCTGTCGTGGCGATATCGACAGACGCTCGAATGCGCTTCAGTAGGGAAGCATTACTTTGATTTAGACAGCTTCCTCAAGCGTCAATAATTGCACAAAAACGCGTCTCATTTACCTTTCCTTCGAAATGGATTGAACTTACGGATAAATGCAGTCCTAGAAAAGTTAAAAATACTAGCGCATAGCGCAACCGAAACCGCCAACGCTGTAGCGGATCACAAGTTTGCCCTAGTACTTCCTAAGCCCGGAAAAATCCCGTCCCACTTCGAGCTCTTGTCCAGGTCGAGGCTTTACAATCCATCACAAAGACTCTGGTTGATCATGTCCCTTTCTTTCCTTCACGCATGAAATAAGAACTGCGACGAATGCAGCAATCCAAACAAGCGTTTTCCTTCAAATTTGCATTGGATTGTTACATTTCGTGCAAATTTTCCTTGGTGATGCTTTTCCTTTGCATGCACAAACGCTGCGAATATCAGACCTTCGAAAAAGAAGATTTTTCGATTTTCGAAACTTTAAGCAGAATGGACTCAAGATCGGGTCATCCATTTGAGCAGTAGAGTTTTCTCCTTCATGACCAGCAGTTCTGCTCGCACTTCGTCTGAACTGAACGAGATCATTAAGTTTTCACTGCAGTTTTATTGTCAGCTAAGACAGAATAAAAAATATAATAAAACTTGACGCCACCAGAAACGAGCTTCGTTGTCCGAAAAATATTCTTGAACCAAATCTTGGAGAGAAATGAGTTCGGAATTCGCACTGAAAGAGCGCCAACATTCCATGCAATGACAAACTATTCAGTTTGCCAGTGTACGTGGATGCACAGTCAATGCCTAGTGTAGTGCAGTACAGTACAGTACTTCGATTGCAACTAATGCTAAGGCATACCTAGAAAAACAAATCTTGAGATACGCTAGGGAATAATAAAAATGTTTCGCAACGAAAAAAAAACATGACCGCCGTGAAATTTCCATGTCGACGTGATCTTAATTTTTGATCATGACTCAAAAATAAAAAAATAAAAAAAAGATTCGGACACTCAATTTGAAGAAACTTCAAGGCCAAGAGTTGGTAGTGTGTCTCCACAAGTCCAATACTTGTGCAAATGCATGTCTTGAAAAGAAACAAAAATCCGCGGATATTGACAGAAATTATGTCGGATAGGAGTGCGGAGATGATATGAATGAAATATTTTCCCAATGGATGGAATAAAATCTTGTTTACGTTTTCCCAATTAGTCTCAAAACTTGCTGCGCTTCGATTTGCTTCGCTGTTATTGGGAACTGCTGCTGGGATTAAATCTCCGCGGGGCAGAGATTTGTTGCCATGACGTTGCACGAACCTGTGCGTGACGGGGAACCTCCTTTTATTTCATTTTCCGCAGGCTTACGGGCCATACCGAAACATCCAGTTCCAAGACGGGTTCACCATCGTGCCTTACGTTCCTCGGCCCAAGAGTCGTGGCAGAATCCGACTCAAGAGCAAGGACCCTTTCTCGCCGCCTTTGATTTTCTCCAATGCGCTGAAAGACCCGGAGGACGTGGATCTGCTCGCCGAAGGTAGGCCGATTTTCTCCGCCCCAATCAGACTCGCAATTCGGGAACCCGGCCCGGTGGCCACCTGCACTGTCCCGGCAACTATTGTCGGAATTATGCGCAATCATCTCGCAAAGCCAGCAGCTTGGTCCACTTCCCGCGCCTCTTTCGAGGCTCCGCGTTATTTGTTGACAACGCGATATTTTTGATGGAGCCGTGTTGTTCTGGCTGAGACACGTAGTTTTAGATAAATTCCTCAGAAATGCTTTGTACCATCAGGATATACTGAAGTTGAGTCTTGGAAAATTTGGCGTTTATCACTGCGTTACAATTTTCTTTCGCCCTTTTACTTCCTGGAATTTGAAGAACTTCGCAGCTTACATCCAACACATGCAGTTGAGTGAGTTGAAAATACATTGGCGGGGTAGTTAATTGCGTCCCAAGACAACACATTCGAAACAGCACGTGTGCTTCATAAAATATGATAAATAAACTATGTAATTGTTGCCTAAAATAAACTGTATTAGTGATTTAAAAACACCAAAAGGCTATTTCCCCAACAAAAGATAGCGTATTGAGTAACTGCCTAGTCCGTTCTGATGATTGCAAAACTGCTTCATGCAATCGCTGCTTAATACTTTTCCTGTTTCAGCACTTGCTGTTTCGGACGTATTGCAATGAAGAAAAAGGGCCCATTTAATCGGATTAAATTAAACCTTGAGCTGTATTTAAACCAATACCGATAGTTCAAAACCAAATCAGAAAAAAATTATCTTTGCAGAGCTGTCCAGAAGGTCTCGTTTGCTAGAAATAAATCAAAATGCTATCAAAATTTCGAAGGAAAAACGCAATTTTATAAAATTGAATCTACGGAAGCGCTGTTTTCCAGATCCATGGGAGTTGAAATAAATTTCTGAGAAAATACGAAATCAAGTGCGGGAAAAGTCCCGCCTATTTATCAAAACAACGAAAACAAGGATGACCTAATACAATCGCAAAATCGAAGCCGAATTTTTCGTGGAAATTAACGCCGATCGAAATTAATGGTCCCTAATCACAAGCCTACATAAACCCATATTCGTCTCTTTATTTAACCCATCGAAATCTCATCAACAACCCGGTCATATATATGACGTTGACAGGAATTTCCTGAGGTTTCAAATCATCGCCGGTCGTGGAAGGGAAAGTTAATTGCCCGCAGTTGCCTTGCCTGAGGGGAAATTCGCAGTTTCGCAGAGAAAGAGAGCATGGAACAGGTGTCGGAGGATGAGAGCATTGTTTTCTGGTTGAACGATAGGTGCGCTGGAGGCGATGCGACTCGGGGCCAGCAGGTCCTTCAAGGCGATTGATGCCAAGTTCCACGCCGGAATGCTTCCGGCTTGCAGTGGGCACTTGCCTTTCTCCAAGGACTACTGGGAATGTCATAGTCGTCATCTCACCTTTAACATGTTCCACGACGTTGGCACTGCTAAAATGGGGACCCTCGACGACCCCACGTCTGTCGTCGATTCCGAACTCAGGTACATTTTTAATAAAAATTCCTTCGGCCGCGGAAGAAAAAGGTTCCGCACTCTGCGAGCAATTGTTTTCAAGTCAGCTCTTCTCGATTCTTTTTTCAGCTTGCGAAGTGCTTTCTGGAATCCGTTTCATTCCCTTGAGCTGAATTCCCCCAATTGTAAAAAATAATAATCTAATTCGATTGCTTTGTTCGATGCACAGAAATGCATTGGGTTTGAATTAAATGAATTCAGACCTCAGGAAACGGAAGTTCATTTGTGCGGAAGTTTTAAATTTTTGAGATACAGTGGGGCCCCGAGATGCGGACATAATAGGTGCTTGCATTTTGTCCCTATATGTCGGAACGTCCATCACAGGTCGGATCACGCTTTTCCATAGACATCAGAAGGAATATATTCAATTGGTTCTCCTGCTGTTGATCAAAAACTAGGAAAAATTACCCCTAAAATTGAATAAAAAATGTATCAGCTTCATGCTACAGAAATAACAATGCTGAAGAAAAATACACAAAATCTGATCTTTTGGCATGAAAAGGAGCCGAAAAAGCAATAAAACAAGCAAAAATCTTTCCATACTGTGTCAGATGATGGAAATAAATCTGAAAAAAATCAGAAAAACTAGCTTGTTTTGAATCACGAATGATAGTACAGTATATTTAATGACAAATTTAGTTGTAATTCTGTCTCAATCTGTTCAAGAAGTATTAACATTTTTATAAAGAAAATTTTTCCATTCGTCTAGAAATTTTGGTGAATTTTATGCATCTCGGGACATTGTCAGCCTTTTTGGGGCAACAAAAATCGCTATAAAGTGTCCTTGAATCGGATCGTCTGTATGTCGGGGCCAACTGTGCGTTAGAGAAAGTTTAGATAATTTTAACGATCTGCAATGTATCTGGAACTTCAGGGCTGGAGGATAACCAATTTCGCAAAATTAACAGCGGTGTAAATCAGTGCAAGAAAAGGGACATAATTGAACCCCTCCTCCAATTCGCCTGAGAAACGTTTGCGAACGCGATAGACCGCAAGGATTCCTATTTATCAGGAGCAATCCACCCGATGATGCATGAAAATTCCATCTGCGGTCTTTTTCCAGCAGAGCTTACTTCAAATCAATTATCAATAAAAAAAAATATCCCCGTNGCCGAAGGTAGGCCGATTTTCTCCGCCCCAATCAGACTCGCAATTCGGGAACCCGGCCCGGTGGCCACCTGCACTGTCCCGGCAACTATTGTCGGAATTATGCGCAATCATCTCGCAAAGCCAGCAGCTTGGTCCACTTCCCGCGCCTCTTTCGAGGCTCCGCGTTATTTGTTGACAACGCGATATTTTTGATGGAGCCGTGTTGTTCTGGCTGAGACGCGTAGTTTTAGATAAATTCCTCAGAAATGCTTTGTACCATCAGGATATACTGAAGTTGAGTCTTGGAAAATTTGGCGTTTATCACTGCGTTACAATTTTCTTTCTCCCTTTTCTTTCCTGGAATTCAAATAACTTCGCAGATTACATCCAACACATGCAGTTGACTGAGTTGAAAAAACATTGGCGTGGTAGTTAATTGCGTCCCGAAACAGCACATGTGCTTCATAAAAATTGATAATTAAACTATGTAATTGTTGCCTAAAATGAACTGTATTAGTGATTTAAAAACACCAAAAGGCCATTTTCCAAACAAAAGATAGCGTATTGAGTAACTGCCTAGTCCGACTCCGTTCTGATTGCAAAACTGCTTCATGCAAACACTGCTCAGTACTTTTCCTGTTGCAGCACTCGCTGTTTCGGACGTACCGAACTTTGCAATGAAGAAAAAGGGCCCATTTAATCGGATTAAATTAAACCTTGAGCTGTATTTAAAGCAATCCCGATAGTTCAAAACCAAATCTGAAAAATATATCTTTCCAGAAGGTCTCGTTTGCTATAAATAAATAAAAATGCAATCGAAATTTCGAAGGAAAAACGCACTATTACAAAATTGAATCTGCGGAAGTGCTGCTTTCCAGATCCATGGGAGTTGAAATATATTTGTGAGAAAATACGCAATCAAGTGCGGGAAAAGTCACGCCTATTTATCAAAACAACGACCACAAGGATGACCTATAATACAATCGCAAAATCGAAGCCGAATTTTTCGCGGAAATTAACGCCGATCGAAATTAATGGTCCCTAATCCCAAGCCTGTATAAACCCATGTTCGTCTCTTTATTTAACCCATCGAAATCGCATCAACAACCCGGTCATATATATGAAGTTGACAGGAATTTCCTGAGGTTTCAAATCATCCCCGGCTGTGGAAGGGAAAGTTAATTGCCCGCAGTTGCCTTGCCTGAGGGGAAATTCGCAGTTTCGCAGAGAAAGAGAGCATGGAACAGGTGTCGGAGGATGAGAGCATTGTTTTCTGGTTGAACGATAGGTGCGCTGGAGGCGATGCGACTCGGGGCCAGCAGGTCCTTCAAGGCGATTGATGCCAAGTTCCACGCCGGAATGCTTCCGGCTTGCAGTGGGCACTTGCCTTTCTCCAAGGACTACTGGGAATGTCATAGTCGTCATCTCACCTTCAACATGTTCCACGACGTTGGCACTGCCAAAATGGGGACCCTCGACGACCCCACGTCTGTCGTCGATTCCGAACTCAGGTACATTTTTAATAAAAATTCCTTCGGCCGCGGAAGAAAAAGGTTCCGCACTCCGTTTGCAATTTTTTTTTTCAAGTTAGCTTTTCTCGATTCTTTTTCCAGCTTGCGAAGTGATTTCTGGAATCCGTTTCAGTCTCTTGAACTGAATTCCCCCATTTAAAAAAAAACACAATATAATTCGATTGCTTTGTTTGATGCACAGAAGTGCATTGGGTTTGAATTAAAGGAATTCAGACCTCCGCATGCTTGCGGGAAACGGAAGTGCATTTATTGTGCGGAAGTTTACAATTTTTGAGAAGTGGGGCCCCGAGATGCGGACGTAATAGGTGCTTGCATTCTGTCCCTATATGTCGGAACGTCCATTACAGGTCGGATCACGCTTTTCCATAGACATCAGAAGGAATATATTCAATTGGTTCTCCTGTTGATCAAAAACTAGGAAAAATTACCCCTAAAATTGAATAAAAAATGTATCAGCTTCATGCTACAGAAAATAACAATGCTGAAGAAAAATACACAAAATCTGATCTTTTGGCAAGAAAAGGAGCCGAAAAAGCAATAAAACAAGCAAAAACCCTTCCATACTGTGTCAGATGATGGAAAGAAATCTGAAAAAAAAAAAAAAACTAGTGTTGTATTTAATGACAAATTTAGTTGTCATTCTGTCTCAATCTGTTCAAGAGGTATCAACATTTTTATAAAGCAAATTTTTCCATTCGTCTAGAAATTTTGGTGAATTTTATGCATCTCGGTACATTGTCAGCATTTTTGGGGCAACAGATATCGCTATAAAGTGTCCTTGAATCGGATCGTCTGTATGTCGGGGCCATCTGTGCGTTAGAGAAAGTTTGGATAATTTTAACGATCTGCAATGTATCTGGAACTTCAGGGCTGGGGGATAACCAATTTCGCAAAATTAACAGCGGTGTAAATCAGTGCAAGAAAAGGAACATAATTGAACCCCTCCTCCAATTCGCCTGAGAAACGTTTGCGAACTGCTATCTGGCGTTCCTAAGGATAAATAGTCCTCGTTAGGTGGGCTACTACGTACTTTTAAGGTAGACGCCAGAAAAAGGTCGTCTCGAATGAAGTTTAGTTAATAGTTATTTTTTTTTATAGGGGCATTCTACCGATAATCTTTAAAAAGGGTTAAGTGCCCACATACCGACGTGGTTTTTAATTCAATGCTCTGACTTTTCACCGTCGAGGTCGGGTGAAAATTGGTATGGATGAATTGCGTGCGAAAAGAATATCCTGGAAAAAAAGATAACGACTTACAATTGAGTGGGTTACGATTACCTCGATCTCGCCCCTTTTGTGGATATGGGCCATAAACCTTGCAACGGTCGGCTGAGAGTCGAAGTCAAGTTTATGACCGCGAATAATTCAAATGGCATTAGCTCCGCCAAGCCAAAATACTTTTCGGTTGCGGAACATATGGCGAAAGTTCTTCTTTTCCGCAACGCCTTTCACCGCAGGCGTGATTTTATGTACATTTGATGAGGTAGAACCTGTGTCATCATATTACTCAATTTTGGCTTTTTGTAATTGTTTGATTAAAGAACAACGTACTAATACTGTGATATTCATTACTTCTTTCGCGACGTTGACCGACCTTACGTTCTTTCCGAGTACAGCGAATTTTTTTTATTTATTTACAAGGTCAGAAGAATGCAATTTTAAGACCTGAACTTCCGTTTAAGATTCGTTGAGGATGATATGAAGATCTTTTGCAAATAGCGTGATTTATAAAATAGCCGGAACGAGTCTGCACTTCTCAGTCCGCATCCGTGATTCTGCGGCCTTGCTTGTTTTGGAAAGCCTCATATGTTTTTTTTGCAATACAAAATTTTTAATCTCTAACAAGAGCGGTAATATACATTAATGTACAGTAATTGCTTTTTGAATGGAGAAAATCTTGTTCATAAAATATTCAGCATATTTAGAAGCAAAATTCAGGGACGATTTCTCGATTTCTCGCGTCGAGGATTTTACATACGTAAGAGACTATCTGCTAAAAATGAGGGTGAAGGAGCTTTAAAGATACTTTCGAGTCCCAATCATTCATGCTTTAATTTACCCATCACAAGCACCTCTTTTGTTGGGATGCTCACAAATCCTTTCTTTCCCTGAGAAAAAAGAAACCGATTCCAAGCTGAGGTTTCTTGGTGGGTGCAAGGGATGCATGCAAAAATCCGGCACTTGCATTTTCAATTATTTGTTTACTCAATTACTTCTCAAATACGATAATTTTCGAGCACCATAAATCAACTTGACTTTTACGGATGTGCACTTCCAAAAAAGTAAGCCTACTTGCCTGAGAGTGGTTCAATCCCAAGGACAGAATTTTATGGATTGATACAATGTATAAATTTTTGCCTTTGTTTTTTGTTCTTTGAAATTTTTTGAGCATGTTCATCTAGGCGTCTCATTTTTGAGACAGTGACAAGAAGGGCTTGCACTGAATGCTTCTGTGTCATGAATAAAGTTTCAGCAGATAATGAGTTAAGCATGCCCATACGAAAAGCATGTGAAATTTCAAGCGGTGACTTCTCCAAAGCATTTGTTGGCAACTGAGCTTTCCAGAAAATAGGCATATTTTCTTGTTCAACGAGACTGTTTATCTTGTGTTGTTCAAGATATTTCACTCAATTTTCCATGTCTACCTCAAACACGGAAAGTCGTAGAATAACATTTCAGTCCTTTTCCGTCACCCGGAAGCAGATATTAACCCACGTAATCGAGCATTTTCGCCCACGTCCGGAATTTGATGAAACCCTCTCTGTTGGGAGGCTGGGTGCAATTGCAAAAATGTGAATGAATAATTCTTCATTTGAAGCTTCCGGAAGCAGATATTAACCCACGTAATCGAGCATTTTTGCCCACGTCCGGAATTTGATGAAACCCTCTCTGTTGGGAGGCTGGGTGCAATTGCAAAAATGTGAATGAATAATTCTTCATTTGAAGCTTCAAAAACATTAACCTGCGTAATTGAGCATTTTCGTCAATTTCAGGAACTTGACGAAACCCTCTTTGTTGGGAGGCCGGATGCAGTTGTCAGAATAAAAAATTATAATTCTTCTTTTGAATCTTCAATAAATTTGCTGGGAACCAGCTTCAATTATTCCAACCCTTCTTCAGGGTCTTCGGTGTGCGGAATCTCCGCGTGATGGACGCGTCCATCATGCCGCAAGTGGTGTCGACGAACACGGGCGCCGCGTGTATGATGATCGGAGAGAAAGGCGCCACGATGTTGCGGAGCTACCGCAAGGCCACCAGGATGGACTGGCCAGCTAAACCCGGGTCCCGAAGAATTTTCAACGAACCCGAGCGACTCCAAGACCAGCAACAGCAACATGAACAGGAGCTACTCCTACAGCAGCTACAACAGCAGCAGGAGCTACACGAACAGCAGCTACTCCAGCAGCAGGTGCACCAGCAGCAGATACAACAATACCACCTACCGACCCAACCGCAGCCGACGACGCTGGGCAACTGGGCCGACTGGGTGGAAGCCCAACGCAATTCGACTGAATTGCCGACGACGGACAAAGAGCAGTTGAATGACACCATCTTCCCAATTTTGCCCGAGGTTACGACGGAGACTAACGAAAACGACATCGACATCGACGGATTCCATACTTTCCAGAGCAGCTGGAAGTTGGAGCATGATCGACGGAGCACTCTTCGGTACGTTGACTAGTTCCGGTCTCGATCAGTCTTATCTGATTCATAAACCATGATCCAAA
>CAJPEX010000088.1:68510-177230 GCA_905338405.1 Notodromas monacha | reverse complement strand
AAAAAATTATAATTCTTCTTTTGAATCTTCAATAAATTTGCTGGGAACCAGCTTCAATTATTCCAACCCTTCTTCAGGGTCTTCGGTGTGCGGAATCTCCGCGTGATGGACGCGTCCATCATGCCGCAAGTGGTGTCGACGAACACGGGCGCCGCGTGTATGATGATCGGAGAGAAAGGCGCCACGATGTTGCGGAGCTACCGCAAGGCCACCAGGATGGACTGGCCAGCTAAACCCGGGTCCCGAAGAATTTTCAACGAACCCGAGCGACTCCAAGACCAGCAACAGCAACATGAACAGGAGCTACTCCTACAGCAGCTACAACAGCAGCAGGAGCTACACGAACAGCAGCTACTCCAGCAGCAGGTGCACCAGCAGCAGATACAACAATACCACCTACCGACCCAACCGCAGCCGACGACGCTGGGCAACTGGGCCGACTGGGTGGAAGCCCAACGCAATTCGACTGAATTGCCGACGACGGACAAAGAGCAGTTGAATGACACCATCTTCCCAATTTTGCCCGAGGTTACGACGGAGACTAACGAAAACGACATCGACATCGACGGATTCCATACTTTCCAGAGCAGCTGGAAGTTGGAGCATGATCGACGGAGCACTCTTCGGTACGTTGACTAGTTCCGGTCTCGATCAGTCTTATCTGATTCATAAACCATGATCCAAAAAGTGAAAGAAAATTAACATCGCGAATAAATTCAGAAAAAAAGCAAACCAATGACTTTATTTGAAGGTCTCCGAGAATTTGAAATGAATTAAATATACAGCACTTATAATTTCTTTCGCTTGAGCGCCCCATGTCCCAGATCACATGGGTTTCTTTGTCATCACGAAAGTGTCCTTGCGATTTTTTCCATACGTTCTTTGACCTGTTTTATTAAATTGGAAAGTGCTGTACCGTATAACATTTGTTCTGATACATCAAAATGGGTTTCGGTCGGTGAATAACATAATTCAGCTCAATCGTTTTTATCGTGACTTCTTGAGTACCTTGCCCATTTGGCTGTGCTGTTCTGTGCCAATCCGCATTTCACTCAGTGGCAATAATTAATGAATAGCCTTTTGCATTTTTAATAGCACACTGGACACGAGCAGCTTCAAGTTTGATTGTGACAAGATATACATTAAAGTACATTACGTGAGAACCAAATTTTTTGTAACAATTTCATTTTGAACTTGTTTTCGAAAAATGCTTGAATTCTTCAGCGTTTCATGCGAATCGAGTACAGTAAAAATGATTTAGGTGACACCTTGATGACACTCGATCCAAAAAGTGTGTTCGAATGGCATAATTTCAAGAACCGCACCCTCATGGACTCCTTTAACCTCTACAAGGCCTCTTTTTTAAAGTTTAGTCATATTTTCAGTTGCTGTTCTATTATTCCTCATCGTGATGTATGCACTATATCTATAATATATTTACCCAGGAAATGGAGTAGAGAACAAGAACTTCGGGAGATTTTCTTTCAATGAATCAGTGTCTAAGCCCTAAGGAGTCGAGCAGCTGGCGTCAGATGTGGGCACTTGGGAGAAAGACAAGGAGTAACCTAAATATATCATTGCTGAAAGAGCCTCTGAGGAGAAAATTAATGTATCGCCATCATATTTCGAACAACTACGTTTACTTACGTAGAATAGCTTTCCGGGGGGCCAGAAAGGCGATGACGAGGATAATGAAGCCATTACTGATCCCAAGCATTCCCGTTTCAGGTTTACCGACGCCACGGAACCCGTGACTCAAAGTGCTGACGAAAACNGAACAACTACGTTTACTTACGTAGAATAGCTTTCCGGGGGGCCAGAAAGGCGATGACGAGGATAATGAAGCCATTACTGATCCCAAGCATTCCCGTTTCAGGTTTACCGACGCCACGGAACCCGTGACTCAAAGTGCTGACGAAAACGTCGAGACTGACATGGAGTACTCGACTGAAGTGCCCAGTCCGTTTGACACCGGCGAGAAAGTCCGCACAACGACGCCGTTCACACCCGCGGACCTCTGGGCGCAAAAGGTGGAGACTGCCAAGCCGATCATCATGAGTTTGGCGGCCGTGGCGGACGTGGTGACGTCGTCTCGGGCCCCGATCCCGACAACGACGACGCTGCCAAGCACGACGCCACCAGTGTCGCTGGAAGACACGACGCCACCGCTGCCGCCGCAGGTGTCGGCCTTCATCGCGTCGCAACAGGCCTTCACGTCAGACACGACGCCGTACCCGGAAGAAGACGCGTTTTTACCGAGCTTGGATAAAGTCGACACGGACTTGGACCTCGTGCCAGTGTTGCCCGAGTCCTGGTCGCCGAATATGGCGTTCTGGTACCCGGAGAAAACGTCGCGGGTCGAACGCAATCGACGCAGTCGACTCATCACTTATCGACATTAACGATCCGCCATAAACCCGTGTACCAAAAAATATTGAACACTTTGTCGGCGTTGGGCGGGAACAAAGGTGGCATGCTTCGTCTCACGCATCAATTGGACTCGCACCAGTTGCGTGCATTTCTCCGGCATACCTTCCATCTGAGCAATATCAGCGTCAGAAAACAATACCCGTACAGTATTTGTTTCCGCTTTCCTTCAAGTCTGATCACGGTTCCGGCTTGGAATCCCAACGAGCTTATTATCCTATAAGTACGACGACGCAAACACAATTTTCCTTATACGTTCCACTCTTATACACACAATACCATCCAAGTTCGGAGAAAGTCACTTTTTAAAAATAAAATCGAAGAAAGTCTCAAAAACTTGATGGCAGACTTGTGTCATAAATATGATTTATGATGAGAAGAATAATCTTCAAAAGGAGTTAGCTCGAAGTGCTTCAAAAATTACATAGAGTGGTCAAACGCCGCTCTTGGTTCTATGTGACCAAATTAAGACAGAAGTGTGGAGTACCTTCCTGGTAAATCACCTGACACTTGACATACAAAACAGTACTTGAAACTACGTGACTGGAATTAAGAGTGTAGGGCATTTTCTTGACTAATAAACTGAAGATTTGCATCACACTGTCACTTTCAGACACAGAAACCGAAAGACTGTGCTTGGCCACTTACAGTGATGAATCTCCTGGAACAAATGTTTATTAAAAATTTTCCTTTAACCCGTTAGAGTGCATTCTTCATTGAAGTGCACTTTCAATTCTGTAGACCACGTTTCATTATATTGCTACGTATATTTTTTCATATTATATGGAAGGGTTCCCTTTCTGTATCTGAATGGGTAGGGGAGAGGGGAGCCGAATTTCGCGGCGAGAGACGAGAGCTTCGTGATTTTGTGTTTCTTCGAGAAAATTGGGAAAATGAAAGTTTCAAGAACTGATAAAGTGCGTCATCCGTTGCTCTGGGTGGGACGACGATAGCCACCTGTGTTCCTTGAGGTAGCCAAAACATTCCTTCTGAATCGTCGACGAGGAAAAGAACAAGTTTTTTTTTTTTAAGCGAAGCTCGTACGTCGAACACTGCGCGAAACCGTCCAAGATTTTGCTACTTTTTTGTAATTTATTGTTGCTCGCAAGCAAGCGCTTAATTTGTCGGAAATGTTGATGTTTTTGTTCTTGTATTTATTTGCTGGTTTCTCGTGGCAGCTCTTGCGCGCTTTCGTCGCGTCGTAGCTGTTCCCTTGCTTCGTTCCCTGTCCCTGACTGACGGGTGCAGTGGGACGAAAGTTGCCGACTCGATGTGATAATTCGGAGTGGAGAGAAAAGGAAGGGAAAAAATCGCGAAAGATTAAGAAGTGTGAAAGAGTGTGAGTGACAGCGAGGTCAGGTGGGATGACCTACAAGATTTAAAAATTTGCGTCGGTCTGAACACGGGATGAACGCTCCTCTTGACTATTGTAAGGAGAAAATAATTCGGCACGAAAAGCATCCTATGGCGAAAACCGCCTCACGGAAATTTCCCGGGTTAAAAATCCCCCTGTGTAAACTTCATGGTGATTTTGCTGATCAGTTGAGCATACTTTTTACGATGTTTAAAAAACTTTGCAGTCAATTTCACTCATCATAAACACTTAACGCTAAAAAAAAAAAGAACCTCGATTCCCGTGCTTCGATTACCCATGCATTTTATTATCCGTGCCTCAAAACCAAAAACCATTCTTTCTCATTCAAAGACATCTTTGACGCATGAGTCACCGAAATACGACTTTACTTTTATTCGTTTTTTGTTTATTCTTCTTACTTTGGTTCATTATTCTAAGTCTGGATACTGTGGACATTGTACTGATTTGTAGGTTCTTCGAGACTTAAAAGATTCTCGAAGTCAGATAATTTTTGAATGCTCGTTTTGCTTCTGTTCATGTGGAATTTTAGATTCCTCTGTACTGTATTTTAATCCTCGTCACAATAAAGTACCACTTTTTATTGTCATCTGTGCATAATTCGAGGGAAATGCTACACAACGTCGAACGGTAAACGTCATCACCTCAATTCTCTTTTACATGGAGATCAAGAAAATCGTGCACGATTTTTGCATTGGGAGATTTTCTCGTCGGGGCTTTTTGTGCTGGATGATTTTCCCCTTCGTGATTTTTCGCTTTGCACCCCTGCCACTCTGTGGCACCTGTGGAAAATCGCATTATACTCGTACAGCCAATTCTTGCCGAGCCTGACCCGCGTTAAGGTCATGTCGATTCCAGGATGAGTGTATTTATTCGGTTGAATGCGGGTCTCTCGGGGGAACGCCGAGTTACATGCAAAAATTTATTCGGATTGAATGTTCTTTGCTTGAGAGGAAGGGGTATTTTTTTTTTTTGTGTGTGGTGAACAAAGATCGCCAGTACTCTTCAACCTGAAATACAAGGTGGTGAAGTCTGAGCTGTGGAACTTTCACTTCAAACAAGGAACAGTGAAATTGCGAGGCGTGCATTAGTTGCTTGCCTATGAAAAAATTATAGTTTGAAAGCAGTTTGATTGCGTCTGAAACTACACAGTAAATATTCTGATCTAGTGCCTGCTCCCAAAGCTCTATTGATCTAATTTTCTTTCGCAGAGTAGTTGGTTGAATTGATGTGTTCAGTGGAAAAGCCTTTCTCTTCGGGAAATCCACGGAAGGACTTTTAATTCATTCGACGCGAAAAGTTTAAAAGCGACCTAGATTTGAACGAGCATTGATTTAATGGTATTGTAAAATCGGCCCATAACAATTTGATACTGTACTTTTCTTTGTTAGTTAAACTCAAAGCTGTACGTTTTCAGCTCCCGAAAATCGAACGTAAGTTTGACACGGGTAACCGAAAAGTTGATCAAGTCCAAGAAATGTTTTACATCATACTAACGCACCGCCTCCAGAAATACCCGTAACAAAAGAAGAACATTTCAAGTGATTTAACTCATATTAAAAGTAACAACAGCTGAAGTTAAATTTGTCGCCAAAGTATTTTTCATAAAAGTCTAGTATTTTCATAATAGGCTAAGCTGTTCAATTCAAAAATACGCGTCATGGTTGAACATACTGTATATCAAGTTAAAGAAAAAACTATTCTGAGAGCCATATAAATAAATATTGTAGCAAGATTCCGCGCAGAAAAGCTCTGGATTTCCTGCATTATTGAATGGATATTTTTCTTATTATATTGACGTCTTTTCACAAAATAAATTTTTATGAAATTTCTCAATTAAAATTCCGATTAGGCGCACATCAGCGGCATTCTTTTGTTTAAAAATCTGATGTTTTTCCGTGGAATTCGCAGATATTTTGTTTCAATTGGCAGTCCAAAATCAGACTGGGTAAAATGATTGAATGACGAATAGATTATCTTTTTAACCTTGGCTGTATTCTGATCATTGAAATTCAGCATCGATTTTCGGAAATTTCGGGAAACGCGCTCATTTGTGACGCACTTGTTCGTCGTACGCTGTCACATTCGTGTCCAGTACCACATGCGTGTCAAGGACGTCATTCATGCGTTCGCGGAATCAATCGAAAGTACACGTTGATGAGGATTCGAAATTATTTCTGGCGAGACTGACGAGCTCGTTCCATTATTCCGCGCACACGCCCAATTGATTTGTGACGTTCTGAACAAGCGTACGCGAGTCCCTGTCTTCAGGTAAGATTGTGGCCACGTGGATACTGCGGCATCATGGATGCGGTGGCAGAGATTCCGAGTGGTTTTTTCTTCCGGGCAGTCGGTCATAGACCGTTTCCCCCTTGACGACCACTGTACAGGGCAGTATTCAGTGAATGGTGGTGATGAGAAGTGGTCGAATGTGGCGCAGTGACTCTTGATTTATAGGCGTCGAGGTGTGGTTAACCGAGGGTAGTGATTCGTTTTCCTCCATCCCAAACGATTGACCTCTCTTTGTACGTGTTTCATGTCCGAACAGCTTTTTGTTCGTTACTGAACCGGGGCTTTCTTCGCGCGAGAATACCAATTTCAATAAAGTTCCGAATCGAGCACACCACCTGACCCTTCGGGACGAGATCAATTATTGTCATTTTTTAAAATCTTGACAGGGATGTTGAACACGATAGGAATCCAATGACTGTTCGCGGTATTCGGAATTAGGAATGTTGAGTGAAGGTACTTGTCTTCGGCAGTGCGCTAAATTTGTACACGTACAGGTACTTGTATATGACTCATCACTCCCAAGTTCAATGTTCTTTATCTTGCTTGAATTTGAGCATCGCTGCAGTAGAAAATCCAACCACGAATGCTTCATGTATACTTCGTAATTTGAGTAAAACAGGACGGACCTTTTTTTTCTTTCTTCAACTACTGTAATTCTTTTGAAACCTTGGCTCTTGGCAGACGTTATTCGCCCTAAACGTTGATGTATTTCCGCATGTGTATCATCCAAGTTTGGTTACAGGCTGTAAATAATGTAAAATAGCAAGTGATAAGCTGTCAGGTGTACCATAACATTTAATTCTACCTGATGTGAGATTGCCGAAAGTTTTTCACTATATTTTTTCGTGTGAGAGGCGGTGCACGAAAATTTAAGAAAGGATACAAGACATAGCACACGAATGTGGAATCGGGCGACATCTGAGCTTGCAAGTTTCTGATGGAAAATGTTGATACTTCGCAATAATCCCTTGAGGCAGGGTTTTCGCTTGGGTATCGGGCTTCGAGCAGGGGAAAATACCTTTACGTCCGGAGATCATTATGCGTAACAACCAAATTCTGTAACAGAGAGACTAAAGTGTTCTCTATTGATAAGCTTCCTACAGTAGACCAAAAATACGTATCAGGAATTCAACAATGAAAAAATTTGGACGATTTAAAAAACGGAGTTCAGGAGGAAAAAGAATGACGGAAATATCCAGTTGAATCTCAATAACTCAAAGCTCCCTATTTCAATTTTTAAAGTTCCTTTCTGACTTCCCTTAGAAACAATGCATTAAAACATCCTTAATAACTCAAAGGCTTTCCCCTTAAACCTTGTCACTTCGATTTTTTTAAGGCCTTTTGGCTACTATTTTATTGACACAGGAAAGAGAAAATGATTAAAAATATAACTTGATGTGTTTCGAAAGAAAGTAAAAGACTATTTGGACAAATGAACCCTTTCCTTCAAGTTCAGCATCCTGTCAGCCATTTAAAGAAGAAAGTTAAAGTCCATCAGAATATCACGAATTGCAACTTTTTGTAATTCCGCTTCCTTTCCCCGACAACAATGCTCATTCTTCCGTACTCAATTTTTTTGGTCGTCCTTTGAAGTCCGATTCAAAGAGACTTGAGTGTACATCAAACGTGCAGCTTTCTTCCCTCTCGATGAACTGAAAATGTTTCATTAAAAATACATCCTACAATCGAATATTGCTCAACTTCGCTTTGCACAAAATAAAATAAACGAGCGGTTTTAGGATAATATGAATAGCTTAACCATATAAAGAAAAGATCGTGATAAATCGTGAAAGTGGTCGTTGAATACTTTTGAGCAGGCGGCTGCTTTTTTAAGCATCAGCAATGAGTTCGTTTGAAAAAGGCGTCAATCAATGGGTGTTTAAAACGCTTCTGTCCCTGCGGACTTTCCCCTGTATTGTGTCATTCGGCACTCGAATGAACTTATTCGAGTGAACAAATCTGGATTGATGTCAAGTTATGAAAGAAGCGCAAACTGCTGCTAGTGAGACATGTGCATGAAACGAAGCATCTGCTTTTTTAACTGCTCATTCAAACAACTTTCGACTTCTCGAAGTCGTCGGAACGAATGCGTGACTGAAGAGTAACGCACTGTTGTGACAGATGTTCCGTAGTCTTCAAACGCACTTGGAGCATTCGTTTTCCCGGGATTAATTGAATTGGTGTCTCTTATAAGCAATAATTATGAGAATTACCATAGCGGCAATAACAAGCACGCAACAAGNGCACTTGTTCGTCGTACGCTGTCACATTCGTGTCCAGTACCACATGCGTGTCAAGGACGTCATTCATGCGTTCGCGGAATCAATCGAAAGTACACGTTGATGAGGATTCGAAATTATTTCTGGCGAGACTGACGAGCTCGTTCCATTATTCCGCGCACACGCCCAATTGATTTGTGACGTTCTGAACAAGCGTACGCGAGTCCCTGTCTTCAGGTAAGATTGTGGCCACGTGGATACTGCGGCATCATGGATGCGGTGGCAGAGATTCCGAGTGGTTTTTTCTTCCGGGCAGTCGGTCATAGACCGTTTCCCCCTTGACGACCACTGTACAGGGCAGTATTCAGTGAATGGTGGTGATGAGAAGTGGTCGAATGTGGCGCAGTGACTCTTGATTTATAGGCGTCGAGGTGTGGTTAACCGAGGGTAGTGATTCGTTTTCCTCCATCCCAAACGATTGACCTCTCTTTGTACGTGTTTCATGTCCGAACAGCTTTTTGTTCGTTACTGAACCGGGGCTTTCTTCGCGCGAGAATACCAATTTCAATAAAGTTCCGAATCGAGCACACCACCTGACCCTTCGGGACGAGATCAATTATTGTCATTTTTAAAATCTTGACAGGTATGTTGAACACGATAGGAATCCAATGACTGTTCGCGGTATTCGGAATTAGGAATGTTGAGTGAAGGTACTTGTCTTCGGCAGTGCGCTAAATTTGTACACGTACAGGTACTTGTATATGACTCATCACTCCCAAGTTCAATGTTCTTTATCTTGCTTGAATTTGAGCATCGCTACGGTAGAAAATACAACCACGAATGATTTATGTATACTTCGTAATTTGAGTAAAACAGGACGGACCTTTTTTTTCTTTCTTCAAGTAATTCTTTTGAAACCTTGGCTCTTGGCAGACGTTATTCGCCCTAAACGTTGATGTATTTCCGCATGTGAATCATCCAAGTTTCGTTACCGGCTGTAAATAATGTAAAATACCAAGTTATAAGCTGTCAGGTGTACCATAACATTTAATTCTACCTTATGTGAGATTGCCGAAAGTTTTTCACTATTTTTTCGTGTGAGAGGCGGTGCACGAAAATTGCAGAAGGGATACAAGACATGGCACCCGAATGTGACATCGAGCGACATCTGAGCTTGCAAGTTTCTGTTGGAAGATGTTGATACTTCGCAATAATCCCTTGAGGCAGGGTTTTCGCTTGGGTATCGGGCTTCGAGCAGGGGAAAATACCTATACGTCGGGAGATCATTATGCGTAACAACCAAATTCTGTAACAGAGAGACTAAAGTGTTCTCTTTTGATAAGCTTCATACAGTAGACCAAAAATATCAGGGATTCAACAATGAAAAAATTTGGGCGATTTAAAAAAATGAACATTCAGTTTTTCACAAATGAAAAATGTTCTGCTCCAAATTTGAGTCAGAGTACAGGAGGAAAAAGAATGACGGAAATATCCAGTTGAATCTCAATAACTCAAAACTCCCTATTTCAATTTTTAAAGTTCCTTTCTGACTTCCCTTAGAAACAATGCATTAAAACATCCTTAACTCAAAGGCTTTCCCCTTAAACCTTGTCACTTCGATTTTTTTAAGGCCTTTTGGCTACTATTTTATTGACACAGGAAAGAGAAAATCATTAAAAATATAACTTGATGTGTTTTGAAAGAAAGTAAAAGACTATTTGGACAAATGAACCCTTTCCTTCAAGTTCAGCATCCTGTCAGCCATTTAAAGAAGAAAGTTTAAGTCCATCAGAATATCACGAATTGCAACTTTTTGTAATTCCGCTTCCTTTCCCCGACAACAATGCTCATTCTTCCGTACTCAATTTTTTTGGTCGTCCTTTGAAGTCCGATTTAAAGAGACTTGAGTGTACATCAAACGTGCAGCTTTCTTCCCTCTCGATGAACTGAAAATTTTTCATTAAAAATACATCCTACAATCGAATATTGCTCAACTTCGCTTTGCACAAAATAAAATAAACGAGCGGTTTTAGGATAATATGAATAGCTTAACCATATGAAGAAAAGACCGTGATAAATCGTGAAAATGATCGTTGAACACTTTTGAGCAGGCGGCTGCTTTTTTCAGCATCAGCAATGAGTTCGTTTGAAAAAGGCGTCAATCAATGGGTGCTTAAAATGCTTCTGTCCCTGCGGACTTTCCCCTGTATTGTGTCATTCGGCACTCGAATGAACTTATTCGAGTGAAAAAATTTGGATTGATGTCAAGTTATGAAAGAAGCGCAAACTGCTGCTAGTGAGACATGTGCACGAGACGAAGCATCTGCTTTTTTAACTGCTCATTCAAACAACTTTCGACTTCTCGAAGTCGTCGGAACGAATGCGTGACTGAAGAGTAACGCGCTGTTATGACAGATGTTCCGTAGTCTTCAAACGCACTTGGAGCATTCGTTTTCCCGGGATTAATTGAATTGGTGTCTCTTATAAGCAATAATTATGAGAATTACCATAGCGGCAATAACAAGCACGCAACAAGTTGAGAACCACGCAATCCATTTCGCTTTCAGCGCTGCTTTTTTGAAGTCATCGTCAGCTCTAGTGTTCTCTGAAGTTGAAGGAGGAAATAAAATCGATTGCTGCGTCCAGCTTTTGTTTTATATTCGATCAAAAATGTATTGAACATTTAGATACCAAAAGAATGATTTCTTCAAGTGAAATGCTTCCCTTTCCAGGTTATTCGAACAATTCTGCAACAAAATAAAATAAAAACATGGGCCTGAATTGTGGGACCTTTCTCCGGCGTTTCCTTTACGTTCTCTTGATTCAATCCGTGTTGTTTTGCAACGCCGAGGAGCCGTGCAACTCTTCTGATGAAAAATATTGCAAAACTATTCACAAATTTATGACATCCGGAATCATACCTGATGTTCTGGAAACTACTCCTCCTCGTCCATTGAACGTGAGTCTTCTGGGAATCCACATGGCGTCAAAAACGACTGTTTTTGCTGTGCGAACATTGGATGGTTTTTCCTTCTACCTGCAATACACTGTAGATTTTATTTTGATGAGGGTAGATGTCACTGATATAGTTATAGTTCTGTCGCAGCTTTCTTTGCCTGTCAGTGTTCCACGACCTTTTTGGGCCCATGGACCAGCAAATTTCTATAAAACTATTTGTGGACCAGAAAATTTCCACAAAAAAGTTTCGGTGGACCAGTAAAGTTTCCTAAAATGTTTGCAAACTTTAAAAGGGTTTTTTTTAGACTTTGTGGCAGGAATTTAAAAAGTTTCTGGTTTTTTGCAAAAATAAAGTTAAGATTGAGAACCAATGAAGCAACTATAGAAGAATGTCTTCGAAATAAAAAGTTGAGTTTGAAGAAAGGCTTCACGGAATCAATAAAGTCAATATAAGTGGTTGCAGCAGGTGAAAGTTTGTCTCGAAGATTTATTAGGAGAAAAGTCAACTTATATTTTTCGACAGAAAATTTCAACTGCGATTGTATTTTAAAGTTTCTGAAAAAGATGACATACTTCATTGCTACTTCTGATAATTTTATTATGCTGAAGAAAATTTCCCGCTGATGAACGGCAAAAACCTTCAGCGGACCGGCGCTGGTACGCGGACCACAGGTTGTGGAACCCTGGTATATGTTGAGTCATCCAAAATTCCGAATGGTTCTGGGTTTCTATTTCTTTAGGTATACAGTATTCGCAAGGTTACTCGCACTAAAAATGCGGACTTTTCAATGCGCTCAGTACATTTTTGGACATTGAAAATGCCTTTTCTTGAACAAGTCAACTACAGAATTTTTTTTTCTTTCGGTGATGATCAAATTCCAGGTTCAATACGAAGGTGGGGTTCAAGCCACGTTTGGAAACGAGCTGAAGCCTTCGGAAACCGCCAAAGAACCGAAACTTTCGGCATCAGAGTTGAATCCCGAGAAGCTGTACACCTTGATCATGGTTGATCCCGATGCACCAAGTCGTGCTAATCCGTTGTTCAGAAGCTGGCTTCACTGGCTTGTCATCAACATTCCTGGACAACAAATCAGCAAGGGACAAGTCATCTTTCCTTATGCAGGACCTGCGCCTCCGAAGGTGAGACGCCGTTCTTCGTTGATCCGCTTTTTTCTTCTGTTTTGAAGAATGTAATCTATTAAAATGTTCGTTTTGTGTTCAAGGGTACTGGTCAGCATCGATATTATGAACTTATGTTTGAGCAACAAAAACACGTCGACCTGCAGACTGCGATCAACTCGCGATCGTCGTTCAACACCCGCGCATTTATTAAAGCGCACGGACTTGGCAATGTCTTCGCAGGAAACTTCTTTTTGGCTCAAAACGAAGGCTAATCTTTCTGAGGTGGACGACTGCATCACTTAATATTTGACGAAAACGCGAATTCCGATTCTGAATTTCTTTGGATAGTCGGTCATGTATAAGAGGAATAGCATTTCCATATTTTTCTCATGTTTTCTTCGACTCGTCTTCTTTGTTGGAAAATAATCAAGCAGCTTCTTTACCAAACTGTATACCTGGATTTTATTGCTTTTTTGCTTGAGTGATATCCGAATTTTATTTCGTTAGAAAAGCCGCCGAGACAGCATACACTTCAATTAGTTTGATATCATACATTATTCGAAACGTCCGTATTGCAGCGTCACCTACTCACGTAATATTAAATTATTCTTGCAATACCGTCAAGAGATGTCGCAATCGTTTAAAGTTCCAGGTGCTGGGAGGTTTGGATGATCAACCCTATCCGATGTCCTGATTAAAGCATTGCGTATCATTATTACTGAACATTTTCACGCTTTATTCGCTCGGGGAAAACGTCTTATTCGAAATAATCCGTTAGGTTCAATGACATCTATGGAAAGAAATTATTATGCAAGAATTCTGCGGGTCCCCGTGTAGCTGATCCGTGAATTTTCCAGAAGTCGTGAGATGATTTTATCTGCTCACAGCATTAAGGCATGATTTGTTCAGTACTGTACTATGCTGTATTTACCTGTCGCCGGAAATTCGGAACTTGTCCTTCCTTTGCCTGAGTTTTGCCGTGCGGATGGAGATGGAAATTACTTGAATGTAAAGCATGATCATTTTCTGACTGCTGTTTCGATTCGCATGGACAAAGTTCGGATCGAAGCTGAGAGTTGAATGTTCATCACATCGTTTTAAATCAAGTAAATAACGTTTAGAATCCACTCTTGCTTGTTTCATTTTTGGCTGCTAGTTGAAATGCTACAAAACATTACGCAAACTATCAGAAATATTTTCTTAGCGACATTGATTTATACCTTACAGCTATAACATAACGCCTCGAGCTTGGGAACTTTCGGTAAGTGATTCGTACCTTAATTTGTCCATATTTGAATAATCCTTCAAGTCAGAATCGTGACTGTAGAAAATTTGGCAATTGAAAAAAATTTGTCACCGAGTCTTGTTTTTCATCTGGAGGACGCAGATGAAACCTGCAAAATAATTTCAATATACTGTACTGTTCTGACAGAACTTTAGAACCATCCCTCATGCAGACCCTCATGAAGCCTCGTCTCACGCTCATAATTAAGACGGCAATTAACTGTTGACAAGTTTGAGTTCGGGCGAACAAGCGCATTCCGCAGACAAATGAAAGCGAAACCAAGTGAAAGGTCTTGTGAGTAAAGAAAGGCTTTATTTCCGCCATGAAAATGTATTAAAGAGCTTCGTCGCGAGCTCTGGAATGCCGTAGAGTTTCCCGAATGTACGCGCATGCATCCTAGAATAAGCAGTGGTCAAACATGATGAAGTTCGCAATCGTGTTTTCCTCGTCGTCGGACCCGAACCCCCTCACCAAACCGACGATGATGGGTAGGTTCTTCGGGCAGAGTGGAGCCCGTCTGCCGAGAAAGAGGGAGGAATCAATGAAACATCCTTGCAACAAGCTTCCTTTCAGCGCAGTCATCAGCGGAATGCACTTCCTGCCCACTCGAGACACGGAGTGACTGATGGACTTCCCATTCCAGAGACCTTTCTTTTTTTTTAGGCGAGGTTTTATGCTCAGGGATACTCACTGTGACCGTAGCCGCGGGTTCCGTCGTAGGAGTTGTAGCTGATTCTGGATGGGACAGCTGACACATAGCTACTCGTGCTGTATGTTCTAGAAGGCGAGTAACCAACGCTCTGGTATCTGTGCCAAAAATAGTCGGAATGAAAACATCCAGCAGAAAATCCCTCATGGAAAAATGCTCGCGGAAGTTCATCAAACCCGCTTCCTGCGCGAGCACACGGTGATATTCAGGGATTACAAAAGAAATCCGCCGAGTTGCTTTGTTCGTTCTTTAAATAAACTGTCAAGTAAAGATGAAAAGCTTCGGTGTTCTACTTGTGGGGCGTACAGCAGGGGCATATTTCGAACAATGACACAACGTCAACATGTGGGTATTTTTACTATTAGACCGCCAGAGCTTTTCAGCAGACGCGAGGAAATTTAAGAAGATCCAGCACTGACATGTACTGTAACTTCGTGAACAGCCTGTTGAAGGCGTCCCGAAATGACTCATCCCGGAACAGTGCATTCCCAAAACAGCCTTTGTGCGAAAAAAAAGGCATCTTCAAACCCGAAACAGCACTTCTACAAATAATCTTTTCATTTCATAATTATAGCTAGTCATCATTTTCAATTTTTTGTGGCTATCGAAATTGAAGACACAGTAGACCTCTGATAATTATGGCTTCAATTGACATATTTTCTTTTGGATTACTGAGAGAAAATATGCGAGCATCTTCAATTTCTTCCACCTGATTAGTGATTATGCCTAATGCCTGCAATGTTTCCAGGAATGTCAGCGACATCGCTTCAGGTAATCATTGTTTAAGACAATTTCTAATTAATTTTATATAATTTGTAAAATGCCTGCACTGTTTGCAAGTATCCAGCATACTTCGCTTTTTTACTTGTCACAAAATCACAGCCGAGATAACCCGTGTTTATCGAAAATTGCATTCTACTGCAGTTGAATGCAATTCCCAAAGTACAGTACAGTATAATTTCAACGTTTTTTTTATTTTCATCGTTGATAGTTAATGCTTCACTCATCATTTTCTAGGTTTGGTCATTTTTTTCGCATTAGTTTCGCTGAGACAATTTGTTTCTGTAGCATTGTTTTGAGACGGCAATAATTTTTTGGGGACAGCGTTAATATCGGATTTTTTCAAGATTCTGTTGCTTGAAGGAAATGTTTACCTTGTGACCGGCGAGGAGTAGATCCGACGGCTGTGGCTCGTTACAACTGGAGTGGAATGAGCGTAAACCCTTTGGAAAGACCTGGTGGAAGATGGTCGTGAAATGAGGCGTCGAACAGGGACCTCCGGGGCGGCGAAGTATTGCGTGTTGAAGCCGCGCACCACCGGCGCCGGTCTGGAATAATGTTGCCTGACTAAGGTCGGACGCACCACGGTCGCCACTGCCGGAGAGACGCCATAAACGCCCGACTGCTGCTGGTAACCCAATGGTCTCAAACCCCCGTAAGTTTCCTCCAACGAGTTGTCAGTGTCGAGCCGCGTCACCACCGGCTGCCTGACGTTGCTGTTGGTATAGGAACAAATGCGGGATCATAACGTAATTTCGTTCCTTGTTTCGCTAAACTCGGGGAGTGAGAGCGAGAAGGGATCCCTGGATTCTCTTTGGGTAGAATAAAGGGTGCCGGAGTGAGAAAGCGTCGCATTTTCCAGGCAACCGTATCCAACGAGGGGAAATTACGACCCCCATTCCTGTAAAATAGTCTACATATTTCATAAACTGTACCCCGGATGAAATTCGGTGAAAATTATCGCCAACATGGGTTCCTTCAATAAATCGCGAGGCGGGCGTTCTGCTTTCTGATCTCGTGAAACGTGAACTCTGAATGCAATTAATTTGACTCAAAATTCTGAAATTAAATGTTGAGGTTTTCTGCTAAGCTTGATCAAGACAGCCACCCATGAAGCTCCCGAGAATGCGAAGCGAACGTGATTTTATTCATCTTCCGCGAAATTAGCCGTGAAATCGTCACGCATAATTGCAGCGCTTTGAAAGCCGATATCAACCTTGTTTGATCAAGGAAACGGTCTAATTTTGTTATTCGGTTCGAACCCACGTTCGCAGTACTTGCTGAAGTACCGTGTAAATGTACAGAGTACTTCCGATGCCACTTGCGTGGGCAGATTGTGGGTTTTCGTTTTTCCCGTTGCTTTATGAAGCACGCGGGCCACGAATTTATTCGAGAAGAAAATTGAAATACTCACGCTTGGCAATGAAATTTGATTATTGGGTGTCAGTTTTGGGACTTGTTTCTTTGGAATATGCAAAAGAACACAATGCATCACCTGTGCTTCCATTAAACGTGCCAAGTAAAACTTTCAAATCCTTAAAACAAGAAACATCTCACATTGATTTATATACTCCGAATATTGCACCTTTGAATGACAGGATTACAGCATGTTTCTCAAACACTTTTCGCGGCTACACACGGTTTTTCCTTTAAAATATCCTTTTTAAAGTTATTCTACATGCTGATCTCAGTTTTACACGAATTCCCTAATGATGCGAATACATTACATTTTTGAGGAAAATCAATGTTAATTAAAAATAACGAAGGCACCTGATATCGTTATTATTATCAGTATTTATCGAGTAATCTCGCATAAATCCCGAATTTTTAGGATCCTATTTTCATCCTTCGATTGATTTCGGTTTCGGATCTTTTTTTTAGACTTCCCATGATCAGATGATCAGCACTTACAACTTTTCGATTAGACACCTTTTTTTTCTTCACTATGAAATATCTCCATTTATTCACAGCAATGTTTTGACGCTCCCAAGAGCTGTGTCTTTGAGAAACACTTTTTTTCAAATTAGCTATTACAGTATATTGATAATTTAATCATAGAAAAAATATTGTTGTTCCTGATAGGCGTACAATATAATAATTTTTATACAGTACTGCATTTGAAATTCAACCCTTTTCTAATAGAGTTCCTGATTACATACGGACGAAGACGTCCGTTTATTACGCCGTTTAATATTGGTTCTATATGATGGTACAGTGAGTCCTCGGACAAGTTTTGTGAGCCCTGAGGAAAACGCCATTTTATTCCTTTTTGACCTCGCTGACGTTTCTAGTTCGCCAAGCTTCTTGTCTATCTGCCTCGGAATGATACGACTCTAAATCCACGAGGCACTTGAAAGTTTACTCCGCCTGCCCGGAGAGCCCGTGAGTGTTCCTTTCGCTGGGAAGGAGCGGAGTCTGATTTATGAATACGGGAGTAGAGTTGATTTGCAGACACCCTGCAGGTCGGGCTGCGCTGGTGCGTGCAAGAGTAGGAAAGTAATTACTGAAAGTTATGAGCAGCGCCCGGAGGGAAGAACTGGGTCGTGGAGACGTGACGCGTCGGCGCCAGAGGGCGGCCGTAGGTCCGGACGCCGTAGGAGTCGTCGTCGTCGCTGCTGGTGCTGCTGCTGCTGAACGCGGCGACCTTCGACGTCGCCACGCGTGTCGGGATCCCGATGTGGCTCTGGTACTGCGGCCTCGCGGCGGCGGCGACGATCGGAACCCGCTGGAAGCTTTGTGCCAAGTGCGACGGGGTCGCGGCGTGATTGTAATACTGCTCCGCCGACCCGCTGTCGCCGAAACCTGTCGACAGGGAAGAACGGATTTTTCATCCCCGCGATTCACGGATGCAGAAACAAGAGCGGTTCTTGTCGCCCAGCGAACTGATTCATCACACGGAATTGCGCTGTCTCTTTTTTTTGCCATGCCCTTTGACTGCGAGATTCGACACTCATCTGACGGAAAACCGTCTCCTCTAACCCTGCGATATACAGTTCAACAGGAATATTTTGAGGGAATATTCCCTGGGACAATTACTCCATCAACAATAACCGCCGCTTCCGCCCCCCCCCCCCCAATTTAAAAGAAGTCAAATCCTAATAACATTTAATACTCGTAAAATGCATGCGCAGTAAGGTTAAATTTCGCAATCCACATTAAAATTCGAAAATGCACAACCAGATGTCTTCTCGAAAGCATTGAAATGCTGTTGTATGAATGTCGAGAAGATTTTCGTCATAAAGGTAGGATCACAATGGTGATTACAATAATATTATTTTATTGTTTTGCATTGAAAAATGAAACTACTGATGATCGTATTTTTGAGATACACTTCCAGATACGACGCTCTGACTGAAAATGATCAGTAGAACTCGAATCATCTGTGTCAAAGAACAGGTGCCAAGAAATACAACCCGAAATGAGGATACTCAGATCGTTCAAACTGAAAAAGCTTCAAGGGGGGCCTATAGCATCATTACGCGAATAATCAATCCATCAAACAGAAAAAATATCAAATTAAAACCATAATCCACGCAGGCCATATTATTACCTGCAAAAGAATTGAATTTTGAACAAGGCTAATCGAATTGAATGTTAATCAAGCCCAGATATTCCAAGTTCTACAGCACGTAAGATTCATTGATTGCTCTGGATCGAGGATGGCGCATGGAAATGATGAACGGATCGGTCTTACTTAAAAAAATATTTCTGAGATATTAATTTCTCCTAGAACAAAATATTATGCACAGTTCAGTTCGAAGAACTTCTTTCTCAGCCTCGAGGTTGAGAATTCCCCTGGAAAATTGTAAACAGACGACACTGATATCGATTTTCGAAACAAACTGAAAGAACTCTTTCTCCCTTGAGCTTGTATCAGAAAGGGAGAATTAATTTCCCTCATGAATTTTTCTCGCAAAAGCCTTATTGCATAAAGCATAAAAAAATGTTTTTTTTTGAGATTTTGTTTGAAGCACTTAATCCCATTTCGCAGCATCGCCGTGAAATTGATCTAAGATTCAGCTGCCGAACACGGCGAAACATCTGATGGAATTATAAAAAAGTTATATCCCGTAGCAGGAGTATACTTCTTCCGCTCGGGAAATTCGTTTGGCAGTACGGAACGAGTGAAGTTCTTTTTTTTTTCTTTTTTTTTTTGACCTGACGGAAGTTCAGTAGTACTTCGGGCTCGCACTCCGCTATTTGTTTTTTCTCTTCCCAGTCATAAAACCCGAACAGCGCTGGCAGAAAATACAGAGCTGCTGATGCACCATTTTGCTCCTTGCAACAGCCCTCAATCAACTGCTCGAAACCATTTCGTCTAAACGATTTCCCCTTTCAGTCGTAAATCTACGCTGTGTAATACATTCTGCTTTCCTAATCTTTGGCATTCTTCACGATAATTGGGGACGTGTCGAATAGTAGTTTCATCCTTCTGATGGTTTGCGTTTCGAGAGCTGCATCAAGAAATGCAAACGATGAGACGCATTTGGAAATTTTTCCGTGGCCCATTCGTTGTATGAAGATTTAAAAAAAAGCAAAGGGAAAATTATTTTGTGGCGAAATGGAATTCGCTTGGGATTCGTGAATGTTCGTAGATACTGTATAAGCAAATGTTTTCTTAACTTTTCAGAGAATATTACTTAAGGACGCTTCTCTCGGTAGGCCCTCCTTCAAGCAAAAATTGCCCAAATCTGAAGTAGTCTCAAGAAATCGCTAAGAATATATATACAGTATATATAAAATTAAGGGGGCATTATTTACATTATTCGTCAGATGGCTTTTTATAATCGCACGGATATTGGTAATATCACGTTAGAGCGCAGTTTGTTTCCATGAATTAAATACAATTTTCAAATTTATGATGCAATCATCGAGGAATCACAAGTTATCAGCAAAAATAATTGGAGCTTACTGTGCTGAAGAGCAATGCCCAGAATCTTTTGGTTCTGATAAATCAGGATTTTCATAAACAGTGATAAAATACTGTGCTGAATAATTGCAAGAATTAAAGCAAACTAGGCTTGCTGTGCTTCATTCCAACATATGGTTGACAAAGTCTCTGTGCTAATATGCGTCGAAGTTTGTGGGGATGTCGACGATTTCACGACAGATTATTCTTTACTCTTCAATCCGTTAAATGAATGTTCCTAACAATAGAGTCCAATCATCTGTTATTTTCGGGAGAAGGCATCCGGGCGTTCGTCTGGCGAGTTCTACAGTACTATACACGTGTACTTGGTTTACATATTTTTGCAACCAGGGTTGAAGGATGTGTTTATTCGCGAAAGGCACGAGGGTTTTGTAGTGCCCTTCGGATTGGTCGTGATCTAAAAGCGTAAACTTCTTGTGGTAGGTGGCGAGAACCCAGTGTTGACGCAAACAATTTACGGGAGCCGCTTACCCAAGGAGTGCGACCCGGCACCTGGAAGAAACGCTCCGCCCTGGTTCAGCTCAAAGCCCGAGCCGCGATACGGGAAAAATCCGTGATCCCTTTTCGTCACCGACTTGTTTCCGGCGCCGGTGTCGGTGTCGGTGTCGCTTTTCCCGAGAACAACGGCGACAGCCACCTTGAAAGGGGCGAGCGGGGAAAAATTCGCGATTATACTGGATTGCACAGCACAGGTAGAAAAAAAAGGCGTCCGCGCCACAATTTTTCACTCACAATCAAAAGTAATCCCAGGGACTGCATGATGTGTTTGTTCTGGACGTTTCGGATTCTGGATCGAATGCCAAGTGCCCTGCGGGTCTGTAGCTTTTATAAGTCGACGTCGAAGGACGACGGACTGGCTCTCGTGACAGGGAAACCGTCATGAAACAAGGGATTCCACTAAACATCTCGCCACGAACTCGTCCCGTTCGTCACGTATTCGGGAGCAATGCCAAGGTCCGGCGATTTACTTGGAAAAGTCGATGAATGGGCGACAATCTCGCCGACGAAGCATGCCGAAGGGAAGAGTGCCTTTTTTTTTTGTCGTCTCCCAGGATGACAAAGGGAATGCCTGAGCTTTTGTTATCGTTTCCCTGCAGATGGTTAACGTGGCAACCGGAGGCCTGATAACCGGCAGTAGTCACGACAGGACTGGCGGGGGTTTATTGTGTTTGCTTTGCGCGTCGGGCGCCTGAAGAGGATGAGACAATGGGGGGCGGATTATCCCTGTCAGCGGGCGACTAAGAATCAGAGTTGCCGCTCAGGCTCCCTTTTTGCGGCATTCACGCCCGTCATTCGTCCGATCGCGATTAATAATGCAAGAGTGTCTCATGTTCCGCATCAGTCCTATCCTATAGGCGTAATTCCAGCAATCATCTCACCCAAACGAGCGTGTATGATACAGGACCTGAAATTGAGTTCTGTTCCTCTATTACAGTATCTGAATATGATTCAGCTATCTCATCACACATCTTCCTATATGATCTGTAAGTTTTGAGGCTTTGCCACTTTGATGACGCACGGGATGGTCCAACTGTTTCAAACCTTCCCAAGTCAAACACCTCCCTACGTCACACTTTTTTAGTCCCCGTCCGGATTCTCTTAGGAACAATGGGTATTATAGATCTCCCAAACTAAAAACACATGCCCTCTCGTAAACCTCTATAATTTGAATTTCTAGAAGCTTTTGTGCAAATATTCTGGGGACCAAGGAAAAAGAGCAGAAATACAAATGTAGCTCCATTCTTTTCAAAAGGAAAGGAGTTACTAATCGGGCAAATTAACCCTTGCCTCAGAGTTGATTGTCAGCTTTTTCACCAGGCAGCTTCAGGCCCAGAAGATCAACAATTTTACCATTGGGTAATTTTTCATTTTCTCCCAGGGAAAATGCTAGTTTCCCTTCCTCAGAAACCCCTCAAGTCAAATTTCGAGGGCTCCTCGCAGTTAAACTTGTGGGGGATTGACTGTAGTATGGTCTATTTATCTATCCATGACGGATGAGACGTTTTGTCCATCCACCTTTTTCAAATAAAAAAAAGGTTTTGAATATTTAATCCCAAGTTTTCACTTGCATCGGATTCATGAAGAACATGAATAGTAAATCAAATCGTTCATTCTTTAACAGCACTGATTTGTTCTTAGAAGAGGAGTCCTTTCATAACAGAACATTTCTTCTGTTATAATTGTGTTCAAAAGTAATCGACCAATCCTTGTACGAACGCAAACAGCTAATTTTCGTGTTACTCGTCGAACCCGTTTTTCTCGTTCGAGATGTCAGAAAAATTTGACCTGGAAAACTACCGAAGCGGTTCGATGAGACCTGATCGACACAGAGAATGGTAGTTCATCATTAGATAGCATGGGTGTCATGGATGTCATGCATCACATGAACATGTGAATTATTATGAATGCATTCGAGCAGAGAGCAAATCGGAAATGCTGGTTCTGTCAGTCCAGAAGCATCATCGAATGTTAAGAAGTGGAGAATAAATGAGGAACTTGAATTCGAATTGTATCCTTCCAGCGAAGCATAGAAACCCGTTGATTAAATGGGAGGATGTACTCTCGAGATGCAGAAAAGCGGAGGTGCTAGAAAAGCTTTCCAGCGAATTACATCATAAGATGGAGATGCGCGTTTCTCAGGGGAAATCGAAAGAGATCCGTGATCAATGCACGATGGCAACTCTGTTGATTTATTAAAGTACGCGGCAAAAGAACGAGGGACGTGGATGGAAGAATAGGAAATAAGTCAAAAGAGACGCCCCAACAGTTGCACCGGCGACTTATGGCGAGAGCATACAAGAAGAGCTTGCTGCTGCTGCTGCTGCGTGACACGTGTCCGCTGGGTCTGGAGTATATGGACTGACTTGACTCCAGTTTCTTTTCCCACAACGTACTCCCCCAAACATTCCGACCCCTAAGCATTTTGTTGACTTTTCATCTCCGCGTGGTCACATATTTGCCCTTGCCGCACGCCGGAGCGGTCAAATTTCTGCAATCGCCACTCGCCAATGGATCCCCCATCACGCATTCGAACCCGCTTTTTGGCACATCGCGACAGCGTTTATTTGTTTCAATTATCATGCAGAGATTTTTTCTCCCCAGATGATCAGCAACCGGACTTCTGGGTTAAGTTCGTGGAAAATTCAACAATTTTAAAACCGAAGTAAGTTTTATCTGACCCGCCGAGACCTAGTTGGAATTTATTTCGATGGTCGACTGCTGGTGGGCTTCGCTATTTCATTTTTATTTTTGCAGATGATGATTCTTGAGTCATATACAAATTTAGATTTATTGCAATTTTTATTGTTCTTTTACTTCATTCTGCTTCTTTTATTCCCTTGGGTTTGCTGCGGAGTTCATGAGAAGCCCAGAAAAATCCTCAAGGGATCCATGCCACACCAGTTCAGAACATCCGATAGAAAAATTTCGAAAATATGGTCCTGATGTTTACTAGGCATTGTTTCAAACCAGTACTTTATTCTACAAATTTTTCAAACCCCACGGACTGGTACGAGCAGGATCAATTTTTTGGGAACCGAACAAAAGAACAGAGAAAATTTTCTCTGACTGGTTTAAGCCGAAGACGTTCGGATAAAATCACGGTAGTGAATATCTTGCAGTTATTTGGCTACTGCCTAATCCGTATACATTTACCTGCAAGAAAACTCTCGAAGAAGACGCCGAGGAGAAAACTATGCCTTCTGAAATACACCATCTTGTTGGCACAATATTCTTGAAAATGAGCCATATAATACATGTACATCATGTCATTTAGTGGCGATAAAAAAAATGCATTCGTAAGATTAGCTGGAGCATAGGTCCTTAGCTTTCATCCATTTTGGTGAAATACTTGAATTCAAAATTTGTGACAAGGGTAGTCGATAAATATGTCTCAGGGACACACGGAGTATACAGCGAAATTGAACTGAACGACGAACCGCTTTTCCATTGGATTTGACAAAAAGTTTCTACTCGCCACACTCAATAAAAAAGGGTTATAATTACTCTGGAGAATTCTTATCTCTTGATTTTTCCATAAATGCTCCAAGCTTCATAGTTGATGTACCAACTATGATTATCCTGGAGGATTTTCATTACAGATGAGGCAAAATTGCATCAGAGAGACAGCCGATCTTTCCCTCCTCCCGCCAGAGACAGGCTGTTGTATTCGGAAAAGTCATCTCTCTATTCTGTTTGCAATTTTCCACGTCGGTTCAATTCGCGCGGAATTAATGCTGCAATTCACGCGCGTTTGCAAGGGCAAGTACGATTTTCTAATTTGCACCACGGTGAGGAGACACTTGTGAGCTGCGTTTTGAACTCTGCTCACCCCTGTTTGCCAGGAAAATTGCAAGCAACAGCGATTCCGCCACGCGACCGACTGCGGGGGAGCAAATGCGCCAGTAATTCTGTGTATTTCCCCTCGTTTTTGATGAAGGGGTAAGTCGGAAATGTTCCAGAACCCCCGCTGTCGTCTCGACACGAGCCTACACATTTCAAAGCGGTTTCCGTCCAGGTTTGGCTTCGGAGAGGGGGCAGAAATCCTGGAAGGCTTTCATTTGCGGGCAGCGAAATCGTGGACGAAGTCGACACGAAACCCGTCTTGGCCTAACTCGCTTCGATCGACCCCGAGATTTGTTTGATAGTCTTGTTGACGAAGGTGGCAATTTCCTCGTGGTCAAGCCTGGTGCAAAAGCAAACTGGGTCATGTTTCTTGAACTTCCACGAATTCCCCGGCAACCGGTAAACTCCGGCGGCGACAGATGCCCTGATGCATCGTCCGTTTCTTTTCGACGTCCGGATTGCCTTCATTTGTCCTCGGCGGCGTTTCCCGGTGAGATGCCTTTTTTTTTTTTTTTTCCCCCTCTTGCTGAGGTAATTTCCAGCCGTCGCCGCCGCCTCGGGGGTCGCATTGTTGGGTGACATAGTCGAGTAACAATTCTGGGACGCCATTGTCCGGGCTTCGTACTGTCTCCCGCCCGGGGTTCCGTTTGAAAGGCGGCGATGACAAGCGGCGCGTGATGTCGCCACAGCACAGGGCAAGGCTTCAATCTCATGGACGACCGACTCATGAGGCGGCGTCCTCACTCATATCCACCGATTAAAAAGCGTCCCGGACGGAAGTTCATTTCCAGAATCAAAAGCGAGTTTATTCCAATCAAATGCGAGGGGCTGAACGAAAGTTCATGGCCACAATCTCGTGTTTTTCCAGTCAAAACTTTATTTCATGAAATTCAGTAAAACAAGGTTGAATTCGAAAGATAACAAAGTGGCCTGCGCAACTTTGATACCTGACGCTTCATGATCTCCCATGGTATAAGAACGATTTGAGATAGAAAATTCCAGACTGAACGAATTGAGGCAGACAATTCGATGCAAGGACGATTTGAGGAAGACAATTTGATTTTAAAAAGGAAATTTTGATAGCGCAACAATTACATCGGGGATATTTTGATACAAATTGGTGACCGTTCGATTTTTTAGCGATTCAAACTGAATTGGGAAATTACTTTTATTATTCTTTCTTGACCTTCTTCGAAAGCGTTCTCTTCTTAATTACCTTCAGACACTAGATTGTTCAGATGGATCAAGGGAAGAATTTGCAGAAGGAAATTTGCCGAAAACATGTTTGCTTGCCGGCCTTTTTATGGTCAAATGTCTTATCCAGTAATTTTTCATAGCTGAAAATATTTTTCAGTGTCTGTATTTGATCATTTCCATTTGTGAAAATTCACCTGGAAAGTTACTTCAGGACATAATTGAGAACGTTTTTGACAATTTAATCATTGAAAAAAATATGAATAATTTATATTTGATTACCGAAGCAGAGGCAGTGATCATGAACGCAAATAATGGAAGTTTTAATGCATGTTGAACATAATGTTCGAAAATTACCCTCGTTCCTTGATACATGTGCATTATTGTCTATATGAATAACGAATTGTCAAAAACTGAAATCTAGTGATGGAGACTTTTTTCATCAGAATGATATGTTCTAGTTATTGCTGAAGCCTCGGTACTTATCGAAGATGAGTCGAACATTTTGTTCAACTACAGGGAATTGCTCTTTTGATTTTCCAATTTTCCAAAAGCGAAAAATCAAAATAAATCTATAGTATAGGTTAGTATTTTAGGAATCAATTATGCACATCCCAATCGCCTCAATGAGAAATTCAGTAAAATTATCCCTTCAATGAGGACTTACGAAACAAAAACTTTCTTAATAGAATTTATAATGCATGCGTTTACGTTTAATTTCGCGTAATCACGCGTTTCAAAAAATTTAATGGAATCACATCGATAGACGGATACAAGCTAACCTCGATCTTTCATCCAGAAAATTCAGAAGTATGATGAGCTGAAAAATAATTGGATTTCTGGAGTGCGTGAAGTACTGTACTTTATTTCTGGAGTAATGAGCCTCAAAATGCAAAGATTTAACGGCATTGGCTAAATATATTTTGCGAAGCAGAAATAATACGTTGTGCATCGGTTTACGTAACTGTAAATTATTTTTATGTTTCCATGAAGATTTTACGGCTTTCTTTTGGAATAAAATCCCGTCCGCCGTTATGAGATCCTGATGCAACAAGGATATTCATTTCAAAGTACTGTAAAAAAAAGGGGTTCGCTTTACAGCCGTAGGATCGAAATGGGAACGGCAGACGTAACACGAACGGAGGATGCTATATATTTTCAAACCCAATTTGTATTGCAAGCGAAGCGAGAAACATTTTGAACATTATGGATTATATAATAAAATTGCACTGATCTCTAGATGAATTTCGTGGAAGAAATTTCCAAATGAATCTCCTTATCGGACCGAGAACGGCCACTTTTTTTTCAAGTCATGACGATTCTGGAGCAACCGAGCAAATGGCTATTAAAAATTCAGTGCATTTTATCGAAGCGCTTGTGAAATTATATATTTTCATGGGGATTCAGGAGATCAACTGAAAAACGACTTCGGGCGTTTGGGGCATAAAACGTGAGCAAATTGAAGCTTTTCTGAGCTGGAAAATAATAGTACATTTTCTTCAAAGCTGCTTCGAGCGGAACTTTTGATGGCAGAAAACGTTGCCGACAGAGCACGCTATTCGAGATCCTTATAGGAAGCTTCCAGGCTTTGCGACGATATTAAGAGGCAATGCCAGGCAACTTCGTGACGCTTTTGCATGACTTGAAGAGCCGTGAAATGGAAAACAAATGTTAGAGACTCCTTTGAATGTTGCACGACTCGGGCAAGCAAAGGGTTGCTCATATGCCCAGCCTAAGTTTTTAATTGCGTCCCGCCGCATTCATCAAGTCTCCGACCCCATCGAGGCACGAACTTGACGCAACTGGCGAATGGCAGACTTTTAATCCCGTCACCCTCCCCCGAGGCTCGGATTTCAGCATGCTTAATTGCAGTCCGCACGAAGATTCGAGACTGAATTTCAACCCGAGGAAAAATGATGGCAAGCCTACTGTAGCAACCAAGATCGTGGCCCACAAATGAAAAATATCATGATTTTCTGGGTTCGGAATTTTTCTTGCTTTGCATGAGCAGGATATTTTTCTGTTAGCCCTTCAATCTTATCGGAAGGTCTTGGTCACGAACGACGCATAAAATTGCATGTCAAGATTCTTTATTTCATTCCAGGATGATCTTCGTGCTTCGCGGCTTTTGGCGTAATATATAAGCTTGATTTTCCTCGCGTGAGTATGTAAATACATGCTCACGAGAAGGGAGAAATCCTATCCTTTGAGAAAGCTGGAATCAGAAAATTCGTGAAAATCGTGCCGGAGATTCGCCTTGAACCGGTTACCACATTTGCTTACTGAAGTGGTGCATCGATAGAAACAGAGAATTTGAGCCACAAAAAGGGGGGAAATGAGTACACTGTCTAACTTTCTCTGGTGTGAAATTATGGCGTGAAATAATTTTAAATTGTGTTTCACGAATCCAATGACATTGTTTATGCTTCAGAAGCATATGTCGCGTACTGTAATTTAGATTGAAAATTTCTTACGCAAAATAATTTTATTGTCCAAAAATAAAATAAAACTCATGTTTATGGTCTATTTACAATACAGTATATACAGTATTTGAGTCGTGGACGTGGCAAGTCTTGCCAATTATTTGCAAACCCAAGTTTCTTGACTTTTCACGTAATTCAGCTCATTCTATTCAATCTATTCTTTCTTCTAATTTTTCGGGGCGGACACAGAGGCCCTGAGGAATCTGCGAGAATTGAAAGTTGAGAATCCCTGGAAAAAGAACAGAGGTTTATTTTCCCCCCGAGACTTCCCAGCTTTTTAGTAAAGAAGTGAATACTCCTTGCGTTCCATTTTTATGTTTTATACTCGCGCAATTTACACGAAGTACTGAAAGTCTCTGAAAACTGCGTTTTATAGCATCAGCTAGTGCTTGGATTCGCATCGGGTGTCCCTTTGTGCACTTAAATCCGCAGAATATTCGAGTGCAAAGTGATAAAATTAAAAGTGGGCAGATCGTGCGACCCCATGCTTGCTCAACCGCGTTGACTTTTCCACCACGGACTTGGAGATCCAAGGGAAGGTTCATAAGTTTTGAAACGCGGGTTTTTGATGTCACCGGTCCCTTGTCGTCATCAGATCGAATGATCAAATTTTACTGATTTGCGTTGTTCACCGATCTATACTAAATTCCAAAAGAACTTCTCCCGCAATATGATTGAAAAATAGATGAGAAAGAGGTTTTAAGAAAGGGACATATGCTCATGTCCAATGTTGAAGGGGATTGATTAGTAATAATACAGTTGAATCTTGATAACTGGAACCTCCCCAAGTCAATTTTTTTCCAAGTCCCTGCTTGAATTCCCCTAGAAACTCTGCATTAAAAGCCTCTCTTAATTTGAATGCTTCTTCTCTCAAATTTCTGTAGCTCAAATTATATGAGGCCTTTTGGCTACTATTTCTTCGGCACAGGAGAGAAAAAAAATCAAGAAAAAAGTAACTCAATGCATTTTTAAAGGAAGGGAAGGACTAATTAGGCAAATGAACCATTGCCTCCAATTTCAGCATCATGTCAACTCATTTACAAAGCCATTGAAAGCCTGAAATTTATCAATTTACAACAACCTGAAATTCTTCTATGTTGCCCCCAACAAAATGCTTGTTTCCCCAACTCAAAACCTCCTTAAGTCAGATATTTTTTGCTGTTCCCTTGAAATTTGACTTAGAGAGGCATGGTTGCATAAAAATGCATTGAAATTGGCCAAAATTATATAAAATGACAAAAATACTGGTGAACTATCTTTAGAAAGAAATTCATTGGACCATAAAACATCTATACCAGAGAGAAATTATGCAGAAATCTCACAGTTTTTGAATGCATCTGTTGATTTTGTTGGAGGCTTTTTTCAGAATTGAGAACTCTTCGGATATGCGCTGTGAAAATGCGTAAAATTCCGTTTATGAAGAATGTGCTGTAATCGTCCTAAATTCCACGGAGTGGCATTGATGAATTTCGGAGGATGCGATTCGGGTAGAAAATTGTTGAAGAACTGATAATTAATTATTTCACGAATAATCATACAGTAGATGACACTGTTCAGAGGACAATGGATGAGCAGGTCGAATTGATGAGGGATTTCACGGCAATTCCGAATGCGACGTCGACATTTCCCCGCCGAAGAATGCGAGCAATAATCCGGGCTCGATTCAGCGAGACACAGTCACGCGATGCTGCAATGAACGGATTGCCGGGTTCGTGGCTCCAGCGAGTTTTCCTCTCAAACTGCCGCGGCGCGAGATCCGGAATTGAGTCGAAAGCGGGGCCGTAATTACGGGTTGAGCCCCCGGGTTTTCATCCGGGCCCTGGGCCGCATTATGCATCCGTGATGATTGCCGCGCGTCCAACCCGCTCGTCTCGTGTCGCCGCCCGATTATTGCCATAATTTCCGCGCGTGAGATTGCAGCTTCGTGAGCAACAGGGTAGTTAGCTGCGTCTCGGCCCGTTTCTCCGCGATTGATTCCCCTTGGCGTCTCGAGCCGTGTTTCTCGGAGCTTCATTTACATTCTTCTTCTCAATTTCATTTTCCTTTTTTTCGTTTATTCTTCGCTCAGCCGGCGAGCGAAAGGTTCATGAAGAAGCTTTCATAGTTCCTATCTACAGAAAATTCTGCTGGGTGTCAAGTGAGCGCCGAGCCCAACTGATTAGCATCAGGACATCTGAGCGCCGCCCAACTGAGCCTCATCTGAAATAATTGTCCATCCTGCTTAATCTGAAGGCAGATTTCAGTACTGTGTTAACCATTCCCATAACGGGAGAACACTAAAAACATGTAACCCTGTACAGTACAGTAGTTATGTGCCCGTGTTTCGTACATAATGTTTTGTCCGCAGGTATATCAGAAAGTCCGGAAGAATTTTCCCAAAACCGTTCATGTGAAAAATAAAACTCACGAAAAATGACCTATACTGCTTATTGTGTCCAGAACTTTAAAAAATGTCCATTTTTAATGCTCGGAACTTGAATTTTCCGATTTTGTAATGTAAAAAAATAAGGTTCCCACATATGCACAATAATTCAGTGGTGGGGATCCTGAAATGAGGCATCTTTTGTCGACTGCGTTTTTTTCGTGCGAGAAAATGTGCCCAATGCACAACTGGTCTATGAGTGAGATTATACAATTTTAAAAGGTCGAAAGGAATCTTTTTTTATTGTTTTTATTTGCAAGCAAACCATTTCATTTTGCACGCGCATACAAAGACTTGGTTGTGGAGTGCTCAATTTTTCTTGGCGCTCAGTTGGGTTGCCCCGATTTTGTTGACGCTTCGGTCAGCAATCACGAATCGAACGCTTTCATTGCCTCCACAGAAACAAAAAAACCAGAAGCTGAAAAAGGCTTTGCACCTGCCCATTAATTACCTCGGTGCTTTCTTCTTTGCGGCGTCATTTTTCACGCTGCGGATGTTTTTTCGTCAACATCTGAGTAAAATTGACGCATCTCTCGAAACATTCGTGCTCAAATTCTTACGTCTGCGTCTCTGCACTGCAGTCCATTCATTCTGAAGAGTTATTTTCTTCGAACTGAAATAAATTACGAATTATATGGCAGTGCAAAATAATAAATACTGTAACTCCTTCCAAATGGACTGGAGATGTTTCATGCGCAGTCAGGCTGACTTGATTCCATTGCTGTCAGCCTCAATTAAGTGATGAGTAATAAAATATAATCACCGTGGCTAACGATCGAAGTTTCATTGATATTGAACTTATTATTGCTCGTAAATCCGTAGAATCCAGAAAATGCGGTCTAATGACCAGTTGTCATTGCTGAGACGATCAGATATGAAGGACAATCAAAGGCTGATTTTAAAAGTGGATTGAACGGCGGAAAATATTTTGAACGATCAACCGATCGACTCAAGTTTCACCGACATGTTTTCCTACATCGAAGCACAGCGACCAAGTTAATTAATTGATTCGAGGGACATATAAAAGCGTCTCAGACTTGAATTATACCGGCACCTGTTTTATCTTCGCTTAATGCGTGTAATTTATGAGATTTGACAGTCGGAAATTTGCTGTAAAAAGAAATGTCAAAATTTCTCAGATTGATCTCATATTATCTATGCTGATGGAAAAAAATATTTTCGCAGCGTAGGAATCGAAGGCAATTCGAACAAAGTTAGTCCAGCACAACCGCCTTCATCATTTGGGTCAGGCTTTACAGTACAGTACGACAATTAATTCTCTTTAGGGTATAATGCATTTTTAGACTTTTTAGTTTAGTCGTCAGTTATGCATTTTTTGGTGAAACTAAGTCAAAGTCACATCACATGCTACGAACGCTCTCAATTGTTAAAAGAACGAGGGCAAAAAAAACAGTATTTAAAATATAAGTATAAGTATTTAAAATACAGTATTTAACGCGATTTGGATTTCTCCAATGAAGCCCGGGCAAATATCGTTTCCTTCCATTCGGACCGGAGAATATTTTATTCGTCGTGAAATATAATGTATATATATATATATATATTATTTTTATGATGATGTTCATTTTTCCAAAAGTGAAACCATGAAAGTCTCGTGGTCTTTAGCTTCCCGCCGTGGACTTTTTGAGCCTGAACAAATAAAATACCATTGGTTTCTTCGAAAGGTCTTTCGCAATCAATATCAGCGGATAGCCAACCGAATCTTCTCCGTCCTTAGTCGTGTAAACTAAGATCTTTTGCAAATGCAGCATAATCACGTCCGCAATTTTTTTTTGTGGGGAATAAAATTCGACTGGAGCATCGAGCCGGCGTCGAACAACGCGAGGGAAAGCGAGGAACACGAAAAAAAAATAAATAACTAGGCAGAAAACAGGGCTTCTTTGCAGAGAAGGAAGCTGCAAATACCATTTTTGGCCACGACGAGCCGCTTGCGTCACGACCGGGTCGTGATTAAAGAAATCCTGCGGCTTTTATGACTCACTGCATTGAAAAATGAACCTGCAAGGTCGACGCGTTGTCATCCCCTAGGTGGGAGAAGAGAATTGAATCCCCACTCGAAATGGCCGTGGAGCGAGAGCAGCTTGTACCATTGATTTAATGATCCGCAAATCAACGAATGCTGAGAGTGGCTCTAATTCAATCTCACTAAGAGCAAAGCGGTGTAGAACATGCTGGCCGGGACCATTACGGGAATTCGACGCTTTCCGATCGTTCTCCGAAGACGCCCTGTTATAGTAAAAAAAAAAGTAAGAAAACAACCTTCCCTCGCTGAATTCTACAACGAATTGTAGCAACCCATCTGTTTTTATCTTCCCATCGCTGAGCAACCCTTCATGATTGTCACGAGAATAAAACTTTATGGCGGATGACTGGGCAGCATCTGATTCTCTTGGAATTTGGAAAGGTTTTAATGATATGTGTAACCCACACACTCACTTGTTGACTGACTCGCACCGAGGGCGACGTTTTTAATCAGGTTTATTACACGTGAATGGGAGCTCATGTTTACACAATCCCATTGTCAACTCTTCGGTTTGTTTGCATGCATAGCATGTCGCATCGTGGCCTGGAAAATAAAACTGAAATGTCTTGCCGTTCACATAAAACTAAATCGTTCAATACATGGATTGAACGCTGAAAACCGTTCTCAATATCTCTGCGGAATAAAGTGAACCGTATTTACTCGAGTACCACGAGCACCTTTTAAAAATTATAGGCAAAAAATGAGGTGCGAATCATAGCCGAGCACAAATTTTCTCCGTGGTAAATTTTTCAAACTTTTTCCCCACTTCAAAATTTTTTCGAAGTTCTTCTTTCAATGATTCTTTGCGTCATGTAGAAAAAACCTCAACATTGAAGTCAACTTTTAATTGGAGTTTTATTAATATTTTTGGCTTATGTAGTTTTAAAAATACCGCGTGAATTTAACTGGAAAGTGGAAACTAAGGTGCGCGTCTTATGAATAAATTAAATTTCTTTCCCCAAATTTAAGCTAAAGAAAAAACTGAAGTGCCCGTGGTACTGCTGGAGTAAATGTGGTGGTTCATAAATAGATGACCTGCAAAAATATGGACCCCGACCTTCATGTCCATGATGGCCGGCAAAAGTCATTAGGAAATATAGTTTCGATATCATGCTGGAAAGCAAACTATTTCTGGAATGAAACTTCAAATGGCTTCGTTGTGTGAACTGATCCTTTAAATATCTTGCCATCGAATTTGATTGCGGTCCTTGAAGCAAAAAAAGGCCAAGAAACTCCGAAGTAGGAGAAGCTGCGAGAAGGGCGCAGAAATCGTGGCGCTCGGACTAATTGTCACCTTCGCGACATTTATCATTCGAACAACCACAATAATGATTCCGAAGTGGTAAGAGAGATCGTGGACGTCCGGTCACACGGTGGGCCGCATCATGTGAATCATGTCCCTGAACCAGAATAAAACGCGCACGAGAAATATACGAAATATGTATAGAAAGATGAGAGGTAAGAGTCCGCATTGTATGGGAATGAATCACCGCGTTTTCTCGAGACGTGTGCAAGCAAGAGCTCTTGTGAGACGAAGGTTTTATTGGACGTTGCGGATATTGCGTCGAGTCGGAAAACTTTCAACGCGGCATCAGATGAGCACGATGCCCTGGTGAGTCGGAAGAACAATTTCGGATGACGATAATAAAAAAAAGATAGCAAGAGTTTCGAGAGGTCCATAACGTCGGCATCCGGGCCTTATGGGACACACCTGGCGCTGTTCTTGTCCCGCGGTGACATTGGTGAGCGCTATCGCAGTGGGGAGATCGACGCAAAATGGCCATCGTGGGTCCTCTGGGGTCCAATGTTGGCTATCCTCTCGAAGAGCACCACTCACTTACTTACCAGCCTTACGGTCCCATAGGACGTTCTGTACCACAGGAGAGCGCCATTCGCTTCAACTTTTGATATTCAACGAAAAATTCGTCATATTTTCGTCGAATGCCCGAAGAGGATACAACCATCTCCACTGCTTTGTTGATTGATTGCTGTGCGAACGTTATTTGCTGCTTGCCGACGTTGATAAGGTTCGAAACGTGTTCCCCACCCACACACCCACCGGCCATTCAACATATTCTGGTATATTACAAGGAAAAAATAATCCACTATGCTTATATATGGGCACTAAAAGAAAATACATCGCATTTCATACGAACCCATGAATAATGAGTTGCCGTGCTTTTTTTTTTTTTTTGCTTTGCTTTCACGAGAAACGCTATTCTTCCCATAAAAGGTGGAGAAGCACACGTTTATACTTACAGGTGGAAATTCTTACAACGGCATTCTAAGTGACCAGAAAAATTCGTTGAAGGGAGAATTCCAGTGTAGAGAACCCTTGTAAAATGGGGAGAGAACCATGGGACCACACAAAAAAGTGTTTTACAAGTAAAATCGTCGTAGATAAGATCGCTGTGGAGAGTCCACCTGTAATACTTATTGGTGAGTCTTTAAAAGTAATAAAATTTTGTGTTGTTTTTCACATTGAGAATCACTCGATTATGCCAAGGCACTTGAGCGCGTCTTAAAACAGCGCGGATCGAAAAAAATGTTTCACAAGAATAATATTACAAGTACAGAACATCACTATGAAAAAAACTATCGATTACTAGTGAATAAAAGGAGCGAACATCTAATCATTGGGGTAATTTTATTCGAACGGAGAATTTCCCCAAATTAACTTTTAAGGTGAATTTTCTGCCGAATTTATGCTTTGCGTTTGATATCTTCTGAACAAGATTGCGCCGCCGCGTTTACCGCAAAAGATCATTTATTTTAGCGTCAAAGCGTGCAGAAACTCGAATACAGTACCGTACTTTCGCGAATGCAGTCCTTTGACTTCGACTGCATGCCATACTGCACTAAAATATCGCAATAAAACTTTAAGAAATCTCCTGTGCTCCTTTTCTTGCCCGCCTCATTTTTTCCTGACTTCATCTTCGTCCACTTGTATACAGTACGTGATTTTGATTATAGGCAGCACTTCACAGTCAATGCGAATGATTTTCAATAATCTCGCTTGTAGACCGCACCCGACGTTTTTGTATGCATTTCTGCGAACGATCATCGCATAAATATGATGCCTCCGTTATGCAAGTTTAATGACATATGTATGAAGTTGGAACCTTGAGATGATAGTATTTTGTTCATCATTGTCTTCCATTTGGGAATATTCCTGTTCGAAGGCTGCATGAAAACTGCGTGCCCGATCATTTCTCGGCGCGGTTGCTGTTCCGGGTGACGATCCGTGATTTCTCAAGAACAAAGAAGGAAATCGCCGAACACGTTGTTCAAGAATGACATTTTCGTCTTTAAAAAAAAAGAAAATTCGCCTTTTTTTTGCTTGTACCTAGATCAGCAGAAGCATGGATGACAGGAACGACGAGGAGGCGAAGGAAAACGCTTTCCTGATCGCAGCTGCGAAGCATACCGACGGGGAAGTGCGTCGGAACGGCACATTATCGCGAAGAGGCCGTGAGCGTGTGTCTCTCTGGAGGGGGGAATGACGGATATCCGGATGTGCGTGCCAAGGCAATTCCTGGAAAGCCATTTCATGGGAGAACTTCGTGGGATCAATTGCCACGCGTGAATTGCGAGGGTTTTTTGCCGTGGACAGGTTTTGAAATGCTTTCCGGTCTCGGTCCGTGTTTGACTCACGCTTCCAACAAGGTCTTCTTTGCAAATTTCCATAGTTTCCTCATGAATCGTCAACCAAGCATATTCAAGAATAAGCGGAGGTTCTCAACCCGTGCCCCACGGAGCCGCCAGGGGTTCCCAAGGGCTCCGCGGCTGCTTCAGAAAAATACGGAGGAATCCTAATGGAATGAAAGAACAGGAAATGAAGATAGAGTCAAAATCAATCGACGTCTGAGCCGGAAGTAAGTTTTGAGGACCCAAGAGGTGGACCCCACGATCAGGTAAAAATGAACATGCACATAACGTGAAGTTGGAGTCCCAAAGAAAAATGTGTCCACGGGGATCCGAAATACAAATTAATTTTTAAAATATCTTCGAGAGCCATAATAGGTGAAAACCACTGTTTCAATAGTTTACTTTGAAAACCACAACATGCTGCTCCAGCAAAAATATTTAAAAGAATCTATAATATTTGTTCAACAGTTCAATGCTTGAAAAGCTTCAACATTTTCAGGTATAGTCTGTTCCTCATTCCCACCTCAGAATTTTGAGCATGATTTCTTCAAACACGTGGCCTTATAACTTTTTCTATCAATATGTTTTCGAGATACTTCAGGCAAGCATTTAATGAATATAGCAATTAAACCTGATTGACGCCTCTCCTTCTGACAAGGAATTTCAAAAAATTTCGAAAACCTAGGAAATGTGAGAGCTGCTGGAAACTGTTGCATAAATACATTTCGACTGCCACGGAACCAGATTGCACAGGTATAAATAGTTTGATCGTGCAAACGATCGATTAACTCATATTTCCAAAGTCAACTTGCAGGAACTAAGGTTATTTGCGATCAATGTTTACGCACGGGAATTCTCGCAATTATTCGATTCACAAAACGACGGCAGTTATTCGACACATTTTAAAAATTCTCGCACATCAAACAAAGGGGAAAACCCGCAATGCTCGCGGAGCTGTCATAAATTTCTCCGAGAGAAACGGTTACCAAGTGACGCCAACAATAATGAATAAATGCTTGACACGTAGTCGTGAAGCATGTCTTTTCCTTCCACATTATCTATCGACAAGCATGTCATCGTCGGATCCGACGGGGTTTCAGAAGTTCCTGCGGAAATCGGGCCCTCCACGGATTTCTCCATCCTGAGAGCGCGGAGACGCAACCTGTTGTTCCAGGAAGCATCGACGGCGGCCGACGCCCCGACATTCCTTGAAGTTTTTCCGCCCTCGTGCCGAGTTATGCGCAAAACTCCGCGTGTTGTTGCAGCGCTTTCGTTGTCTCTCGAATTTACGTTTCCAGGGGCCGTCTTTGTTTGTTTTTTGTTTTTGTTGCGGAGATTCCGGAACTGCTAAATTCCGTGGCTCATCCACGTCGTCATAACTCCTGGTTAGCTGCATTTCGCGTCCGACGGGTCTCATTACCCCGGATTTACACAAGGACTACGATGGTGCGAGCACGCGGAGGTCTGCAAAAGTCACGCCGAGGGTTTCGCGGGTTTTTTCTTTTCTTTCAGCATTAACGCTGTCATAATTTTCGAGAACAAACGAATGCATGTGTACCTGAGTCCATCATCAGATCGTTACACGACGGAAAGCAATCTCTGCAAAACTTCCAGTGCTGGTGCTTAACAATCGCCGAGGTTCAGAATCTCATCTTTTTAAATTAAACCCTGTGAATATTTCCATTGTTCGCGGAGAACGCGCCTTTTTTACAGAATGGCGCAAGATAAACGCGAAAGGAGGTTACAACCATGTCCTCACAAATTTATGACCTACTCAAAAGAAAAATAACCTCAGAATAATTTTCAGGCACCAGTACTATGAGGAGCTCTACCCGTAATAAGCCGTGTTCGTCCTGACTCTCGAAATAATTTTTTTTACATGTTAATTAATATAATGCGTTTTCTAAGCAAAGACTGGATTTCCACACGAAGGATATTTTTGAAAGGATTTTTTTTTATTTGAAAGGAACATCAGAAAACGCTCGTCTCATTCAATAACCACAATATTTCAAACAGTGTAAAGGTAAGTTTATGTTTCGGCTGAAATTAAACATGAAATTTATGTTGTCGCCGCTCAAATGGCTGCACATTTTGAAAGCAAACCATGATATTTTCCGAAGTGTATTCACATGGTCGAATAACGCACTAACGCACTGTTGACGAGTCGTATTTATTTTCGCTGAAATATGGAATGCAATTTGTTTTATCTTGGAGAGCGTAGATGGAATCCGCAAAAAAAAATACGGAAATGCTTTGCTTCCGTGGAGTTCCTCCAAATTGTCCGCAGGCGTAGGTTCTATTTTTGGCGTCAGCTCTTTCATGTCGGCGTGGCGTCCAAAAACATACTGTTTCACCCATTGCACAGAAATAACATTCAGACGGCCAAAACACTGAAGAAAACAGCCGTTAGCTCCAGAAATAGCCCCGCAGTTGATGACTTCAGTTTGGCTTTCTTTTTTTATTTCTCCGTGGAAATTCTGCTTCTCAAGAAAATGATTTCAATCGTTGAGCGAGCCAGCACTTTTCGAAACCACTTTCAGCAAGCGAGGTTAATTTGATTCCAAATGAATCGTGTGGTGGGGGTGTCATGAGCTGCTGAAAAATGAACCGAAGGGTCATCTGTCTATGTTCGCGGCTGGATGAATGTTCTAGGGTTCGATTTTTTTCCCCCGGAAAATCAAAGGCTCTTGGGTAGAGGAAACACAGAGGCACTTAAGCCAGCGAAATTCCACTGTGTGAAGTGCTGCAAACGCAAACGAGGCGGGGAAGTTTTAATTGGAAGCTGGAGGGGGTGGGGGCGAGTGAAGGGAGGAAATGGCAACTCTGCCATGCCACCACTTGGAGCAAAGTTTACAAACTCAAAGACAGACCCCGGATATAAATCGTAACGGGCACTAGGCACGAGCAGCAGATGGAGAGAATCTTCGAGCCTCGTATTGCAGGGTGGCTCACAAAAAAAAAGGTACATATCTGTGTCACTTTTGCCTTTATAAGGTGCTGTTCAGAGAGGTTGTGAATATTTTATTTTTATTTGCTGAGGGAAAATCGCATAAAAATGCGAAGTTTACAACCAGTAAAATTTACCTTTACTACACACGCCAATAAGTAACGGACCGACTCCATGAATTGTCTGGCAGAAGCACCAAAATCTTAGGAAAATACTTATAAAAAAAAGCGAGTCCGCGTAGGTGAGGAGACTATGTGCCTTTTATGCACGACTACTGCATTTGTCAACACTCCCATAAAACATTAGAAAGCACCTCATCCAATTTGAGCACTATCTTAGTTCAAGATGACAAAATTAGTTCCTTCATTTCTTTCCGCATCTAAAACGGAAAATCAAAAAACTAAAAAGGTAAAAATAAAACACTGCATAGGAAAATTTTCTTGAAAGTAAAATAATTGTACTCTTCTACCCTTTTTCTTCATAACATTTACATCCGCACCTGCTTTAATTTCCGTTATCTCTTCAGCTACATTTTTTTTTTTCAAGTGTAATGGGATTATATAAAAGAGCAAAAAGATCTCCGAGATTTCTATAGAGAAGAAAGCTCCAACCTTCCCAGGCTGATTATTTCGTGTGAATTATGTTCGAAAGCTGATCAAAAACGCATAAATTTCTTTTCAGCTGTTTCTGAGCGCCCAACACTTGAAAAGCACTGACCTAGTGTGGGAATCACCACTCTGGGTCAGTGGAGTTGCGTTTGCTTTTCCGTCGAAGCACCGTGTACTTTGCAAATACGTATCTCTTTTTTTGGAAGGGAGGGGGGCGGAAAATACAAGTCTGCATAGGTGAAGCAAACACAACACTGGGTCTCGCCATAAACTCGCCAGATTTACGCTTCCCGGGGCATCTCGACGGCGTTTCAGTTTGTGCACGTGCGAATTCGCCGTCTTGCCAGCGCAGCAACCCGTGTCCATTTTTCTCCGCCAGCCGCCACTTCGTCAAAGGACAGGGCCTGGAGGGGAGAAGAAAAGACACACACTGTAAAAACAGCGTCTGGATCCGCTTGGCTCCGGGGTCCATTAATTTCCCCGCAGCTTTTCCACGTGGCATCGCAGCTGCAATTAATCCTCCGCGAAGCAGGGCTAATAAGGAAAATGCCGTCGCATTTCCTCTTGAGCCTCTGAGACGGTTGCACGTTAAGCCAGGCGAAATAATCACACTCATGCTGAGTCTTGGCAAAGGTAGTCTAATTAGAGGGAATCGAATTACAGCAGCCTGTAGCATGTTTTATATCCAGGGAATTCCCCAAGCCCCATGTGGAGGAGGAGGATTTGATTATACTTTATTGTATCTTCATGACACGTATTACGTGTCAGGGATTTCTTTTTTCCGCCCAGCAGTTGGTAATCTCTGCTTGAAAGCGTGCCAAACTTAGAACCAGTGTCGCCAATTTTTCTGAGTTTGTATTTTATTCGAAGAACACAGAAAATAGACCAATACTGTATTGCATCATGTTCCTAATGAGTCCTCTGAACAACTCTGTGTAAGTGGGGAATGCGTCTAAAATATTAAATCACCCATCGAAGAACTCCAGGGATTTTCAATTGTTTTGCTCTTCTTCTAGTTATATTTTATCTCACGTTTTTTTTTTCATGAAGAATTACATGAAGTGTTTCTGCTGTGAGGAAACCATCATTAGGTCTGATCAGATTTTCCTTGGAATACGATGGAAACATTTTCAGCAAGTTCCCTTTTCTTGAATTGTTCGAATCGATTGTTGGGTTTCGAAACATGAACTTTCGCAAAGCAGATTGTTGCTACAGTTCGCGATCGTATTACAGTACCATTCATTTCTAAGAACACCCCAATTTTTGCTCAAGCTTTTTTCTGCAACATGATTATTTTGTAAGCAAAATATAATAATCGCAGGCGCAGGCATCCATCATTCAGAGTTTAAAAATATTTCAATCGTGAACAAATTTACGTCATTCGCGAGAGCACGAGGTACGAAATCCCCGTGTTCGCGTAAAAATCGCAATTTTCCCTCCTGATGAGCGATCAGAAGACTCCAAAAAATTTCGGCATAAGTCAAACACAGTGTTCAGCGACGAGGGCAATAACGTGACCTTCCTCGGCTGCGTTGCCTCGGGGGAGGCGGGGTAGAGTAGGAAAACAAACGGCGCACGGAAGTCCGGAGTCCAAGCAGCAGTAGGTTTCATCGCAACGTCCTGGTCATTAAGAACCATTAGCAGGGGCCAGGACGAGAGACCGGGTAATGACGGGATGCGACCGCACTGCGGTTCCCGGCAGGCGAAGAAGCAACAGCAGACGCAGTTGTGTGTGGAGTTCCGCTTGCGCGTGGCGGATTTTGCCGATTTCTGCGGGGCGACACCGCGTGGACAGGCCTCGGGGGTTCCGGGTTCGGTTCTGACGATTTCAGTTGCTACATGGTGGTTCAGAATATGAAATACATTTTTTTTTCAAGAATACTAACAAATTAAGTTTTAAAAACAGAAGAATGTAAGGCATTCTGCTCCGTTAATCTCTATTTTTAAGCCATTTTCTATAGATAATTTACTTCCTTGGAATACCAGCTAGATAAACAACAAATTTAAAATTTTAAAAGAGGCGTATCCTACTTCGAAAATGAATATTGTATTCGAACAACGTATGCACTCGGATTTTTTTGCTCGAGGGAAGACTGTTTTTCTTCGAACTGCATATAAAGAGAGAATCCGACAGGAATATTTTGCTTGCCTTCAGGCCCCATAAGGGTTGCCTCTCTACAGGTATCATGATCCCAAGCAAATTCCGCATTTAAGCGATAATATACTGTATGAATATCATGTCCGAGAAAATCATTACCCATCGGCCCACAGCTTGCAGCCCAACGAATAATTTTGTGTACCATTTTCAGTTAGTTCCTTTGGTGTTCAATAGACCAAAGATCTTTTATTTTAAAGAGTACTAACAAAATCAAATGTTAAAGACTACCGGAAAACTGTGAAGCGTTTTGCTCAATTATCTATTTTTCACTCGGAGGTCATTACGCAACAATTCTGAATTCTTGAAGCGGTACATCCTAATTTAAAAACGAAAATTGTATTCGAACAAATCATGACACTCGGTTTGTTTGCTTGAGGAAAAACTATTTTTCTTTGGACTGCATACACAGAAAATCCGAAAGGAATATTTTTCCTGCTTTCGGACCCAAAAAAGGGTTACCTCTCTGTCGGTAATAAGATCCCATGAATACCGTATTTAGGTGATTATGAGGTAAATATCGTGTTCAAGGAAATAATTGCCCATCTGCCCAAAGGTCGTAGCCCAATGAATTTTTGTACCATTTTCAGTTCTACAGAGACTTTTCGACTGTTTGATATGATGCAGGGTGTTGATAAATGACGGGAAAACCGCGATGACGACCGGAATGAGAGACGGAAATCTCTAATTATACGTCAACTTCGCTGGCGGCCACAATCAGCGGCAAAGTCGTTTGTTTGACCTGTAGTGACCCATCACGGAATTTGGTGTACTTGTCAGCCAGGCAAAGAAATGAGCTCTTTTGAAAGGATTTATGCTGTTGAGAACCCTGCGTGGGATTCTAGGGACAATTAATTACGCACCTATGGTCGTTTCGGACTTTTTACGGCTTGTAAAAGCTGTCCTCAGGTTGGCGCAAGAGGTTTTATTTACGCGCAAGCCACTTGTTCTCCGTCGTCGTATTTGTTCAACATCGTTCCTCCGAATTATTTTCCTATTCAAAAATGTCTGCATGTACCATGGCTGATGCGGAATGTTCCGAGAAAGAAATACTGGGAGGATAAAAATTATTCGTGCTTTCCTTCTCGCTCCGTTTTTGCTTCAGCCAAGCATTTCTTTTTTTCAGTGTGTTGGTTCAACGTCGTTCCAGCGGAACATTTTTCTATATGCTAGTTTTTGAGGAGAGTATACCATTGCAAAATTGGTACATTCGAGAGCAGAATAAATGTTGGGATTTTATGAAATGATCATATTCGGCGTAAAAGGAGCCGCGGCACGAGCGAGCGAACGAAATGCCCCACTATTGTTCTGTCTGCAAAATTCGAAAAAGTTCTTCTACACATCTTTGGAGTTCTTCGTCCTCCTTCTCTGTCTCTTTTTATTTCACCCATGTAGAAGTATAGTCCTAAAATTGCGCTCAATTGTTCCCTAGTACTGAAATGCGATGTCGTCACGCGAACTGTTGGAGGTTGTTTCGTTTTTGGCTTCGCAGCAGCGGCCGTGAAAAAAGTTTCAGCCTTGCTGTGAATATCGAAGTCATCTTGCTGATTTTCACGCCGTGTGGCGAACCGGGGGTCACGAGCCGCGTCTGTATCACGCCGTTTCTTGACATCTCGAATTCAGGCCCACTCAGTATGCTCAATCCTTCGGGGACAATGTGTTCGGATATTTTGTTCGCTTCAGGATGTTCTCACCTGCACTCTACTTGACACTTATGGGCTCTTGGTGCAATTCCTAGACTCGGAGCTTCCGCGGCTACTTCTGAGAAATTGAATAAAGAAACGTTCTATGAAAGTCAGTGTTCGGAAGTAGGACCTGCGAAAAAAAAGGCACGGGCTTCTCTTGCACACGATTCAAGCTAAAATTCACGAAGGCAGGGAATTTCACTTTTTTTAAAGCAAAATTTGCCCCTAAAACACATAACAGGCTTATTTAAATGCGTGGTTCTATGGGACGATAAGGGTTACTTGAAACAACAACGTGGAAAAGTCATTCGGGGATGACTGAATTGAACGGAAATCAACTCCCACAGACTTACACTATACAGTATACAGTATACAGTATTATGATCCATGCCGATTATTTGAACTAAAGATTGAGTGATTTGCGTTGCTGATTGAATTCTAATATTAATTGCAAATGAGATAAATATGTTATTTATGAAGTTTTCGTGAAGGTAATTTACTGAATTAATGTTAACAACTACAGTATTTAGGACATCACAAGAAAAAATTCCTACATGTCCTCATTCCCGATGTTCTTGCCTAATGAGACAGCATTTTTTTTTTTAATTTGTGAAACCCCTCTCATGATTGTTGTGCTGATCTTAATTTTTTTAATGTATCTAAAGGGAATCCATGTCAACCTGAATGAAACAAAAATGCAAAAACTGCATGAAGCTTTGTTTCCTCCCATCGATTTGAAAGTTGATTACGGATAATTGAATCAAAGGTTTATCGAAGTCTGGGTTAAGCAGGTTGCACGGTTCTTGTATTTTTGAACCTTTAATTATTTGGTACTGTTTCTCTATAACGACGAGCTTCGTAACAAGAATAATAAAACTTCAGATACGTAACCATTGTTCAAATCTAGACCATGGGTGTTCTCTATGAAAGGTGAAGTTGTTTTCCATCAGCAAGATCCAGTATTTGAATTTCGACATTTTTAAAAAACTACAGACAAAGATTGGATTTTCCCCCTCGGGTACTGATTTTCCAATGAATTCCGACCGCTTAAAGAAACTGGAAGTACCTCACCAGATTTCCCACCCAAAATCACGATCTTCAAAATTAGGTTACGTGCAACAGGATTTTAGTTTTTTTCTCTCTCTTTCAAATTGCTTAAGCTTCATTGAATAGAAGTACTGTACTGTCCTACTGCATCTGATCCTCCGACTGGGAGTTCGAAAAATCCGTTTATTGTATAATGTTTTTCTTCGGAGAGCAAGAGATCGAGTTGGAAGAGGAGGGGGAAACAACGAGGAGATAAATTCCCGGAGGCTTCTTCTACAAATTTCTCTCCAACAGGACGACGATATTCTCGATTTCTCGTCCATAAAAAATAAAATAGAATAGATGGAAAAAAAAACTTGACACCGACAGTATTCCGAAGTGGGTTCAGCCGATTCATCCGCGTCGCTTTAATGCGAGCCGCGTTTTTCCCGAAGCGCTCGTCTAATTTCCTCATTCCGTAAACACCCGTCACATCCCGACGCTAGGCAATCAAACTTGTCACTGTGTTGACACAACGGGGCTTGTTCCACCCGGTGAAAAGGAGCCTCTTTGTGCACACGTATTTGCGTTTCTTAACCCCAGCCCCTTTTCCCAGCAGATCTTCAGAAGCTTTTGCGTGGAAACAGGCTATTATGCTCGGAGCGATCGAGCAATCCCTGTTCAAATGCCTCTGAGGTTTGACAGATGTTGTTACTCAGGTCATATTTCAGCTCCTGAGTTACATTCGTTCTTCGAAAAGGAATTATATTCTCCTCGTTTCGCGTCTGCGCCGGTTTTTATTTTTATCTATTTGTTACTAACTTACCACAGCATACTGTTTCTGATGCCCTCGGTTTTCTTCGCCGGAAATAAACGGCATCTCGCAAAAGAAATACTATACTGCATTTAAGTGGCCGTAATTCTTGCATGTGAGTGTTTGAAAGGACTCATCCTACAGCCAGAAAAATACACAGCCAGAAAAAATATACAGCCCGAAAAAGTAGAAAATTTATGATAATTTGTTTTTGTAATTTAAACATGATGTATAACAACAGTGAATTACAGTGCAGTTTTCTTTGGCATTCAACTTGTGAATGCCAAATTTATTTTAAAGGCTGAATGCGAAGGAATTGTTTGTTCCTCATTCAAAAACCAAATCAGTACAAACAGTATTTGAATCATTATTTCTATCTTTGGCCAGATTCTACGTGAGTCTGGTTTATACTCGAACATCTGATGCATAAATTGAAACTGACGTTTTTGAGCTCAGTTCCTCGGAGGTGAGTCGTAGCTGTGGCGAATACGACTGGTTTTATGCTTACCAGGAGATGAACTGAAGATGAACACAATCCCTTCATTTTTTTAATCGTTTAAAGCTCTGTGTAAGAATAGGGAATTTTCCCGATAAATATTGAAACAAAATCCAATGAATTAAACTCAGCATGAACAACGAACATTTTAGAGATGATCAGCTTTGTTTTTGAGAATATTCAACTGCAAATGTTTGACCGAAAAATCTTGAAGAGAGTGCGGGATGGGATGCATAGAGGATTATTTAAATCAAGAATCAGCAGTTGGTCATTGGTAACCCCAGAAAAATGGAAAAGTTACATATATAAATAACGGTGTATTTTCGTATTCGGAGCTTATATACAAATCAAGCGTTTTTTAAGACAATGATAGGGCTTATTGTTCAATGAGTACAGTAGTTCGTATTCTCTTTTTTTTTCTTCTTCAGAGTAAGATCTGTCTCAAACTGGTGGAAACTAATTCCGCTTGCTTACCTGGGATACCCGGAGGAAAGGAATTTGTTCGGGCATGTTGGGGAAAAACAGCGACGGAGGTCTTGGTATCACGACGAAAGGGTTTAAGTGAGCACGGTTGTCCTCCGACGCACCCACGTTCGAGTAATTTTCGACGCGGGGATTTTTGAGTGTTTTGTTGCGAGGATAAATGCGAAAGGCTCTTCCTCAGATTGCGATGGAACAACAGCGATGAAAGAGCTCAATACGATCACGTCTATACGAGGGAGGGGCAAAGGCCAGAGATGAACGCTCAGTCATTCGCAGTATCGACCCGGAAAAGTACCGAGAAAAAAGAACAAGCTATGAACATGCGTTTGTTTGGATAAGATCCGGCAGGAGCCATCTGAGCAAACACTGGCGAACTTTAGGGTACAGACACTATTGTTCTGAACAGATTTATGCGGCGTTTACAGCAGCAGTTTATCATGGATCCTTACCTGCCATCCGAAGGCTTCAACTTTTTTAACGGCGGCCTTTTACCATTGTCAGACGCATCGTGCCAAGATAAGTGTGAGCAACGGTCGCAAATCTTCAACCTGCAGAGAAGCATTTCCATTGCTGCCATCCTCGTAGGTTTTTTAAGGAGGTCTCACTAATCCAGTCGCAAGTCGTGTGACTCCTCATCGTCCCACAAATAAAAAAAAATCAATTTCCATCAGTGGAAAAAAGTCAAGTCGAGTTTTCACGAAAGCAGAGTTCAATCAAGTACAAACAGGTGGACTCTGTCTACCAAAATCTTGTAGGCAACGATTTTCTTGATACTTCGTGAGGATATTTTTGTGGTCCAGCAGGTTCAACTTCCCATGATGTTATAGGGGTGCACTACAACGAAATTATCTTTACAACGAATTTTTTGTGTCCTTCGAGTTTTGTTGCATTATCCATCTGTAGTAGTTTCTCATTTAGAAAATGTTGGAGCATCCTTCATAAGCTTCATGTCATTAATTATTGGTATCTCAGTTGGAGAAAGTTCAGGAATTTGGATCCTTTTCTGCAACTAAAGCTAAAATAGAAAAAGGTTTCCAGCATAAAATCAATGCCTTTTCGAAGACTAATTAAAGGCATTGTATACGAATAATTATCTTGATCATGAGACGCATTTTTCTAATCTTTTGCTGCTTGTAATTGAAAATTCAAAAGAATAAGCTGCAATTCTGTGCATAGTTTTTGTTTGAGTAAAGTCTTGCCATTAGATTAGTACGCTTCCACAAAAAAGATTGACTTCTCAATTCAATGAAAATGACGTAGGAAGCAGGAAAAATGAATGAATATATTGAAAATATTACGAATTACATTTGGCATTTTTGAAGCGAGTTTTGTTCCACGGAAGGGGGAAAGGATAAAGAAAGTGTTCAAAAAGCTGAAGTAGCCCATGTGTAACTCTCAGGTTATAGGGAGAAATAATCATTTTCAGGGTTGGGCTGATAAGCAGAGGCATTTTTTGGAAATAATATAAATAGTGTTCGTGTGTACTCAACAACTACAGTAGTTCGCTTTTCTAGGGAAAGCTTGTCTCGTAAATATGAAAAAAAAGATCCCACTCGCTCATTTGGGTTATCGAAAGGGCAAGGAATGGCATCTAGTGAACGAGAACGTCAACGGAGCTTCTCCCGAGAGATGCTTCAATTGTCTGGCTACAGTATATCGGTTAATCCCGCTGACGCTGTAAACTTTGGTGAACTGAGAAATAATCCGTTTGGAAGTCCACGCCGTCGTCGCGACAGACCGTCGCCCTGTCGCGAGGATTGCAAAAACGCTGGACCCGGTGAAAACCGACGCCGAGAGGGAATATATATATATATTTTTTTTTCATTGTGTCGACGACGCCACGGGATTCCAGGCGTCGCCGCACGGATTTCAGGCAAATAACTGCGCGACCGGCTACGACTCACTATAGCTGTCGCCTGAATAGGCTTTACTTTTATTTTTTAGTTAGGTCCCAAAGCTTACGAAAAAATTTGACCCGATGCCGCCGCCGACCGCAGTTTGCTGGGAAAGATCCGCTGTTTCGGAAATCGCTGCCCGGGCGCCGTCGTTTTTAGTTCAGTCAAACAATGCCGGGCTAAATTAATCCTAACGGGCTTCTTCTTTCTTCCGAGGAACATTTCTTCTCGTGGCAGAATTCCCGAAATTTACGTCTTTCTCGATTAGTTTTACCCTTGCTTGTTGAACGTGCAATGTATTTTGTCGGCAGTACATGCGCCTTGTGGGTTCCGAATTTAGCATAGGAATCCCATTGACGTCAATGAATTTTAGTCAAGGGAACACTTCATGACCTTCCAAAAAGCGTTCCTGCTGAGTCGATTCGGTTTGCCATCTTTGTGTACATTTTCCGCTTCAGTCCGGAAACCAGTTTTTTTTTTTTTAATGCTTCTAGTAAATCCCGGGTAGTTAAATTGTTCTAATCCTACCCTCATTAGGGTTTTCTGCCAGTTCAAATTCATGTTCCTTTTAATGAGAAGAACGCACAGTTTCAAAAAAAATAAAAAATTAAAACCTCCCAGAGAAAAAAGCCTAGAATCGGAGTCGGAACTTGTGTAAGCCATTCACAAAAAAATAAAACCATTGAAGTTTCAACTTCAATTCTCTCGAGAATAAAAACATGATATTATTCCGGATTTCGTCTCAAGTTCAAATGCAGGAGAATATTTTTAAAACTCGCTGGAACGAATAATTTCGCTCGACGAATTTGCTTCACTGGTTACTGCCAAGTATACATGCTTTCGTTCGACGTTCGACAGAAAGAAATTTTTTAACAATTTTCGTGGTTTCTACGACTTATTCTTTGTAAAAAAAAAAATTCTGTACGGTACATCAAAGGCAATAGCAAAATTGCTTCTTCGTTGGGACTGCAGTCTTGTTCAAGTAATTACTTCTTTTTCTTCAGGAGAGAATTTTGCAGTCCACACAACTACAATATTCGGATTTGTTTCGGTAAACTGAATAATCATGGCTGTGTCAAGAAAAATCAGCGACGCAGACGAGTCTTCGAAAGAAAAAAAAAGTGGACCGACGGAAGCGGTTCGCTCGACACGTCTTCCCGTCGGTCCTGCGACGCATCAAAAATCCATTACGACCAGCTCATAAATATAAGCCCGAGCGCGGGGGGAAAAAGGAAACCCGTCAAACCGCGCAACATGCGAGATCAAGTTCTGGGGCTTGGGTTTCTCTCCCAACTGTTGTCGTTGCTTGCCACTTGAACGTCACCCGCGCCTACGGCACATTGTCTCCCGAACGCGGGTTGCACATGTGCGTGTCCCTCACAGAAGCACTTGGACGAAAAGGGCTCCGAGATTCCTGCGCGTGATTGTGCTGCATCACCGACTCATGGGTTCAAGTTGCACGCATTTCAAACCCTGCCCCTGTGACGTCGTGTCCGAGGCCCATGGCAAAGTCATCAACGAATTTTACGAATATTGTCGCAAATCACTCCACGTTAGGGCTTTTCAGTGCTGGGTTGTATGTTCAACACTACTGCTGGTTGCGCCGCGGAAACAAACAAAAGCGTGGATTTCTTTTTTTTTCGGGAAGTACATTCTACCTAAAGTCAAATCTTGAGAAATTTCGGGAAATATTGCGTATTGTTCAAGACGAAATTTTGGCTAATTCTGCCCAGTATTTGCATCGTCTCTGTGAGTCACTTTCTTTTGAGCCAACATTTTTCTCGAGAAACTGTCGTGAGGCCTATTCGCAAATCCTTCGAGTAAAGGCCGCAACCCAGTTCTTCGAGACACGTTCCCGAAAACTGAAAGCTTTATTGCATAGAAATCAAACATTTCATGTTTATTTCACTATAGCACCATCCTATCTTTTAAGGAGCATACAGTAAATCATTTTCGGATTTTTTAAAATCGAGTGTTCCTTTCAGAATTGGCTTGATTTTTTTCTTCGATTTTTATTGGTGCTGTATGATCATGTTGGTGTGAAGCAATCATTACAGACGCCAACAACTTTAGTCGATTTCCAGAGAATGAAGCAGATTCTATGTTGGATTTCTTCCGTAATTATTGTTTCTCAGTAACGCAATCGTCTGAAAGTTGATCGAACCTCAATTAAAAAATGCAAATCCCATCGTTTTTTTTCAATCTTCAATAGCACAAGATTAGAAACCCTGATTTATATAGTCGTATTCGAGGTGATCCAGCTGGAAAGTGGAGCTTGAATGAAAGAAGCATACCTTTCAGATTCTCAAGAAATTGAATGTACATGTACAGTAATAGAAAATGTAACCTTCGGAATTAAAATTTTTATTCGTTTTTTAGGCCCAAGCAATATAATTACGGCATGTCTTGCAACCTGGATATCGTCTTACATTCAAGTACGAATAAATACTTTACATTCTGAGCAGGGTACCACCCAACTATCCACGGAGTCGTCAAGCCAGAGACGCGATTCGTTTCGAAACAATCGTCCCTGTCGTCCAGGTGCGTGTCGTCCGGGGTTCTTTTGGCAAATAGCGGGGTTTCGCAGCAGTGGCGCCGGAGGAAGTGGACGCCATCCGACCGGTTGTTACGCTCACTCGCGCGGACGAGTGGGCGGCGCGGCGAAGTGGTCGGGGCGTCGAGTGGAGGCGGGTGGTCGCAGATGGACCTGCGGGGAATTCTGTAAACAGGACCCCGATTACTGCACCCAGGGGTCAGCGGGCGATAATTGCACTCAGCCTGTTGCTGCCTGCATCCCGCGTTATTCGTTCCCATGGCGCGTGGGATCGCAGACGGTGTGCTAAATGCCGCCAGTCAGTTCGTTTCCGCCAATCGTTTTGGGCTGAAACAACCACCCCTCTCCACGCTGTGCGAAACTGTTGCAAAACGTTGCCGTTCCTGGGGAAAGAAATATGACGCTGTAAAATATTCTGCGCGCCACTCCCTAGCTATTGACGGCGTGCAAATATTTTTGTATCCGAGCTCGTTAGTGGGAGCTATTGGTTCAGGACGCTGTCTTGATTGGATGCCTGTAAGCAAAAGTAAAAATGCCTCGTTTGACGACGCGGGGTACGCCCTTCGTGTTTTGGTGTAATTAAGCATAAATTGGAAGAATTTTCGTTACACTTGTTTTCTCTGAAGTTGCCGTCGTAAATTCCTCCATTTCTTTACGTACCGATGTGTGTCTCGTACTCGTGAACCAATTCATTTGGGAAGCTTGTGCAAAATGAGAAGACCGCTATGTTTTATTTTAAAGCGATTTTGAAAATAATTTTGCAGGGAAAAAAGTTGAGTGGTACTTGTGTAAGTATTGCACCCTTCAAACGACTGTCAAATCATTTATTAAAAAAAACTAACTTAGATTGAGACTTTTTGTGATTGCTTTGAACATGTTCGCTGAACCTCTTTTGCTTTATTTTTTCCTCGTGCTGTTCTCTGGAACCTTCACGAACATTCTCGTGAAATAGAGTATACCGTACTTGAGAATTTCTTAGCCATTGCTACCCATTCGAACTCTAAATTTTTCCATTAGATGATGCAAGTCAATGGGGAGTCCCCACTCATAAAGTTCGTGCAAATCCGAGTTGAATCTTTATGCCAGCAATCATGAAGGTCAGGCATTTAAAGTTTATATTTCGTTACATATTTTGCATCTTGAGATTCATGAACGGGAGAAGTGAATGCCTAAAAAATTTCTTTTGTCTTCGTATTCTACGATTTAACTCGGAAATTGTTTTTCGCGCAATCAAGTCATTCAATCTCATGCTCAGATGCATATTTTCTAGTTAACGGTTTTTACGGCTTAGATGGAATTTGCTTAGAGTAATGGAAGACCTGTTGCGAAGCGAAGAACCATCAAAATTTCATGAGCATCCATTTCAGAAAAACCGTTCACAAACATTATTAGTGCTCTTTGAAACTCCGTGACCGTTGTTGCCATTTGCAACGAGCTTTCTTTCAGATCCTGAATGTCATGATTATACAGTACCTGTATACGTGCATGCTGAGTCAGGCCCAGCCTTCTCGAAAGGTTTAAACTTTAATCAGCGCATGCATGGATCAGTTCAAACCCTTCACGGGTTGTTTCAGATAGAAATGCAACAACGACCAGCTAGAAATATATTATGAAAAACTCGTCGAAGCTGATAGCAGTCTTGAAGAATAGTTTTAGTTCTTCTACAGATTAATTATAATGGTATCGCAATCGACATAAACTAATCTATTACAGTTGAAATCATTAAAAAACTGAATGATGAAATTTGTGAATACGGAACTTTAATCGTGACTCGCATGATTGAATTTTTTATTGATTTTTTCCGAGAAAGGAATTGGATGTCAAGTCAGTGTATGTATTCAAGTACTATAAAATAAGAAAGACCATTTTTCGAAAATTAAGGCACGAAAAATTTCGATGCCTTTCTAACTGGAATGCAAGTTGTAATGGTATCTTGACATATTTATTTCTGAGGTTTCTCCTCTCTAAAGTATACAGGAGTACGTTTTAAAGCCGATACAGGTGTTGAAATCATGAAAAAAACTCATTGGAGATATTTTACAGATGCGAAAATTTCCTCGTGAATGATTGACGTCTTTATGATTTTTGTTTGAGAAATAAATTCGAAATCATGTCAGTATTGTGCACTTATTCGAGTGCATTGAGGAGTCGTTTTCGAAAAGATATGGCAAATAAAAACTTTATGCCGGTATTACTTGAATGGAAGTTAAAATGGGGGATTGGGATATTTCTTTCCCAAGGTTCTTTGCAAAAATAAAAGTGGTGCGTCGTTTTAAAATCCGCACAGTAGTTGAAAAAAAACTGACAAAATTTTTAGACAATGAACTTTTCTCATGAAGGATTGACATTTCCATCGATTTTATTTGAAAAATAAATTCGACGTCATGTCAGTACACTTATTCAAGTACAATGAGGAGTCTTTTTTTTTTAAATATGGCAGGAAAAACTGTATGCCGGTCATACTTGAATGGAAGTTAAAATTGGGATATTTCTTTCCCAAGGTTCTTGGCAAAAATTAAAGTGTGCGTTTTAAATTCCATACGACAGTTGGAAACATGAAAAACTGAAGAAATTTCAAGAATGAAGACCTTTTTCGAGAACATCGACATGTTCGTGGAATTTGTTTGAGAAAGAAATTCGACGCCTTGTCAGTAGCCTTATTCAAGTACAGTACATTAAAAGCTGGTATTTTCTAAAAATATGGCAAAAAAAAAGGTGATTCCTTTCTTCACTGGAATGCATGCAAGGCTCTTGAGATGCAGTATTTCTTTCCCAGGTTTCTCCGCGAAAAATAAAGATGTGCGTTTTACAGTCGAGGAAATTCGATTGTATGCGTGTTGACCCAGAATTGACGACGACCTACGGACAGAACCATCTAGAATGCTAGACTCTAGAGAATTGTCATGGCGTTTCTCGGGAAAGCTTTCAGAAAATAATCCCGCGGAGGCGAGCGAAATATTTCCAGAGGAGCAGCATCGCGACGAAATGCCTGGAGTGAAATGTGCCAGACGTTCTGACAACATCCACAGCGTTTGTGCACAGCGGTTCAATGCCCCGCCGAGCCGTCGATCCCGCTCGCCTTTGCAACACCACTGATTGCCACCATCAATCATCATCGCCCTGGGTTAAAGAGCCGGGAAAACACTCGAAAGAATGTTCCCCGCGTTTTTCGGCTACGGTGGTCGGGATTTAATTTCCAATTGGGAGTCGAGACCGCCCTGGATTTTCCGAGGGAAACGAAATCTTCGCGGACAAGAATATTCTCGGGCGACGGAACAACGCGAGCATGGCAAAGGCCACGGTTCGTTCCCTCGCTGATTCATTTTCTCCAGAGTCGTCCATCATGAACTGCATGCGAAAAATTCTTGACATTGCGAAACTATTCCCCGCTTTTGCCCATTGCCAAATAATAGTTCTGAATTCACGCTTGGAAAAGTTCTTTCCATTCCAAGTAATTCTATTCACGTGGCACACCGCATTCATTTGGAAAGAGAGAATACGAAGAGAATCGTGAAGCCGCGAAAACACGAGGGCTGGTTTATCAGTTTTATCTGTCTTATTCTACTTGCCTCGTCATATGGATGGAAATGGACGTCATATGAATTATAACTTTCTTTCTATCAGGTTGAAATATAAAGAAAGCAGAGAGGCTAAAAATCCTGCACTCCTTCGTTGTGTCACATTCATGTTTTCCAGCGTCGTCGGTACGTTTTATGAATTTTCTTTGACATTTTGGAGGCCGAGGGAAAAGTACAATTTATCATCAAAGATTTGCTCTGAAATGGAAAATCAATTGATACTTATCTGCGAACAGGCTGAATACCTTTGCTTCGAATTATGTTCACTAATTGCCTGGGTTTCTGTCAAAAGGGGGCGTCAATCGAAGAACTCACCATGCATTCGTATGTACTGTGATGAATAATTTGTTTGTTAACTTCATTTTTTTAATGGATATATGTGGAGTGGGGGCGGTTAAATGTTTTTAACCAATAGCTGTTGAATGCTTACAAGCGGCAAGTAAAGCTCATTTATCTATGCATTTTTCAACGGTTTACGCGATATCAGGCAACCAATAAGAACTACAGTATTTTAAAGGCATAGTCCCCGTTATTCTGAAAAGCACACGTCAATGAAAATTTTCAGATTTCCTCTTAGTTATGTCAAATGCGGAAGTTGTCCTTGAATTGGTGAGCATGAATTCGCCGACCTTCTGGATCCGACGCAATTCATGAAAATCCTCATAGACTTGGGATTTATTTGACAGCGCTTCGGAGTACTTTGACTCAGGCAACCCAAGAACTTAATTTGGATTGACAAACATTTTTTAGCCATCCCCACGCAGTTCATATCCGTGATTCCTTTGCTGCCCAGAGAATTCGTTGGAGTTTCGTATCGTGCCGATTTCCCATGCGAGTTTGCGGTGCGTGTACCATGACAGTGTGACAGAAGGATTCCGAGTACTGTACTGCACGCGAAGTCATTTCCTGTCCCGTATTGAAAATCGGTGACATTCCACGCAGAATTGTTTTTGTTTCCCCGTAGAGCAGGTGCGGTGTAACTCGGTGGAAAGCAGCAAACGTCGTGCGAACGGAGGCTTCGAAGGTCGATGAGTATTTAAATGAGTGTTAGTTGCGGAAAGAGAGACAGCAATGTAAAACATTATGACCTGTGAAGTGTGCAGTCGCGTGACAGGAGCTTGTCAGAAAGAAAGAAGAAAACAACAGCAAAAAAAAAAAGTCACGGTTTCCGAATGATCATTGTAGAATTGCGGTTTGAAGTCCGTGCTCCACATACCGGGAATGTTCCCCGCGCTTCGTGAAATAATGTAACCGCAAATGATCTCTTGTCGGTCCGAGATGGAGGAGAAATTGAAGCGGAACCCGGCGTGACGACGTGGAAATTCCCGGCGAGTCGTGGCAGGGCGTGAAATTAAGAGCCCACCGGGTTCTAATTTCGGACTTATGATGAGAACTCGGCGTTTATCCGGTCGAGGAATTCCGACCGGGACACAGTAGCACTGCGCAAGATGAATGAAGATTGATCGCTCCTTGCCGGCGATCAGCGGATTTGCAAAGCGGGTCCTGAATTAGTTTTCTTTTTCCCGCCTGAGGACTCTTATTCATTACTCGAATTAATTTAAAGAGCTTCGAATTGCGAAACTTCGGCGGATACTTCCGTTGAATCTTAACTATTTCCGCTTCCTTGTCGTCCTCGGAGGAATTCTTCACCTCATCGGCCCGATTCGTAATCGCGCCCCAGACTTCTAACCGAACGAAGTTCCCTCAACGTAGAGCAATGAAGAATGGAACTTCGTATACCATTAAATGTATAATTGAATTTCGAATGGAGATGTTTCAAAAATCATGACCATACTCTGGTCTTGATTATTTCAAAATACGAGTTCCGAACAATAACGCTGTAAAAACACCTGCCCGGGTGTAAAATGCATTCTTCTCCGCGAAATGCTTCATCTGAGCGTTGTCGATATCAAGGTTTAGGTTCCATTGACGAAGAATCACGCTTAAAAAGTTGCATACGTGCGATATCCCTTGCAACTGTATTTAAATTTACTATAATCCTCGAGCTTCTGTAGAAATTTCAAATATCGCAGTTTTGGAATAAACCGCGTGCAACCCTGATTTTGAGGGGTAAAACCTGTGTTTTCTGCGAAGAGATTTCAGTTTTCGAAGAAAATGTGGCATATGAAACTGAGCTGTTCCCGCAACTTTTTCTCAGAAAGATTGGATTGCTTTTTTAGGTGCATAATTTTAAGCAGTGTTCGCATAAAATATGAGACTGTATCGCGACTGGGCCCGTGATTGCGTGATGAATGCAGAAATTTTCCCGGTGCCTGACGATGACTATTGATGATTTGCGGAGATTAAAAATGTAATGAACGTCTTTACCCTGCTTTAAGTCAATCATCAATGCAGAAAAGCCCTAGCAACCTTAACTAAGCTTTCTCGAAGATCGAAACTGAAAATGATTCAGATTTCATAAAAACACTCTCCAGTGTGTTGAAAAACGATGTTTATACCATATCAGGGTAATATTGTTCAATATGTTTCAAACGGTGTTACTCTAAAAGGTTTCGCGAGTAATTTTGATTCGCAGGTACAGTATAAGAACGTTTTCCTGAAAATTAGATTACATCCACAGAAGCAGAAAAAGGATAAACTTCGCGCAACTGCCGGAAACAAACTACCGATGCCATATTTTCTGCAGGATCAACTGAACACTTCAGATTAAAATTCAACGGGATTCCCGGGCGTTTGTAACGCTTCGGCATCAGCAGGAAAAAAAATCGTTTGCTGAAATATTGCTCTCCTTCGCCGTTTCTCTCAACTAAAACCCAGAAGTGGAGCGTGGCACGTTATCTCAGCAGCGAAATCTCTGAGAAGTTCCGCGAAAGAAGGGTTTCTCCGGAACATGCCGGCGTAACCAGGCACGCGTGTAATCCCATCAGAACATTTACAACTGCTGGCATCGCTCGAATAACGCGGAAATTAGGTCAACCTCGTTCGCGAAATCAGAGCATCGAATGATACTATAAAAGAAAAAAACTGTGATTTTCTCCCGTTTTTTTTTTTTTTTCAAGAAACCGTAGCAAACATGTGCGATGTCGAGTTTCCGATGCGCGAGTAATTAGGAACCAGCGAAAAAAAAATAAAATTACCCGCGAAGTACGTGGGAATCTTGTCAATTATCCAGCGCTGCTTTTTACGGACGTGGAGCCGCATGACAAGAAAGTGAGACATCAGAGTCGTTGGAAGCAGAAAATCGCGAAATTCATCCGATTAGTCTCGAGAACTATCGCACAGAACGAGATTTTAGAATTTCGTTTCCGCGCTTTTCTTTGGTCGATAAATCGCAGTTATATGTGACAAATTTCATCTGAGTATTTTCTTCCCGGAGAAGCCACTTTTTCCAAAAAGTAAGACAGTTCTTCACTTTTTAATTGAAAAATTGACTCGGATGGGTCTGATTATGTGGAATAGTCTCCGATAGGAAAGCGATAGATGAGTATTGAATTGTGTGCTTATTACTTTCAGATGCTCAAAATGATTCCATATAGAATCGTCCACAAAGACTATAGTGGCATCAATAATTTAGCATAGCGAAAAGTAAAAGAGAAAAGTATTTAATTTTTAACCGTTCTTGCTCTAGTGGAGAGAGGGTATTTTTTGAACACAATGTTTTGAGGAAGTGATTATTATGCATTTTTCGGGTAAGTCCTTTTGTCCAATATGATTATTGATCATTTTTCGGTAGACAAGGTTACACTGACCACGGGTTTTCCACGGAAGACATATCGACGCGATATGCCAAAGCCAAAAAGAACATTTTGAAATTTCAAAAACATGTTTTAGTTACATTTAAAAATTTCATTTCGCTTCAGGTTGATAGCAGAAACCGTTTGCATCGTTAAAATCTGTCCTGGTTGGAGGAATGCAGTTTTTCGTTTATATTTGTGATGAAATCAAGAAACAGCTCGTTCAAGCTCAACTTGAGAGATTTGCGGAACCTACAGTGTCATTGTTTCCGAGTCTGGGAAGTGAAATTCCATGTTCACGATGGAATCCGAGTTATTAATTACTGCAACTGCCACAGGTGGGCGACCATTGCGTGAAGAAAAGTTAATTTGAAGAAAAAGATCATGAGATACGTCCGTTTCTCTTGTAACCCAGCCTCAAATTAGCGCATGGAAGTTGTTGAACTCACTTTAGATTACCTCTGAGAAATAGAGCTTCTTCCATACATAAACAAACGCATTCGAAAGGTTGAAACTCCAATGAAAACGGTGTGCATCATCTTCAAATGTCTTACTTTTTTATATCAAGATCGTCAATATCCCGCTGGGGACCTATACTCATTTCTTCAACAAGACTGCCCAAAAATTTGATCGCTGCTTGAGTGCAGCCGATACTCGAGTAAATACGATAAATGAGTCATTTCAAATGGACATTCTCTAAACGGAACTCATGGTAGTGAATGAAATGCGTTCCCTACATGAAGAAACATTCTTTGCTATGCGATGCTGTATTAACGAAACAACCGTTCATATGATGATGCTTGGGAAGATGAACGTGTTTCAAGAACACGCCGAGGATCATAGGAAAAAAAAAACTCATATCCTTTCACCTGGGAGGAATCTTTTGAGGTGCTAGTCACTGTACCCGTAGGGATAGAATGAAAATTAGTTTTCTTTTTTATGATTCTTGAAAAGCCTCCCGAGGGACTGGACAGAACAAAGCCCCCTCGTGTGCATTCGCGAAGGTATCGGAGCCAAAGAAAACACGGATGAAGAGAACAGGGCTTCAGTGCTGAAAGGCTCACGTCTCGAAATGCCAGCATAATTTGTCTCCTTCTCGCACGCCAGTTATCCGTCAGTTTTCACGTCGTCCACCGGACTCCGCTAATATTCGGTTACCGCGACTGGAAGGTCCACTTTGGTCGGATTTGGGCGAGACTGGCGTGTTCTGTTGACTTATCCCACTATAATTTCTGTTCGGAGGACAAGGCTTTCTGTAGTGCGAACCGGAGAATCTCAATCTGTGCTCCGCGGAGCCCTGTGAATTTCGCAGGGTCCCGCGGATGCTCTCTAAAAATATATATTAATGGAATTAACATCGGAATTTTTCGAAGATTAAGAAGTAAGACTTTCGAAGAATTGACGAGGGACAAATTTTCCGTTTATTCAAGTAACAAAAAAACTGCTCATGGAATGCTGTAATTAACGTAACGAAATTTACTTTTTCTATTTGTAAAATTTATCATAGGCCTGAGTGCCCCACCTAGCAGAGAATTTTATTTCAGCATGATGGAGCCGAAAAATGAATCCATTGTCAAACGGGCTTTTCAGATTAAAAAGATTGACCATATGTCTGGTTCAAGAGGATGACAATACAGTAAAGTATTAAAATCACCATCTTGAAAAACACCGATTCTTTTTAGCAAATACGCCTCCGGATTGCAGGGCTTGTATTTTGCTGATTTTGCTAATTTGAAAACTTGCTGATTCATCAAATAAAGCATGTCAAGAATTGAGTTTGCGACGGTTGAAGCTCTACCTAAGTTTCATGATCCTAAAGAAAAAAATTGTTGAGGAGTTCGTTGCTTCGATGAAGAAAACTGAGATTACTCTTGTGTAGACTGCAGTCCCTGGGTTTCATTTCTACGGTCTTCCCACTCGACAACTTGGTTCATGGTCCAGATTATTCAACGTTAATCGAGTTTTTTCAGAAGGCATGCTCACGATAATAATACTGCACCGCGACACAAAAAATGGTGGTTTGTGAATTGGAAAAGGACGTGCTTTTCTGATGCCTATTCTGCTGAATGATTTGCCTGGCTTCACTCGAATTTTTTTTTCCAGTAATTGGTCGGAAATTCGTTGCTTTTTTGAAAAAAAAAAACCATGGGAAAGTCTTGATTTTGACCCAACCCGTTATCCTAGTGGGATTATGGCAAACACATGCACAGTACTGTACTATATTACTGTTTTTTTTCTCATAACAGTACATTGATCTGTAAAAGGTGGCGGGTTTTCTGAATGCTTATAATTTTAGCAGAGCACTCCTAAATAATCTCGAGATCAAGTCGGCAGTGCGGTGGTTTGTGTCTTGAGACGAGTTGCCTTGTCTGTACGCAATTTCATTAAATTTTAATTGAAAATCAAATCTTGGCTCACATGTATTTTATTTATGATTGATTTGTTGCATGTGGCATCGGAACAGTAACTGTGTCATTAGGTTATGCTTGAATGAACCTCACCCGTATTTGTTCACTTCGCAAACCTCAGACTTCATTTCATTTATACGAGCAGCTATTGATGGATTCGATAATTCCAAATTTTCCTTCAATACTACAGTAGTATACTACACCATTTCGAAATTCTCTATTTAACTGGTCTTCATTCTCTTAGCTTCATAGTAACGTGAATGCTTACGAAAAGGAAGGACTTTTTGGAGATTCGTATCCTACTACAGTATTATTATGATGCAAAATAATAATTCTTGCGTGAGCGAATACAATTTTGTGCCAACGAAAAAATTTATCTTTGTTCATTAGATATGACAAGCAAACAATGGTTCATGCATTTTTTAATACATAAATTATCATACAGACAAAATTCGACATTCACCCCATGAAAGCGTTTCGTAGTACAGATTTCATAAAACGCACTGCAAACTGATTAAAAGCAACCGACTCAATTGAAAAGCCTCCGGAATCAAGATTTATAATTCCAGATTATTTCTTGCGCAGCTTCATTTTCATTCTTTCGTTTCGAACTAACAGCGTGTACTGCAAAAATTGCTTACGTCAGATCTGGGCTTCGTTGGAATGAAGTTTTCTCCCTCTCAAGAACAGAACGCAAAATAGTTCTGTACTTTTAGTACAAAAGTCGTTGCTACGTGTAGCTCTTCATGGTTCCCTGAATAAAAGTACGAGCAGAGGAGCGTTCGTAAAATAGCAAAGTAGTGATTGGCGAGCTAAAGCAGAAACCGATTCACATTTTCCGTCATACTAATGAATGAGGATTAAATCCTTTGCTGGAGGAAGTATCAAAGTTTGATCTCACGTTTCGGTCTACAGTGGGACCCCGACATACGGACACCCTGAAATGCGGCCGATTCGACTTGGGTACACCTGAGAGTAAACAAAACTGCTCCGACATCCGGAATATCTCTCAAAATACAGACACCTTTCCAACATTTCTAGAAAAATTGACTTTTTAAAAATTTTGACATCTCTTGAACAAATAGAGCTATTCATATTCACGAGAATAAATAAATTAATTTCAAGATTGTTCAGTTTAAAATCTGTTTGGGATTTACTGAACCAAAGCCCTGATAATGAGAAACTTGTGAAAAATTCATGGTAAAGCTAGAATAAAATTTGATCCTCATTTATAATAAATTTAAATGGTTTACAAATTTGTAAAAATTTAGATGCCCAGTTGTGGCCTGGCACCTCCTTAGCTTGGTTCATTTTGAACTTACTTGAATTCATTATCAGAAAAAGCTAATTTTGCGCTACTTTTTCCCATTTTTTGTATACTATAGTAAGCCTTGTGCTTCTTCTTTCGTTTCTGGGTTTCCTTTCATGCGAAAAATCAGATTTTATGTGGGGTTCTTCAACAAAGTTATTTTGTGTTAAAATTTACATTGAGAAAAATATTTGATCAATTTTGGGGACTTCATCCCTGATTTTTGATTAACAGGAGAACCAATTAAACGTGTTCTCATTGAAGACGATGGGAAAACATGATCTGACGCTCACAGACGCTCCAACATAGGGACAAGGTTAAAGCACGAAATATGTCCACATCCTGGGGCCCTCTTTGTACAGTACCTCAGAACCGGAGGGAGAAAAGCATCCAGCGAGAAATACTAACGACAAATGATTTTACTGTATCAAAATGTTCTCTCATTCTCTCTCTTGCAACGCGTCTGCGAGGGCCTTCCAGAGCCCGCGCCTCCGAAGGGGAAGAGACTCGCGGCCGGGCCCAAACCCGCGCCAACTTCACCCGGTGTCGTCATTCCGCGGGCGGCCGCGCGCGCGATCGCGAGCGCCTCGCGTCCGGCGCCACAAGTACGCCAACGTGTGCTACGCGAATATTTCACCTGCTTCAGCGGCGCCGTGTCGTGTTTACTCCGGGATCGTGATATTGTGCATAGGTTATTTTGGGTAATCGGTAATTTGCTTTTGTTCGGAGATTATCGTATTATTTTTCCGTGCTGCGAGACTTGTTTGAGAGGTACTGTGCGGGGAAAAGTGCTTTTAAATAATCCGAACGTGTGCGTCGCTTTTCTTGGCTCTGATAAATTGCCCAGGGAAATAACTGTGATTCAATTCAATTGCAAATATGATAGGCGAAGATTACCTATGTTTTTTTAGGGTCGCAAAGAAGGCAAGTCCGTGTTTCATCTTCATTAAATCATTTCCGCCAAGATATAATCGGATTAAGCCCAAGGGTCTCGCCTGTGGGAATATCTGTGAAAATTGCTCGACAACTCGAAAAGGCTCAGATTCAAGTCAGCTCTTGAGGAAGACATATTATCTGCCATTTTTCAAATGCCAACTGCTAGAAATGTATTCGTAAATTAAAAAGGCTCTTCCGCACGTGACTCCGCACATTACGAAAAAAAAATTCTGGAAGGTTACAGGTACAACTGATCTGTTTGTTGGTACAGGTGGAATGCTGGTTTAATTTTTTTAACTTTTCAATCATAAGTTACTGTACTGTTTCTACACTCTACAAGAACCCCTTTACGGCGTAGGATAATTTTTAGGGCTTCGGGGTTAGGTTTACCGAATTATTGGTCGGAAAACTTAGCATGCCGCAGTTTTCGCCCTCATATACAGTACTGCCAAAGCTTATGATTAACTTGGTGCATCATTATTGAATTTGCATGCTTCGGACATTTTGCGGTGATCACTGCCGACTCATTCAATATTCTCGCCAGTACGGTAATTAAAAAAGTAGAAGCTTTTTCTCATAATCGTCGTCTTGAAGGCAAGCGAATAAGGAAAGTCCCGTTAATTTTAATGTAAGATCGCTTCGTTTATTGCCGAGAGAAATAAGGCGGCTTTTCTTAGCGTAAAAATTTTGAAGCCTGCCGAAGTGTGTTGGTCGCGAAATCCCAGGATTTGCTCGAAAGTTTGACGGCTGGTGATTAACGCGATGCACTTTTCGAATGTTCATTCCGAGCTTTGGATATCGCGGCGGAAATAAGACGAAAGTTGACAAGTGCCGAGTTTCGAGTACAGCACAAGTTCTCGGAAGTTGACAGAGTATTCTGAAAGACAACTGTTCACGCGTGTAGCCGAGCGCAGGAACATGTGCAACGCTTCAGCTTCGTCGTCGCCCTCATGGAACCGTGAAGTATGCTTCCTCCTTGTCAATCCTGGAAAGTTCTAATCTCGCCGTGTGCCCAATTAAACGCCCATTCTCGTGTGCAAACTCGGTCCCAGGTTTCCCCCCTTGCTCCCCTATATGTTTGCTCCTTTCATATCGCGCTGTAAGCGAGTACAGTAATGGCAATCTCGGGAGAAAAAAAAAATTCGCCCGATTGTTGGAAATGGGGTACGGATTTGGCGATGATCCTGATGCTGCGATAACACTTCCACTTCCTTTCTTCATCCCCCAAAGAATTTCGAATCTGTTCCTATTTGCGTCTTCGCTGATGCGCAGTATTCCCGATTTATCCTCGTTTCTCACGAATCAAGTCCCGAACACGCCTTGGTTTATTGTAAGACAACTCGTTTCCCGCACGAAGAAATCTACCATTCGAACCCATTTTCTTTATTTTTAACCCTTTCTTTTCCTTCATCCTCACGCCGTCCGGGTTCGAACGAAACTTTATAACGTCCTTACTTCCTTGAGCGAATTTTTCTGCCGTTTATTTCACGTCGAATGTCCAGCCTTTTATGCCCGTTGGGCTGAAAATTAGGAATGAAGAAATCCTGTTGTCGAAAATCGCCAATTCGATTTTTATTATTTTTTTTGCGGAATTATCGGAAGTGAATGTAGAAACTCTTGGCATATGCTCTTCAGACATGAATGATGCATTTTCAACCAACTTGAAGTTTCGAAACGTAAGCTCATTAATTTCCGAGCATTCTTGATGCGAGAAAGGTTTGCTCGGATTTAATACCAGAAACATGGAATTCCCGAGAAAATGCCAGAGAAGATTCAAGAGACGCAATATTTTGATCTAATAAAACCACTTTTAGTTAGTGCTTTTAGTAGAGTGCTTTTCACCTACCGTACGTCATGCTCAACTTGAAATTTTGACGCTCTTTAAATAATGTTGAATTATTTAAACTCCATTAATTATTCCAAAGGAAAATGTGGATCGGTTTCTTTTTTTTTAGCTCTGGTTAGTGATGAAATGATAAGATGCTCGCGAGGAGACGAGCATGAAAACTGGTCTCTTGGTAATTCTCGAAGTGCATCGTTGCAGAAAATATGATTTTCATATCATGTCAGAATGCCAGAGAAGAAAGCAGGAAGAAAACTTCATTCCACGAATCCCTGATCTGACGTGAATAATTTTTGCTAGGGTGCGCAGTATTCGTCGGAAAGCGAAGCGCGGGAAGGGAAAACCCCTTCAAGGAATTTCTGTTGTCTTAATCTAGAGACTTGTTTTGCTTTCATGTTGAATGTAAATGTCGGGAGCTTTGGTTGCTGGAAGTCGGGAACATGGGGAAACGCTGTGTGCACTGTCTCTATTAATTAGAGTGTTTGAGGGTTGATTGCTCGGGAAGTGGTGTCGTCTTTTTGGCAAAGGACGAAAGTTTGCCAAAGACGAGGGGAGCGCAGAAGTTGCGGGGATGTTGAGGAGGTTGTTGTTTCTGCGTTCAGCCCCGTGTTCACGGGTGAAAGAAGAATCGGGTAGAAGACGTGTAGATTTTTTCCCTCGATAGCGTACCTGTGCCGTGCGGGTGCCCCCCCACCCTTCGTTCGTCCGTATTCATGGGTTTTTGTGCAAAAATTTTGGCTGGTTTCCCATCATGTGCTCCGGATTCTGAGGGACCGAGAGACCTGCAGGGAGCCGCGAGTCTTTTCAGCAATTGTGTTGCCTCGACCTGCGGGTTATTGTGTGCTTGTTTTCTCGCCGACTGTTTGCGTCCTCCGCACGTGAGCGGCTCATTACCCCGGTCGGCGAGAGAGACCCCGGATCTTGGGTCGGGGTATCTTGGTGTTGCTCGCTTATAGCCCCGTGTCCGAAGTATTCCGCAAATGCTCCAGGTTTCTCGCTGACCCATTAATTTCTTTTCCCCCCTTCGATACAATCTTGCGCCTTCGTGGAACAGAACCGTCGCTACAGCGATTCTATAAATAATTCACTCCGTCGAAACGGAGTCCGACTTCGACGGGGGTTCGGGTCTCCAGAGTTCGATTAACTCCCAATGGCACAATATTCATGACGCTGGAAAACCTGATCCATGTCGGAGATACCATATATATATATACTGTATATGCGAATGTAACCGCGCCGTTTTTTGTTTCTTCGATTTTTCACCCATAAGAATTGATGGTGCGTCGTGGAGTAAATGGCGTCTTGGTTTTGCATCAAGAATTCATGGGGTTCAAATGACCGACATTTTTTCCACCATTGAGTGAGCGTTTGAAGCATGATATGAAACAAATTTAGAAACTGACGGGCAATGCAGTGTAAATCACATAGTTCCATCTAAAGTCGCAGAAGGTTATATTTTATCAATTTTAATGCATTGATGGATCAAATATTTACTTAAAAAAAAGTATGCCTGGCGCGGTCCTCTCCTGACAGATTTGTTTTTCCAAGAAGGTTACAATGAAGTTCATAAAAATTGAGGTGCATTTCAGAACTGATGGTAAAAAACATCCGCTTAAACTCAGTAACCTTCTTGTATTTTCTGTAAGCAATTACGCGAATGATTTGAAACAAATTTTTTGGTAATTGCAAGGCATTACTTGATTAAATATTCACATTTACAAAATCATGCCTGGCTCGGCCCTCTCTTGGCATATTTTTTTTTCAAGACGGTTACAGTGATTCGCAATCGGACATTTTTTCAGATCGAAGGTTTTTCAAAATGAGGTGGATTTCAGGACGGATAGTAACAAACATCCGCGTAAATTTGGTAACGTGCTGGTACAGTATAACGTGAGCAATTACGCAAAGCGTTTCAAACGCTAATTTCAGAGGTGTCGCAAAATGGCGAGAGTCGAAAATATTCGCCGAAGTGTTCCCTTCGCAACCCCCGCACGTCATCGCCTCCAAATTGGTTCGCGCGGCTCTTGAAAATCTCGACAGCTTTCCTGGGCAACCCGCCCATTATATTCTACGTCTGTCTTATCGCGTTTTCTGCTTCGATGCTGACCTGAGAGGCAAGGGAAAAAGCTACGGCCCCAAGGTCGCTCGCACTGGTCCCTGTTGATGGATTGATCAAGCAATCTACAATCCACTCCCGTCGAAAAAAAACCCCGTTGTTTAATTGCAATTAAGGTTTGTGACAAGGAAACTTCATCGTTTCCCGCATCAACTGAAGGGCTTGTCTCGACCTCCGTCGTGACGCTGAAAGTGTTATCTCTTCGATGAATCTCTGTGGCGAAAAAAGAAGTCAAGAGTCGTCGTTGTCGTGGGAAAATCTGTCCCGAAATTGATTCCTTTCGAAGGAAAAGTTCTTGTCATACTCGTGGAATCACCCGAGTGGTCGTCTGCGTCCAAGAAATGAGGGAAAAATGGGCTTCATGACTCAACAAAATTTGGGAACTTCGCTGGCTCGGTAAAGTGCGGTTGATCCATAAATAATGCTCAAGCAAGGCGTCTTCTTTCCAGCGATCAGTCCGGATAGCGAAAAAGCAGGAAGTGAAGAGTAATGCTGCATCTAGATTTAGAGGAAGAAGTAAAAAAAAAAGAAAAAAAGCTGCTGACGCTTTACTCGATATGAAGATAAACGTCCAGCGACTCAATTAGAGATCGGCACCGTTTCGAGAGATAACGATCCGTTCTCAGGCAGATTTTTTCTTTCCATTTGTCTCCATCCGCGGTTGTGGTGTGCAGCGAACCAAATGCGCCTCCGTCTGGAACTCTTCACAGGGATAGAATTCGCGTCGCGTTTGGGACGCCGGGGGCGCGGGGGATAGGATCCCGCGTCGCCGGGATCGGCTTTGCGGTTTTCTAGGTTATTTTCCATCTCTTAATTTTTGTTGGGACTATTTATCCCATTCTTTAGCTTTCCAAAACATGGGCTCTTCAATTCAAATTGCCGAGCGCAGAATTCCCAGAGAATTCAGATCATCCGCGCTAAATACCGGACGCCCTCGCGTGGAATAGTCGAAAAATTGAAAAGTGTATCTTCGGCATTGCGTACTGCTGCATTCCTGAAACTCACGCGTATTTATTCATTTTTCCGCATTTTTCATCGAATATTTCTCGCGAGTTCTTTCATGCTGTACTACCGGACAGTTAATCCAACTTATTAAAAGATAGAGATTTGAATTATCGTCACTGGCATTCACATAAAACTGGGAGTGCGTCAGCTCAGCTAATTAATCTATCATATAAGGAAATAATGCGGCTCAAGTTGATATTACGTGGTGTACAGGTGACTTTTCCTCCTGTAAATACCGTAAATCTAAATTGGATGCGGTTATAATCAAAATTCTCGTTGTCCTGTCAGAATTTGCCCAAAATTCGTTTTGGTTGTAGAAAGGCGATCGAAATTTTTTACATTTGCCTAAGATAAATTACCGGAAAGTTTTGGACTTCTAGAAAGCCTTTTTCCTTCTTTCTTATATTAACCTGGCCTAGCGGAGCGTTTGGCATTCGTGTGTCCTATAATTATGCGTTCAAGACTTCCCCTCTGTGTTAAGCTATGTTTCCTTTTGGGTAATGTTAGATTAATGTGTTGCCCAAATAGCCAATGCACGCACACAATCGCTGCTGGAATTTCTCTAAAAGCCTACGGTTTTTACTTTTTAAATTAGTCCAACAGGATGTCAAAAAAATAATTCTTTATGGGCAAATATTTATCGTACAGAACCCGTGAACATACTGATAGAATGAATGTCCACCGGACAAAAGTGAATAATTTCTTGTATAGAGCATACTGTATTTTTTCACATTTAGAGAGATGAAAGATAAGTGAAGTTCCAACGAGAAAGTCGAAGAAAATTTCCAATCAATTTGAATTTCGTTTTTTGGAGCGAGAAAAGTCGATCGTAATTTTTTCTCACGCAACTGATGAGGCGATAAGACGGGAAAAAGGATGAGAAGCCTAGGAATGTTTTACTGATTTACGAGAATTCGGATTGTGTTCGGAAGTCAAACGTGGGAATCAACGCCCCCGCTTTTCACGCAGGGCTACTTGCGTAAGAAGTAACCCGGGGAATATCCTCATAAATCCCGTCCGGAACCCGCGCAGGGATCCGGTCGCCTACCAACACCCGACAGTGCCGACGATTGTTCAGAAACAGAAAAGACCGTCGCTGTCGCAACAGGAAAACGTCGGAAGGCGGAAACGCGCGTTGTCCCAGAAGGAGGAAAAATACACTGAGCGACGTTATTACCCCGACGAGAAGTAACGTGATCCCTGTGCTGATTTTCCTGCGAGGCGACGCGTCATTTGCAAGAATAACGCCCAAGTGACTCAGTGGAACCCTGTGTCGAGACTCGAGACCGAGCGAGTTGAGACAAGATCCTGGGGCGTGATTGAGCAACCGGCGGCGACCCGGCCTTATCAACCCTTCCCGAACCCCCTTCTCAATGTCAAAGTGGCGATAAAAAAGAAAAACGGCACCCCCCCCCCCCCCCCCCCCCCCCCCCCCCCCCCCCCTGGCGAAAAAAAAAAAAAACGGCCCCCCCCCCCCCCCCCGGCAAACGCAGACAATGGCAATTCGGTTGGAACACCTCTTGTCTCGTCAAATGTCCTGGAACTGTCGCCATAGGCTCGGTTGTCTGACGCGGGCGGAATCGCTTATTTGATCAGGGCCCGGGTTCGTGCACTTGCTCGCGCCTCCGATTGTTTTTCCTCCAGAGACAAGTTGCTTTGCCTCCTTTCGGGGTTTCGGTCATTAAGGATCCGACTCGGGAGACTTATGTATGCTTCTCACGACGACGGGGACCACCTCTTGGTTTCCCACAACCAGTGATATTAAGTTGATGGTGGTTATTCGTCTTATCCACCCGTCTACGCTGTTGGAAACGCTGTCACTCTCATTTCGGTGCTGGTGGATTATGTGACCAACCGTTGATATCATGACTGATGTTGAATTTAATGATGTTTTACATCAGTGTAGTAAAATCTTGTTACTGTGTAGACAATTATTGTTCACAAAAATTTCTTCTTTAAATCTGAATCCATAACCACTATGAATTTTGCGTCTTGGTAAACACATCTCTGGTTGTAGTAAAGCTTTTTTCAGGCCTCAGCGGCTTTCGTTGTAACACGATTTTTCGTAACTATTGTCCAGTCTTGCGCATCATGATTGGCTAAATTTCGTTTTTGTTCGATGAATCACGTCTACTCGGATAATTTCTTGCGTCCTGAAAAATCTTTTAAGACCCTGAGACTTCAAAATTTTCAAAGTCTCAGAGGGTCTGATTATGCTTGAGTTGCTAGTTCAATTTGAAGCAAATAAATATTTAAACTATTGTGCCATGCTGTGAAATATTTGTTCGAATGGATTTAAATGTTTTACTTCAAACTTTCGTCGGTTTTACACCATTTGATTTTGATGTTTCTGTTGTACAGTACTGTACTTTGTAAAGGTTTTGAAGAATATGTGTAGTTCCTGACCTTCTTACTGAAAACTCTCTTATTGCATGGTACTCAGATGGAGAAATTGTGGCATTACTTGAAAAAAAACCATTCACGCATAATGGAAATGTTGCTCAGTCAGGATGGTCACGCCTTTTCTGGTCGGTCACTTACTAAAGCAGCACATTTATTTTTGTCGGTCACGTACTGGGCCGTTCATTGTATTTATCACCCGTCTGGACTGAAGTTCGTGCTGCTCCGCGATCAAGCAAATCTATAAAAATTCGACAAAATCTGCGCATCGCGCCGTTTTATTCGTGAATTGCCTCATTATTTTAATTCTGAGCGATCGGTTCTTCCACGCGTTTCCGTATCATGTTCGTACGCTCAATAATGTGTTTCATGGTGCACTTATCTTGTAGACGTGCTTCACTGGTTCATGCTTGAGTTTCTTTTTTCCCTTCGTCTTATTTTTCTTTACATCCTGCTGGCTTGTACTGTGGGAGACGAGGACACGAACGTTCTTGCGGCGGAACAGAAACGTGAGATCTTGGCAACCATTGTCGGGGATGGTTTGTTTTGTTCATTGCATAAAAGGGAGATTGAAAAATTCGTTCGAGGAGAAGAAGACCCAGGTTCGTGGGGCGGGGGAGACACAGGTGATTGCAGCCTGAACCCCTCTTTTTGCTATCCACCAGACGAAGGAAACAATGGGCACAGAAAAAGGAGCGCCACGGGGCCCCAAGGTTAATGCCGTGTAAATTTTTTTCTATGCTGGCAATTTTTTGCACGCCATCCGGGCGTCAGTCATTAGGGCGGTCAAGTGCAGAAAAAATCCGAGGAACAGTCGGGGTTGAAGCGGGGGTAAAACTCTCATGGCTCCGTCTGAGTTCACCCCTCCTACAACGGGCGCGACGTTTACGTGGAGCTCATTTAATCACTTTCGTCATCATGGATATTTAGTTGACGACCTCTCTCACGGGTAATTATTTCTTGACTCTTGTGAGGAACGCCTCGAAAACCTTGACGACTGAATTAAGAAAAATCTTGTTTCAGAAGCCACACGCGCACCCCAGAAATACCACAAATTTCATCAAGTTCGGAAGCACCTGGAAGGGCATTTCTTGCGCGAGACTATTAGATTCCAGATACAGTGCATTGCGAGAGTTGTTTCATCGAAAAGGCTGTCTGAATTTTCCAACAGTCTTGATTAATTTTGAAACATTCCCCGTTTAATACGATGCGGAGAAATACCTTTTGAATGAGCTCTCTTTTTCTCTGCGGAGGATCAACAATAATTGTTGATGGAGCAAGGATTTTAAAAATTCAATGACATTTTGCTTCTGCGGAAGATATTTAGGATATTGACTGGCGTTGGATGTTCGAGAAAAGGTCGCGGAGAGAAAACCCCGCACGTACAAAAATGCCGGGAGAACGAGAATGCCACACCTTCGGCAATCGGTAAATAAATTACTGTATTTTTCATCGATCTAAATTTTTGTTGAAAGGTTTATTATCATTCCACTGCACTTCGTATGGAAGAGCGCATTGGAAACTACTGAGTTGGTGCGTCCATACCTTTGTGCAATATGGGAAGCAAAAAATTGAAACTTGAGAGATGAAGTGTAAAAATTTACTCGACCAATGGAAAAATTTATTTTGTTAGTACTTTCATGAATTGCGTGGTTTTTTTTTTTTAAACGAAGCTACGAGTTTTCAGAATCACGTTTTGTGCCAGCGGGAGCCACTGCGATTGTGAAGCTGACCGTTGTCAGTCCGTACTCCAAAAAAGATTTGATGAATGTGGCCCAAAAAAAAATGAAAAAACCCCGCCGCATTCCAAATAATCCAACGCATCTTTTCATCGAGTGATGAATACTCGACAATTTAAAAAACGAATAAATGATGCTGGCGGAAATGTTAATTTGGCATAAACCAAAACAAAACGCAGCGGCCCGGAAAAATCCCATCTTTTCGAGTGATGAATGTTCACCGAATTTAAAAAGAAAATTAATGTACACAAACACCACGGGCGGAAGAGTTGATATTTTTTTTACCCCACATTTCGAAAAATTCGTCGCATCTTCTCCAATTTTGCATATTTTCCGAATTAGCGAAACAAATCGTTTGACTCAAACATCGCAGGTGGCAGAAAGGTAGATTACTGTCGCATTCCAACAGAATTTTCGAATTTTCTCGAGTTGTGAATATTCACCGGATTTTCCGCGATTAATTGATAATGACGCAGAACATGGCGGAGGAAAATGTTCGTCGCTGCATTCCGAAAAATCAATCACCTCTTCTGCAGGGATGCGTACAGTATTTACTGGGTTATCAAACGACAAATTTAATGGCACAGACATCGCAGACAGAAAGGTTTCGGTCGTGTGGGGGGATGGGGTTATTCTGTTCGGAATGGTGGACAAGGATTCGGTCTGCGTCTCATCGTCATCGTTGTTGAGAGACTTCGGGGCCGAGGAATATTGTGATGTCGGCGCAATGCCCGGGTCCTCGGGTCCTGCTGCTGAGGTATGCGACTTTAAAACCATTTCCATGTAACAGAGGGGCTTCACGAGCTGTTGGGAGTCCGCGCCGACGTGCCGGCAGTTTTTTTCCGGGCCCCGACGTCGAGTTTCCATCAATTTGCCCCCCCCCCCCCCCAACTACTTCGACTTTTTTCTTCGTCTCCGTTGGCATGTTTCTTTCTTTCGCCGGGTCGAGTCGTTGTCGAGCATTTCTTGATCTACTCGATTTTTTGTCTTTCTTACGCTTCGCGATGCGCCGCGGTTATATTGCCTTCCAGAGTTGCCAGTAAACTGACGCTTTCCGAAGCGCTTCATTTATGTGATGGTTCTATAATGGACCCTTGGAAGTTCTTCGCAGAAAAAGCGGAGGCACTTCCTCGTGGCTCCCATCTCCTCTAAATGATTCCGCCCTCAGACCAAATGTTTCCCTTCACTCTGTGGGTTTTTAAAATAAAATGCTCCGTCAGTGAGAGACTGTCGGCTTTCTGTTGCAGAAAACGCTCGATCGGTATCGGATTCCTTGGCTGCCGCGGCGAGGGAGCGACAAAAGCCGAATTTAATGCTTCGCTTATTTTGTTCTCTGCTGGAGTTTTGACAGCCAAGAAACACACTTCTTCTCATCTAAATAAAACCGTTGACGTTGTTTGACGCTTCGAATGAGAGCGAACGGTTTCTTGCGCGGTTGACATCATGCGAAACTTCAGCGAGCTCCCCAAGCTAGTCTGTTGTTTGCTTCGAATGTGCTCATTTCATGTACGTCTCCTCGAAAAATATGCCTTGAGTCATAGCCCATTTTTACACTACACGTGAAAACGAGAAGCCCACATCGCGAACATTCAAACGCAATTCAAACTGTGCAGTCAAGAAGAAAAATCAGAGTAATATCCCGCATTGAAAACAAAAATGCCCTGAATAAAATAGTGTAGCTCCGGATAATTTTGCTAAACCTGTATTTCAAAGTGCAGGATAGAAGGAATTTCTTTCCTTCCTTGATTTTCATAATTGAAAAAAATGAACAAACCATTACAAGCCGTAGTAAGTGTGGGTTAGGGAGAAAAAACTATTCAAACTATACGTACAGTCAAGAAGAAAAATCAAAGATATATTCCGCATTGGAAGGAAGAATGTACCAGGTAAAATATTGTAGCTCGGAATATTTTTTACTGAAACTGTATTTCAGTCTAAATGCAGAATTTATATCCTTCCATTACATTATTTGCATGATGAAAGAAAAGAATCAATCATTTCGAGCCGTAGTCAATGTATGCAAGGGAGGAAACGTTATTTAAACTCTACAGCGAAGAAGAAAAAAAAGAGGAATATTCCTCGTTGAAAACAAATGTAACTCCGAAATTTTTATCCTTCCTTGATTGAAAAAAAGAAAGAACCAACCATTACAGACCGTAGTGAGCGTGTGTAAGGAGAACACATTATTTAGAAATGTCTTTTTTCCGGGGAAAAACAGGAGAAAACCCGAATCCTTCTGACTGACGTCACCTGTAATTGGTGGTAAAACAAACAGTTTGTCTTACGGGAATGGATGCGATGAACTATTTCCTGTGGCAAGCGCATGAATATTTGAGAAAGTTGCGACGAGTGTCGGCGAGACACCGGGGGTTTTCCTGGTCTTGTTTCATCTGGGAGAGTGGCAATGTTGCGGCGTCCTTTTGGCTGGAAAATCGTGAATAATTACCGGGGAGTTTGTCGGGGGTTGCACGGTTGTCACTCGTCATCGGGATCCGGGCTTTCCGGGGTACAGTATCTCGCTCTCGATGCTGCATATTTGACGACACACCTGAGTCCCGCGCCCGACCGAGTGACGGGAAATTGATGGGGCCCCGGGCCCGGGTCGGCGCATTCAAGAAAAATCACTGTCGACGGCTTTTATTCATTCTGGGGATGTCATTACCGCCAGCGGCTGTGATACCAAGATGTATTATTCAATCCCTGTCGGGGCCTGTCTCATTTACGGCCGTAAATTACGGAATCGCGGCGGAGGAACTCCTGGAACGATGTCCATTACGAGTCCGTAAAACTCGACGCTTTTCCCACCACCGCCTTACTGGAGAACATCTCCCCTAGACAATCCGTGGCACAACAAATCATAGGAACGAGCACCCGCTAAATGTTAGTTACGGGCCAATTAAAATTCATGGGATTCTGAGCTCCCGGGGATTTGCGTATTGGTACTGTCTTTTGAACCTGGCGGATACTTCGGAACATGACCCGTGGAAGAAGGAAACGACTTGTTGGTGCTCTTTCTTGGTAAAATGACCTTCGATTATTTTCCGACCAGAAGCCATCGATTCAACTGACAAAACGTGATTCATTGACAATTTGTGTTTTTCTTCAAGCTTACGGCTGTTGATCCTCTTTTTGCAGCTCGTAGCATTTTTGTGAATTCAAGTGTAACCACTCGCGATATTTGCATCATGGGTTGAAATACCTGGTGCTGCACGGACTTCACATTCCGCATTTCCCCTGTGTGGTCATTTGAGACTGCGAACTTGAACTTAGGTCCAAGATAATCCCACTTACCACCTGTACGAAAAACTCGCGTTTCAGCAGTTCAAAGAGCGAGATTAAATTCCGTAAGCGAAACGTTTGCGACTCAGTTGAGCGCGTTTTCAGTTTTTGTAAAAAGGCCGCTAAAAGAAAAGTATGCAAAAGCCAGGAAATTACTGGAGAGTCAACAGAGGTGATGCAATGGATATACAGGTAGCATGGAATGCATGGTCGAAATTTCGATTTTGAAGAAACGCACGAAATTGCTGTGCTGATTTTTTTGCACTTTCGCTAATTTTGGCATGTGCTGGGTTTGGACGTGCGCTGTTTTCGAAAGCGCTAAACTCTCGGGTCCCGGTCTGGGTGTCGTAGGTATCCCGAAACGGTCGCTCGGGGACTCGTCTGGGGACTGAGAAGTCAATTTCGTGAAGTGCCCGTCCAGCAGAAACGTTGAATAATTATCTCGGATATGCCCGACATTCTGCTTACATTGTTTCGAGACGGGTTCCTTGTAGTCGTTTCGAAACCCCAGGAGATAATTGCTGTTTTCTGGAGCGGCGCTCGACCGCCCCGAAATCCGTGTCGCCGGCGACGTCTCGATTGAAAAGCCTGGGTTGGACTAATTGCCCCGACGGGAAGCTGCAAGGGAACACCGGGATCCGGTGCTCGGGCCGTAATGGGATTTCCGTGTTGGACCAGCCGCGGAAATTCGGAGTGCTTGGAGTTGTTCGGCCGATCCATATCGATGTTCTCGTCGATTCTGTATTTTTTTTTGTTTCATCTTGGCATGTCTTCCGGCGGGTTCGGACAAAGGGTTGTCCGCGAGATGGGTGAATCACGAGGATTAACGACGCTGTTGACGAGTCATCTGTCGCCGGCTTGACGGCGGCTGCGGGAGCGCCGCCGGTTTTTTTCATAGCCGCTTGTCTCGTAAAATTATCGGACCTCCACAAATGCCACCCGCAGGATCACGTTGCCCCTTGTTACATAAAAAAAGGACCCCGGGGAATCACTTGGACCTGCTTGTCGCATATTCCGGGGCTCTTATCAGACATTCGAGAAGCCTCGCTCGACTATTGCAGTTCTTCGTTTCGGGACAATCCTCAGTTCTGATTTTCGCCCACCTGACATTGTTGCTTCATGCTTGAAGATTTGAGTCGTGAGCAGTGCAATGAGACGAATGTCCATCAAGAATCGTGAATTCAGGAACGTCGAACAGAGTTGGAACGTGTTTCAGAAAGAAAAAAAAAAGCATTTGCATTTAGTGCGGCCCTCGTGAATATGATGCGGGTAACTCGAGACGTCTGTTTGTATTTCGAGCCATTTTTCGAATGCTTTTACCTTGAGACTTGGGTTTTCTTCTGAGGAGCGAAGCGTGCTTGTTACGGTTTGAAGCTTTTGCGTCGGGATCCGGGTTCCTTGGGAGTTATACGTTATGCCGAGATTATTATAAGCCGATTAGACGCAGAAATGCGGCAGTTTGCATGCATATGAAGTGCTTGTAGTCGTATTCGTGACATTGAGCGAAGGCGGGCTCGGAACCACGGCAAGCTTTCTGGGAGTCTTTGATTCAGGTTGACCAAAAAGCAGGAAAATCGACCTGATCTCGAGGGACCAGTGAATTAGAATTTCTAGCTTTTGAAGGAGAAATGCCTCTATTTATGTGTGCCTGTTATGGTGCCTGTTATGACTTGTAATTTAGGAAATTGATACTGCACCTTACCTATCATTAAATGGCCGACCAATAAAGGCAAGTGCGAAGACTTTTTACTCGCCGAAACCCCTTTTTAAATTAATTTCTGTGGTGAGACTCTTCTTTTGATACTATTATCGTCGGAATTGTGGCGATGGCCTGATGTCGGACAATTGTATCTTGGGGTTCGAAAATTAAAATTGTCCCTAAGGTTAATTTTGTGCATGTTGGAACCCTTTTCTATGCGGTACTTTTCAGGCCTTTCTCGTTTATTATTTTTTGAATTGTTTAATTTATTTCTGGAGGAGCTGCTGACACCGCATTGAGATTAACTGGTATCACTTAAGGCCTAGAAGCTTTTCATCATTTTTGAAAATTGGACAAAATTTGCGTCATGGCCGTAATGTGCAACACCTTTAGATTTACTATGATCATTGGTAATTGTTGCACGACGTGACAATTTTGTGTTCATCGGTGCTGTTTTGGAAACGGGGAAAACGTTTGCTTACATTTTTCTAAATTTCTAAGGTTTTTGGCAATGGTAACAAAATACAGTATATTGTACCTTTATTCTCCTTGATACCAATTTGCAGACTTTTGATACACGTTGCTCTGGCGAATGAGTGTGAAAATGATATTGATTTTTCAAAGACCAATGTGGTACAGGATTTGCTCATATTTTTTATATTCTCTGCATTCCTGAGACACCACAAATGGTATGCCGGATTGCCGCAGTCTCTTGAAATAACTGCATTCCCGTGTACCGCTTTAGCGGATGAGCGTGAAAACCGCGATAAAAAATTTTCCAGCAAGTAATGACAAACCCAAATGACGCTGCGCTTCCGCGAGGTGAATCCAAGTATTAGATTGCCGCCAAGGGGAATTGATGAGCGAATCAAACAAAGAAAACCCCGTGGATTAGGATTTAATCGACAAACTGTGTGTCAACCGACAGACGATGAGACAGTGGCGGCGGAATTCCGAGAGTCCCATTCCGCCGCGGGATGTTTTGAGAGGCGGGCATCAATCTCCCGGCGGGTCCGCGGGAGTGACAAGACTCGTCCTGGGGTTGATGCAGGGTGGGAAACGCTGATGAGATTCTGAAGGTTTAATGACCAATTAGCTGCTTGTTATCACCGGAACCCGCCGAGCTGCGGTACGGGCGATGAGTTCGTTTTAGCTGTCCCGAGTTGGCAAACGCGGATTTATTTTTATTTTCATTTTCTTCTCCCCTTCGCGATTTCGGAGAGAAGAATCACTGCCGTTCCGGAACATGTCGGGTTCTTCCGTAGGATAATCCCGGTGCTTCCTGTCTAATGAAACTACTGCAAGAATTGCCCTTGGAGTCGTTGCAACTTTCCGGGTATAATTGCGCAGGACTTCCGCTTCTGGGATTCCTGCGGAAGAGGCTATTTAGGGGCCCACATCTGGAATTACTCCGTAAATGTCTTCGTGCAAGATTTCTGTAGCATTGACGGGCCTGGAAATATTTAGTGTTTTCTTTCCTTGAATCAATTCACAACTGATTTTTCCCAGCGCAGTAAAACATCGATTATTTCGACCGGGCTTGAATTTAATGACATTGTTCGGAACTTTTAATCTCGTCCACCGGCCTAATTTAAATTGACTTGTTCCGCTGGTCAAAATTTTATTTTCTTACGTGCTTTGAGATATTGTACTGCATGCGGTGATGCCTTGCATTTTTGAAAGTCTTCTGAATTAAATTTTCAATAATAATTATTGCAAGAAATAAATCCCGTTCGTGTCCCGGATAATCGAAGTTATATTGTATCTCTTCCGTCTAACTCCGTAAATTTTTGTTCCCCAAAAGATCCTGGGATTGACGCAAATTTGATCATTGCCAATTATTCGGGGGTAGATCGGGGAATTGAATTAAAGTTCATTATTCCAAGTGCAGTATAAAATCGAACGAATGAATCCGATACCAGCTCTCATGTGTCGTTTAAAAAGTTGTATACACATTATTAAAAAAATATTTTTTTTCCAAAAATTTCTTGATTTGGTGTGCGTTGAATATAACTTGAAGCTTCAATACGGTATTGAAAATCCTGGCTCATTGACATGCGCTTCTGAGTTATAACTTTTTTTTTTTAATGAAGCGTGGGCAGCAGTTAAAGTTGCGTTTTTTTTTAGGTCTGGTGCCGGAGACTTTTTGCGGTTCATTTCCCGCGCGCCTTCAGCGACCGAGTTTGCACTTCCGTATCCCGCTGTAGGAATAACTCGGAAAAATGTCGAGTCGCCAGGAGTCTGGTAAAAACTGTCTGCGCGCTTCCGACTCCGTTTGCTGGCGGCGACACTTCTACGTCACGGGGTTCTGTTCTTCCTTTCCTGACGCCATGTGATCTCCAAGGAAGGAAGAAAGAACGAAAAAAAAATGATTGATCCGACATAATCACAAGGTTTCTCTGTTTCTTCGCAGTGGGATGTGAGAAGTTTGAGTTTTTTGTGGTGTGTTTTCTTTTTTTCCGTTCGATTTGCGTTCCGGCGAAAATGCGGGTGCTCATCGCAATATTTTTCTGCCTGTTTCGCGCCCACGCCAACGACTCGGACTATGAAGGTGAGTTCTGCAAATTTCTTTTTTCTCGGCAGTCGTGTTACTTCCAAAATATTCCGCCTACTTATTCCCCTTCGGATAACATGTTTCCCAATACCGTATTTTTTCCGATCTTGAAATTACGACCTTGGGAAGCACAAGTTTTGGAAATTCCTCTGTGCCGCCGTTATAGAATGCACACCCTTACGATTAGAAAGAGGCCCATTTTGATTTATGAGCAGTTCAAATATAATTTTTCGATAAGAAACGCAAACGGAATATGTACGTCGTGAAATATTTCGATTTCCAAAACTTACTGAATCAGATTTCGTTGAGCAATGATTTTAGTCAAGCAGCGAATTCAAAGTTGAAGTCAATTTTTGAAGCATTACTGTATTTCGTGGCCCTCCATTGCTCAGACAATTCAAGGGACTTTTCGCACTGAATTTTTTTTTAGTTACATGACACTATGAGCGGTGTGAGGCGAATTTAAAATATTGAATACCTTGACTACGCTCGAAGTGTTTGCCCTTGTGGGGCATTCATTAACACGAGTATTGTATCGCAGGTTTTTTGAAAAACTGTTTTCTAGACAATAATAATAATGCGACTCGTCGTATCCTCCGGGAAACGCGATAGCGTAACAAGAAAACGAGGTCGTTCCAAATGCAATTGCGAAATCAGCAAAAGCCTGCGAGTCATTAATCAGGAAAGAAAACGAGTCTCGTTGTCTACGACGTCGTTGTGCAGGCAGACGTCTTCCCGCTGTAATCTAAAACGCGCGATGAGGAAATCGCGTAACCGTTCGGCCCGGAAACGTTCTCCCCGGCACCCGACTGACGAAATTCCTCGCCATTCAGGAGGGTCGTTGTTGCCCGAGCACTTGTTGCCCGAGTCTCTGGAAGGGTCAGCAGCGCCGGTCTTTCTAGAGGAGCCGAAGGACGCGTTCGTGATCCGGAACCGACCTGCGCGACTGTACTGCAAGGCCGCGCATGCGCTGAAAGTGTACTTCCAGTGCAGCGGAAGCTGGGGCAAAGACAAACACGAGGAAAGTGGGCTCGTGGACCCGATGACCGGGATCCGGCAGACAGAAAGCCACCTTGACGTTCCTCGCAACGCCCTGGACCAATATTTCGGCAAGGAACCGTTTTCTTGCCGCTGCACGGCCTGGTCATCCACGGGCGAGGTCGTGTCTCGGAAGGCCACCATCACCGACGCATGTGAGTACTGTGCCTTTCTCTCACTTTCCAGCTCGCGATTTCTCAACCTCTGCTCCGACAGAGAAACAGTTATCAAATTGAAGGACGAGAATGAAAAGTACTTTCAGTTTACATTTGCGCTTGGAAAGAAAAAATAAACAACTCCCGCAGAAGGGCGCAAACAAGTAATGTATGTGGCTCCTTTCTAGAAATCGGCTCAAAAATGGGTCATAGAGCCGAGAAAGGTTGAACTCAAGCCTCAATTGTCGTCCTGTCTTATCTATTGGCACATCACATTAGAAAATATTATATGCTGGGATTTCAAATTCAAGCTGGCATATTCTGTAGCACGTTACCGTACATATACCGTACATCCCCAAGACAATGTTCGAAAAATTATGCGTTCTCTGAATTTCCGAAGCGCTTGTTTTTCAATAGGTCGTATTTTAGGGAAACCCGGGGGCAGTTTTGAGTTTGTTTACGTATGCTGTGGCTCTTCATCGAATTTCTAATTAAATGTCATATCCCGAGAGAAGCCATGGGATTCGCGTGAGAAGCGGGGAATGGAAATGTTTTCCACGAGGAAATTCCATGGGTTATCTCAGAAGAATACTCAAGAATGAATGACGGAGAATCCCGACGTTTACCGAGATTTCCCTTTTTCGTCTGATTAAACGCGGTAATGGGTTGTCGGTATGGGGATAGCAGGAACTCGTAACCCGTGCAAAAGGCATGCCGGACACCGGGGAACGGCGGAAAATGTTTCTTTAAGCAGTTGCGAGTGACGAGCACCTCCGTGGGTGTCGGAACCAGGACAGGGGGGGGGGGGTAGGAGGGAATCAGGCGGGCGGAAAATGCGCGAGAGATCCTCCTCCGGGGGGGATCCCCGGGGTTGATGGCTGCTATCATGCCGAACGCGGGGGCAAATTACCGAACGAGATGAAGACTCACGGCGCACACAGCTCCCATTGTAGGCCCCGGGCTCTGGGACTGAAATTCAATATCCATCTTCGTCTCGACGAGGATTCCTGGGGTCACGGAGCTCTTCTTCCCTCGTTCCCTTGCCACAGAGAAAGGAGCCTCCCGAGATTTATTTTATTCTAGTCTTTACCTTTTGTTGAGGAATGCCAAAAGGCTGCTTCTATAGTTCGCATAGCTCTGCGCGCTTGGTTTTATGATCACTCTGAAATTCTCTTGCACTTTCGCCGTCGGGAAACCTCGTCTTCTTTCATAGTCTCCTTGAAACGTGAAATTTATCTGTTTGGTCTTCAGAAAATGTTCGGAAAGCTTTTCGAATAATTACCTCCATCGGGAAATGATACTCCCAGAGACACCGAACGCTTCTTGGGAGATTTTCGGGCCTTGTCCGAATCGCGCCAATTTGGCACACAAAATATTATCCACATTTATTGCTGCATCCAGCGGAAATCTGGAAATTTCAAGACGCCCTTCACGACCTTTTGAATGCCTTCTGGAAATCTCCGTCGAGCATAAGGCTCAAGCAATTTTGGGTCCCTGCTCCCGTCTGCTTCCCCCAATACTGGGGTAACAATCGCGACTGTTGAACCCCCAAGTGGAGGTATTTTGAGAACTCCTTGTTCGCGTTCACTGGGATTGATCGGCACTCCAGCCATATGCCTTTTCAGCGAAGGAGCACATCCAACATAGCTGAAATAAATTTAAAATAACTTCGATAATACGGGCTTTAATCACTTGTCCACATGTTTTGAGTGCATCTGAGGACAAAACTAGCCTATATAATTTGTAAGCTGCTTTATTTTCCTCAGATTGACCCCTTTTTTCGTTGGAAATTTATCCAAAGAGCACGATGTGCTTCAAAAAGCTTACATATGGCTAAATAAAATATTTGGTCTCACAGGAAGCAAACGTATCACAGGCCTTGCAGAAGAAGCTCATTATGATAACTGGAAAATGCGCTGCTTTTATAGATGTGGAGGAATGTATTTAATACAGTATCATTTCACATAATTGTTGAAGTGCTTTTTTGGTATCCGGACGATTACACTTGGTTGGTAACTCTAATAATTAAGTTTCTACTCGATGGTGTATTCGTTCTATTACTCGGGTCGCTTGGACATGAAACTAACGCCCTTCAAAAATATGATGTTTAAGAAATCTTGTTCAATGTCCTTATACTGTGCAGCATTTTAATTCAGTATTATAAATGGGTGCTCTGGCTTGACGCCTCTGTTAGTGTCAGATTAATAGCCGCAGCTTATAAACTTAACGAAGCTCCCGGTCAGAACTTGATTATAGTTCATAGGAGATTCCTGGCATGAGTTATTCGGCCTTTTTTTCTTTCTCGAGTCGAAACTCGTTTTTTCATGAACCTTCTTTTAGATTTAAACCCTGCCGAGGCGTTGTCGAATTTCTGGAACCATTTTTAACTAGATTCGGAACTCCGTCTTGAAGCGTTTTCCTCCCTTCCTTTCTCCATTTTTCTAGTTAATGGATGATCTTGCGTATATCTTCTGAAAATGAATGGAAATCTATGCGTATCGAAGACACTCGAGGGAATTCGGGGAGGCATAATGGAAATGTCAATGACTGACGTTTAATTTCCGACCTGCGATGAGGTTTTTTTTTTTTTTCCTGCTCCCTTGCCGAAGACCCTCTGCAAGGTTTTCCTGTGTGTTATCAAAACGTACGAAGCCAATCCTATTCACACCGCACGGTTACTGCCGAAAAACAGCAGTTTCAAACCCCTCTCAGTTTCTTTACAGAGCAAGATGAATACCGTAGAACTCCTTTATGCCCTCGAAACGTATTCCAGCATTCGTGTGGCGAAACAACGTCTTTCTCTCTTGTCTTTTCTAAATGAGCTATTCATAATATTCCCCCTGCTGGCGCCATTTTCAAACGCCTCTATTTTTAAAAGCCTTCATTTCTAAAACATACCCTGCCAACGCTTTAAGTTCAGTCAAAATTTGATTCCAATCATGAGATATCGGACCTGTTGCAGACACGGCCCATTTATGAATTTTGAAAAGGAGACTTCGTTCTCATAAAAAGAAGTCTCACTACCTTACTTATGGATGAACAGCGCAGTGTTATGAAATTTTATTGAAAATTTATGAACGTGCACCTGATGGATTTTGGATTGTTGTTTTTGAGTGCTGCGCCTCTCAATGCTTCGGAATTATCTTTTCCTCACGTTTCGCGCTATTTGCATTCTTAGAGACCCAGAGGATTCAAGGAGATTATAGTTTGTTTGCGTTTTGGAGGCTCTGGCAGATTCGGGCTTTTTGCGAACATTCAGAAGATCGGAGGACGATATTTACCGAGAGATCACGAGGTCGTCTGACTAGAAGCAAAGATCCCCGAAAGAAAATCTGTCTGGGCGAGTGGCAGAGAATTTATTGAGCGAGGAAGGATGTAGTATATCGGGATTTTGCCCCGCATATGATATCCCGCCGGAGTGGATCTTTGTTGAAGCGGGGTTTTACAGTCCCCGTCGGAGGGGATCACCGTGACGTGTCACGAAGTTTCAAGAACGATCCACTCTCGCATCGGAAGTTTGTGATCGAACGGAACTAGATCACGGCTTGGATATCAGGAGGGGAAGGGGAATCGGTGGGCCAGGCGCCGGAATGAAATCTCGTTTCGACATACTCATCACGACGTTAAAGCCCCGTGTAAGGGGTTTTCCCGAGGAGACCCCGGAACTTCATTTCCCCCCTTTTCTCTCTCTCTCTCTCCCCCGCCTGCATCAAAAATCAATCTGCTGCGTCGCGCTTTTTGCTCCCTAAGGCAGCAAGCGAGCTCATGAATAACCAACGACGAACCGAGACCCGGCGTGGGGTTCCCGGGATGCCTCTGTAGTCTGTACCCGTGGGTTCTGTGCGGAAAATCGAGCGTGTAATCTTTAATTGACACGGAGATGATGAACCCGGCTTGTTGCGCAGGTACGGCCATTATCCCGTCCCTCACCGTTCTCCGGAAACACTGTGTTCTAAAGAGGCTCATTTTCAACCATTCTTATTTTCCCCTCCCGACAAACTACGTCCAAGGAAGATTATTTGACTTTAATTGGGCCATAGTTACCCCAAGTGGAGCACCGGGAACTCCATTAATTACGCGATTACCCCATTTACTATACCGTAAAACGCATTTAATTTTCCGAAAATGGGGTTAAAAAAACAGGGTTCGTCTCACTTCTGACGGCGTCTTGATTTTGCGGGCAATGATATTTCAATTTAATGAATTCTCACTCTCATTTTCAGTTTGAGGACGACATACATCTTGCCCTCTGTTGGTGAACGAAGCATTAAGAAAATTAATACTAAAAGTGCGTGTTACATTTGAAATGAAAAATTTCTTAAAATTTTGAATTACAAAAATAGAGGCGCTTCTTATATTCGAGCGAATGGCTTATAGCCCTGATTCTTATTTTGGGAACTTGGGAAATACAGTATGTATGTTAGGATCTTCGTGGGTTTTTATAAGGGGAAAATAATTCCTGTACATGTGAACGCATGTACAAGTCATTGTAGAAATTCATCGCACCGAGTCATTGGCTTGGTCAAAATTTCAAGCAAAACCCAATGCTGTATAGGGAAATTCCTTCAAGAAAATCTTCAGTTTCTTTTCAGAGCGCTTTAATTTTAATACCGCTGCGGTGATATTGCCAATGACAATGATATATACGAAAATTCCGCGGCCAGTGACTGATTAAATCTTTAAAATAGGCAACGCAGTATTACCTACCGACGAAATGAATAGATGAAACGCTGGAATGAATGAAGAAAACCACAAAAGCCTCTTTTGATGGATTTTGATTAATTTTCATGGGGTTTCTGTTGTCACGCATGCCCTGGTGTGCTTTAATCAATCTACTCCGTCTTTTTTTTTTAGTTAGCTCTTCATCACTTCTAAATCCTGTATCGATATGGTGTTCTCGATCAAAGTATGAAATCGAAATTAGCTTGTCCTCACAATTTCTGTCGCCATGCCGGCGCTTCATTTCAGAAACTCGGAAAGAGCTCGTAAACTTTGTTTGCCAGGAAAGACGAAGAGCATCCGCCGCTCGTAAACTTTCCAAAACCTCTTCGGATTCCTCGATCCTATTTTGGAAATTTTCCCTGTGAGTTGAAATTCCCTACGCAGACTATATTTTTCTGCGGACTTAATTTTGCTGCGGGGGCAGTGATGGAGTATCACTCGATGGTTGAAAAAAAATTTTATACTCTCGCAAAGGTAGACGTTTATTTCAGGATGCTGTTCATCATTGTATTACGATGAGGAAGCGGAATTGGAAAAACTTGGATAAAATGAAAGGCACGTTTTACCTACACGTTAATGCCCAACAAACTTTCTCCTCGATGCCTCATGATTAAATTAATCTTTTGTCCTGTGATTTTTTTTTTACTGCCTGATGAAAACGGATTGCTTTGGAGGGGTTGGGCTATTGGAGCCGCAAAGCAGAAGATAGCTATTCGAAGAAGAGCCGATGCATTTCTTAACGAAGTATGCGTTTTCTCGTTTGCCGCCGGGTTCTATCGCTTCGTGTGGTCATTTATCGTTCGAAGGAAAAGAAAAATGTAGGTGTTGCGATCGGGTTCCCCGACACTGCGTTTTTACTTGCAGATGTGTTGCAAATGCGGACTTCGCAAAGGTTCGATGACCCTCCGTTCGTATCGTGTGAAGATGTGATAGAACTTCCAGCGTTTTTTTTTCGGTGAGATTTTCTTTTGATATTGGGTTCGGAGCAGATGTCATGGATGCTCACGAAACCGCTCTGGGATGGCATCATTCGATACCGAAACAGTTGGATTCCTTGAACTCGCAACGGCGGAAAAGTGCGTCAGCTTCATCTTACTGGTAGACTTGAGCTAAGCAGAAAGATTTACGGGGTGGATTAAAAACGATTGATCAATTTTCAACTGCGATGGCTTCTGAAAAGTTGGTTCTACCCCCTACGTACGTCAATCTGATGCGTGCTCATTCAATTATCTTTACGACAAATATGCTTTTAACGAATCTAGCTGCATTTAATTCACTGCATCGCCAGATTTATTCGAATAATCAAGTAACGCCAGGGACTCCCATATCACGGTCTGAAATTTGGCCTACTTCTTCGGTCCACTTTTTGTACAGTTTTTCATGTCGATCGTAATTTTCCGGCGGGAGATTTGTGAAGTCAAGTTTAAGTACCCTGTTCGTATGTGTTGATTTTTCGCTGCGAAGTTTCGGAGTGCTAGATAGATTTTTTGCTCGACTTTCAGTTTGATGAATTTTTAGATCGAAAATCTGCTTGCATATGTCTGCATTGGAAATGAGAAGCTGCTACGATTTTTCTTTTCGTTCAAAAAACATCCGGGAAGGGTATAAGTCACAAGGGGTTGAAAGTTCGAAGTTCGACTGCGTGTCTTTGACTTCGATTGAGGGGGGGGGGGGGGGGGGGGGTAACTCATTTTCCAGGCTCACGAAGGCAAAGAGGGGGTGGTCAATCTGAGGAAAATAAAGCAGCTTACAAATTATATAGGCTAGTTTTGTCCTCAGATGCACTCAAAACATGTGGACAAGTGATTAAAGCCCGTATTATCGAAGTTATTTTAAATTTATTTCAGCGATGTTGGATGTGCTCCTTCGCTGAAAAGGCATATGTCTGCATTTTCCAGGCTCACGAAGGCAAAGAGGGGTTGAAGTTTTGCGGACGGCTCTGCCCCACGCTTGGTTTCAAGCTGATTGTTTACCACTCTGGAGAATGCCGAGTTGTGATTTCTCCCTGGAAGTTATGCGTTGGGAGTCTCTTGGCGAGGTTGCCGCGGAAAAAGGAATTCTCTCTCCTCGCTTTAGGAATTTTCAAGTTCCAAGGTCTCCTGGGTGTTGGCGTTGTCTTCGTCTCATTCCTTACTCAAACTTTCTGCTTATTTCTTTCTTGCATATGTGATAGCAACTGACCGCTTTCGCTTTATTTTTCTTGAATGATTTATGCTTGATAAAAATTCTTGAACATAAGATCTTGAAACTCGTCGAGGCCACAGAATTCTGTCAATTTGCCGAGAAATTTTTTTCACTAATGCAAAAACAATAACAGGAATCGTATTAATGTTTACCAGCTGGTTCTTACTCTTGAAATTATACATGTATCAACGTCAGCCGGTTATCATCTGATTAATGCTTACATTATTTCATTTAACCTAAACAATTTTTTTTCAATCGTTCAAATCTCAGTGCAAATAAATCTGAGAACTCCGAAATATCAGGCCGCATTTATGGGAATTTAGCCCAATGCGATGGTATTTCAAATATAGGCTACATCAACGCTGTTCTAGCACTTATCTTTTAAGGGAGACAAGTGCGGCTTTATAGTCTGTTGATGAATGCTGCGTGTTGTGCTGTATAGTATTGGGATTCTTATCGCAGTTCGTCAAGCAAGTTGTAGCCCGATCCAGAGAACAAAAAACCCCGGTGTACGTCCTCCCTGAATGCTCGTGTTCTTCCGTTCCTGCAAAACTGTGGTCTCCGGGCCATTTGCCGTTTTTCTTTTTTCCACTGCGCCACTCGGGGGCACAAGACGTTGCGCGGAACCCAAGACGTCGGGAGATAATTCCTGAAGGGGAGAAACCCCGGTGAACACGGGACATCTGTTCTCGACCCGTGGAAAAAAAGACAACGAGCCCGGAATTCGCCGACGTGAGCAATGTTGTGTGGCTCTTGGGGGGGTAAGAATAATTCCGCGTTTCCGGGGCGTGCTTCGTGTTTAGACAACACGGGCCTCGGGAACACCCCCGCAGCTGTGCGAAAACTCAGGGCCCCGAGGCCCAGATAACCGGCGTTGTTTCTTCTAATCGCCACCCGGGATGGGCCATTAGGGACGAAGTAACCTTCATAGCAAGCAACACCAATCAGACAGAGGTAATTTCGGCGAAGGGGACGAATCGTCGTGCTCTGTCTCAATTGCACGTCGCATCAGAACCCTGTGGGATTCTTCTGGACGAGGGAATCCCTCGGAGCAGGGGTTTCCAACTTGCTTCTAAAGGTAAACAAAACGGAGTAGAGTTGAATTAAATAAAATATTAGATCGGGGCCTGTGACGAACAGGGGCCCTTATTTTCTTGATTATAGGCCATATTTTCCCCCACGAACGGATCGCCAGGAAATGCAAGTCGTTCATGTGACGTTTGCCATCAAAGTAATTTCAAGATTACTGGAAATCTTTCTTCACCTGAATGCATTTCAACTGCAGTATTTCGTACCATCTTGGACCATCACCTCGAAAATCTGCTTTTCTTACATTTTTGTTGAATCTCTCAAGAAGATTAGCTTATTCCGCGTATGTATAAGCCGCTGTACAGTAAACGACGGAACTTGCTGTGCGAAAAATTAAGGCAACTACACTTTTTTCTTAAATTGCTGCTACTTGTAGTCCCACGCGACGTATATTTGTGAGAGTACGAGAAATACAGTATAGTTAGTACTGTACATGGTGAAGATCATGGAAACGAGGTTTCACTGTTCTGAATAAAATTGAGAAGTTCTAAAAGTCGCGGTTATACAATTTTATTTTCTTGATGTCTTCATGCGGTGAAAACCGAGAATAACAAAGGAAGAGGTTCCGCGAGTCAGGAGATTGGCAACCCGAGCCTGTCAAGAAACCGACAACTTTTGAACCTCTGCAATAAAAGCCGAAACAATTTGGACCACGTTTGACGAATGTCTGTCTTTCCATTTTCTCAACCAACAAGGAGAAGCACTCCTGTGATGATTGTCCTAGTGTTTCTCAGACGGTAAAATTTTCACCGGAATCATTAATTTTTATTGCCAAACTCGTGGGAGAATAGCTGGCCTTGTTCTGCCTTCTATTCGTATCCTAGGATAATTAAAATTACGGTGCTCTTCAAGATTTTTACCTCTTTCAATGCTCAACAGTAACCGATTTCTCTTCTTTCAGATAGCACCAGTTTCAACTGTAATTGAGGAAATACAGGTGGAATCTCCCTACAATGAAATCCAAGGGACCAGAAACATTTCGCTGTAAAGAACCTCTGTAGCATGGGTAAAGAACCCTATGGGGCCATGAAAAATTATGTTATACTGTACAGAGAAAATCATCGTAGAGAGAGTCGAACTGTGGTATTGCTGTTTCTGTGAGTTTCTTGTGAGCTGATCCTGGGCCTATCTCCTAAGCCAAATTAATTTCATCTTCGTCGTATTCATCGCGATCGATCATCTTCAGTCCATGTCATTCATTCATACACTCAATTCACGGGCAGCTTCTTGAAAAGACCACCTGTAGGCGAGGGAAAAGCTGGTGCACCATCAAGCGGTAAATGTCGTACCCCTGGTAGAAAAGCCCGCCCTGATCTACTGCCATACATGTAGGTTATTCTTTGAGGGATTGGCCATCCGTCCTGTTTACCTACTAGCCTGGGCTGCGGTGTTGCGAAAACACGGGGTGCTGAGGCGAACAAGGGATCCTCTGTAAAGAGTGGCGTGTCTTCTTCCGTGCAGCTTGTCGCAGTGACACCGACCGCGCTGTCGATGACGTGGGGCTCCGGTCTTTGTCTTTCGACACCGGTGATGCATCATCCTTTCGTTGAATGCGTCCCGGGGGCCCTGGCAAAACTTTGCTCCCTCGCGTTCCACGCATAATTTATCCAAATCCTCACCCTTCTTTGCCAGCTGCTAATTCCTTGGCTCCCGGCAAGACGCGGGTATTTACTGAGTTACGAACTGAGATGCGGAAGAGGATGGAGATGGTGTTGTCGATGGGTTCCCGCATTGTCATGCTATATATATATATATATATATATATATATATATATATACATATTTTTTTCCTCGTGTGGGAGAGCTATTGAAATGCAAGATTCCGATTGATCGATATTCTTAGCCAGCCTTGCAGTCTATCAAGATTATCGGAGGCTCTGAGCAGTGAGTTACCTCTAAAGTTCGAAAATACGCCCGCGTCTTCTCTCTATCGCGAAACTTCGTTCTCTTCCTTCCGCGCATAATTAATGCAAATTCGCCTTTCTCTTCCTCGTTTATCCCACCAACAGCTAATTTCTTTGTTCTCCGGCGACGTGGCATCAACTCAATTACGTTTTCTCTTCCGCTATTTTTTCTTCGACATTATTTCACGTTTAGAAATGATCAAATCAAGAATGGAAATTCAGGCGTCATCGAAGTGATCGACAGCATTTTTCTAACGGAAGGAAATACTACATGTGCTTAATTTCTTCATTTATTTTACTGTGTGCCTGGAAAAGCAGGGACGTTAACTTTTATTGTACGCGTTCGCTTGAAACACCTGTGACGCTTGTTGTCATCATTGTTTTCAATCAAATAAAAGTTGGTTGATCACCTCAAGCTTCACTTGAAATACAGTTTCGTGAATAGAGGCACTAATTTGAGTGGGCAGTGAAATAAATTCAAAATAGAAAACAAAAACACGCATCGCTCAAAAAACCTTATAACAAGTGAACATGCATGAGTTATTGACTTTCCATTTTTCTTCATTGGCAGTCGAAGCATGTGTTCCATCCCTCGGTAAAAGAATCCTTGTACGTTCTTCCACTGACATTTTCGTGCTGAAATGTTAGTCATCTGGCAACAAGTTCGCATGACGGCACGAAGCTCGTGAATCCGACGGATGAGACAGTACGGCGTTGTTGTTCTTTCGGAGTCAAAATCGGCGTGCAAATCAAATTTCAGCCGAAGGCGTTGCGTGGCAAGCCAACGTGGGCTCAAGTGATGAATTGACGTCGGCGGAAAAAGCAGCTGATCCATCAAAGAAACTTTTGCGGGTAAAAATACAACCATGGGAAGGGAACCACTAGGCGGAGAATAACGACAAGGGGGAGTTTGCGTGCTCATTTGCGACAGTTTACGAAGATATTTATCTTCCTCGGAGTGCAGGCATGAAGAAGAGTGGAAGGAGAGAGAGAGAAAGAGATAGAAAAAAAGAGGAAATTCCCGAAATCACTTGCCGGGAAGGGCATCGTTGCCATTCCGCCGGTGTCGCGATTTCCTACTCCCCACCCACGCGAAGAGCCCGAAAATTAGGGCACGCCGAAAATCGCGGTACTATTTTCGCCGGGGAGCCCCGCGATTTCCCGGACCCCGCAGTTTTGCACCGGGGTCATTAACATTCCTCTGGTTGCTAATGAGGGAAAAAGTCCGACTCCTCGTCCCGGCGAGCTCGTGTTTGATTAGCGGACTTTTTGCCCGCGGGTTGATGGAAGTCTGAATACGCGTCTTTCCCCGTGCTAATGTGCCGACGACGAGGCCTTATCATTCACTGCCGAATTCCCGTGCGGATCCGCAATGCCCCAGTTCCCCGGACCCGGTGTGTGCAATCACGGGCCGCGAGATGAGATACAATTCGTACTCGAGACTTCCCAGGGGATCCGAAACTTTCCTCTCTAAATGATTCGAGCGAGATTTGATGGGCTTCCATCTGGAAACGTTCTCTTATTTATGTCTGTATTACGGCTCGGGGTGAAATGCCCTCAGTTCCTCCCCATTCCCGAATCCCCGTTTTTCCTCTCACCCTCGCTGATGACGAACGCAATATTTTGTGTGGAAGCCACGAAACCACTGCATCCGCAATCTCGACTTCCAGGCTTCCCTACGAATGTACTTTGTGCTATTGATGGAACAAGTGTCGCCCCGGAAATCGCGAGGGTTTTCTCAAAGTCTTCGCTGGAGCGGACGTGGGATCATAGGTTTGTCTTGAAAATGTTCAAGACCTTTGCGAATTAATCGGAAACCTTCGGTGAAATCCTACTGATCTGGCGTCGATAAGTTCAACTGTATTTTGGTCATTATCTCGATGAACAAATTTTTTCAAGTTTTTGACTGCTCTCTACGAAATAAATTTTCATGGCGGAGCTCATTCTGCCCATCCTATGTACTGTAATTTATAATCTAGTCCATGTGCATAATTTAAAACAGCCTCATTCACGCAATTTGATCTGCACTTCGAGTGGAAAAACGGCATCGGCCAAAAACTCAGAAAATGCTACCTATATACAAGCGAATCCAGATGATCCCACTGCAAAAAAATACATCAGCCGAAACATTGAAAAATAATTCGTTTGGGTTAAGGCTTTATGAGAACAATAAATGCCTTCAGAGGATGACAATTTTAAAATAATGATTTGATGATGTAAAATACCCCGAATTGGTGCCACATACAGTACTTGAGGTTGCAGTTCGCGGCCCTCGTAAATATATTTTCAATTATATTCTACACTTCGTCAAAATCTTCTGCCTGTGATAGCATCAATACGGTAAATATCTAATGCACCCTATAATTAAAGTGTGTGTTTTTTTTTCGAAAGCGGCCGCGAAGCCCAGGTCGAGAACCACAGAGTGATTAATACAGTATTGAGAAATATTGAGCAAAGGAATGTTTCGAACCTTTTTCTAGCATTTTGTTCGTTCATCGCGTAATAAGTTGACAAATTATAGCAGAAGGACCGCCGTCGGTATCCAGCGAATCTGTGCGTCATAGGTACTCATAGGGAAGGAAGAGAAATTGAAACCGAATTTCCGGGAATGATCGATGATTGCATGTCGAGGTTCCTCGCGCTGAATCCGTACTTAACCCGGAAGGCACGCAACAGGAATCGTGGGGTTCACAAAGGGCTAGATTGAGGAGACGCGAATTGAATGCGATAAGCCGTCTATCGAATCTAGGCTCGAGGAATTAACGGAGAATCCTCGGGATGGAAACTCCCTCGTCACCCATCCTGTTCCTCGAGGTCTTAGTCGACGAAATCTCGAGTAGTTCAATTCCGCGACGAAGGGATGCGAGTGGAAAAGCAGATTACCTCTGCTTTCATGGTCCGAAAGTTTTAAGGCGATTTCGTTGTGATGGGATTGTTGGGCGCAGGAACTTCGGCGTGCTTCCCTTGCGTTCCGGACGCTGTTCTTACCTGTCACTCGGAAGGGCTTCCTCTTCGCGGGGAATTCAAGTGCTTCTTTTCTCCGCGACACACACAACACACACACACACACACACATACAATGTGAAGAGCGAGTCGAACTGATTACATTTCTATCCTAGTCTCATTCGATCGGATCTCATGCAACTGAAAAAAAAAATTGGGGGAGAAAAAATAGGAAATGCGATGGAGTCAAGGGTGAAGTCTCTCCAGGGCATTCCTCATCGCCGCCGCGCGGACTTCCCAACAAGTTACCGCGAAAGATTTCTTCCCATTGTTGCGTCGTGGGGGAAAGGATTTGCTGTCGTGCTTGAAGAGACTTAAGGAACGACAGGAGAGAAATGAAGTGGGGATGTTTGAGAGCTTGTGGGGATAATGTATTCCGCTCTCGTCCCTCGTGTTGACCTTACTCTGGAAGACGGACGCTGCTGTTACGGGCCTGGATGTTGTTTTCTTCGCCGAGGGAAGTCCGAGTGATGAGGAATTGATTTGAGGTGGGCAAACGTTTGATGAGGCCTGGAGTGGGGGCCCTTAGGGTGCTCAGGTGGGGGGATTGCGCGGTGTGCGGCGGAGGCCGATGTTTGAAGTGCAGTGTCATCGGAAGAGATGTTTGAATTCTCTCTGGTTTCCCCGACTGCGGGAAAGAAAAAAATAAAACCTGGGCGTAGACGCGGTGTCGGTTCCGCTGCGAGGGTTGTGATTGATGCCGAAATTCGAGCTTCGGCTGACGCGCCGTCTGCGACACTGCAGAATTATATTTTTTCCGCCCTCCATTTCTTTTTTGACGTTCTTTTTCGTTTGTTTGGTTCGTTTTGTGGTTGCTGTTGCCTGCTGATTCGCAAAAATATGCTCATTGTTTCCATCCACCTTTCCGCTCCTTCTGGATGAATCTGAGCTCGTACGCGTCTGTTGGCCGCATGAGCATGCGTTGGACTTTTCTAAGTCGAACTTCGAAAGGCCAGTGAAAAAATTCAGTTCGGGAGGTTTTTACTGCAGCATTTATAAGGGAATTCAGGCACGGACTTGAAAAAAATATATTGACTTCCGGAGGTACAGTATTTGACTTGAGGTTCGAGTTATCGAGGTTCAACTTTGATAGGTTGCACCCAGATTTCCAATAATAATGTCAGAAAGCAGAAAAGAAGATTAGGGTCTCAAAACCATCTAAAATTATTTTTAAAAAGTGGTTTACACCCGTTACACAGGAAAATCTTGAAAGTTCTCTCAATGAAGATTCAAGTAATGCGATTAATTATCAAATACTTATGATTGTTAAAAACCGGGGAATTGCCCTGTTTTGTCTTGTCAGCGGGAAGTAGAATTTAATGGCATTAATTGTACACACGAGCGACACGAGATTTGTCTGGGCTGTTTTCAGGAAAAACTGCGGCCTATTCACGCATGAATATGGTGCAGATATTTTCATTGCCACCAAAACAAGATGCATGTGAGGATTGTGCTGACAACAGAGGAAAAAACAAGCCTTTCTCTGATTGTTTTCCGGGAGAACTAGTTCGCTTGAAACTTGTGACTTGGAGGAAGACAGGAGGGTTATTTTTCTCATAGCAGAATTCTTGATAATTTGCTCATTTATTATTTTCTTGAAGCAGTAGCTGTGATTTTCAGATCATTTTTGGCAAAGTTAGCGTAAAAAAAACAGCTACTCTGGCGTAATTTAAACTTGAATTTCAATGCATTTAAAGCACATCTTGTTTTTGAGGCAAAGAGGAATTTTAAAAATTATCAAACTATTGGTCTTGTAGTGCGCTTTTGTAGCATGAACATGGAATGAATGGAAAGCAGCTCTTGTTCTATTTCCCTGTGTTTTTCGAATCTAATACAAATGCTTCTACGCCTCTTTTGTTTTATTAGTGATGAGTTCCGAGGAAAGCCGTTCATTTGTTTCTCTTACGAAGCACACAATAGAAATGCTTCTCAGCTGGAGCCTGAAATAAGCTTTCTTTAGAAATGCTGACAACGCATCTTGCCAACGTCTCAAAATAGTTTGATGAGGCATTCTAAGTGAAAAGGGTCCCTGATTATTCAAGGCAGCATCTTGTATTTTTCAACGCAATCGATCCTCTCACCCGAGCTGAGTCTCATCAGTCTCTCGAACGTCGAACAGAGTCTACCATGAACTCGAAAGTGTTGAATAACCGAGACCATGAACCTGTTCTTTTCTCTGCTAGCTCAACCAACTTAAAAAAGGAAGAAATTCATTAAAATTGCCCAGCGATTGTCCTCGAAGCGAGCTATACAAAGCCTGCCGATGTGGGGCACCTGTTCCAAACATCCCGCGATTTTTTTCGCCGTCTTTGTTTTGCTCTATTGGCAAAACGCCATTCTCCTTTTTCCCTGAAAGAAGCCAGGAGACAGGTAGCCATTATTCACCGAGTGGCGCCGAGCCTTTTTAAATAATTTTCCTGGAGGCCGGAAAATTCAGGTCGGGAAATCACCCGGGAGGGAATTACGTATGCGCTTGGGGCCTCCGTTAATATCGTTCACTTTTGAATGGGACAATGTTTTTTTGAAAAACCCCGAAGCGGGAAGACCCAGGGTTGGCGCAAGAACGAACGGTTCCATCTTTTGTCGAGAATAAAAGCGAAACGAGTGCAATTTTCGAAGATTTACGAGTGTTTGTACAGTTCAAATTTTATGGGCGAGTCAAGAAAATCGTATATTGTTGCCATTCGAGAGAGAGGGATTTATGAGATAAGTTGTTCGTAATGAAACTTCTGCAGTTCTATTTTACAGTCCTTCTCTTCCTGGAAGTCTTGAATAACGCAGCAATGAAGGGAAGTAATTTGGAAAGCAAGGAATGGAGCGAAGGGTGAAGGGAATTTACGAACGCGAACTGCTTAGAGTCGGGTTCCGGAGGTCGGGTATGAACAGCCACGGAACTGCCCTAAGCAAGGATAAAAACTGCGGCGTTTCTACAAAGGGAAAATGATCTTGAAAAATGATCCGCGGAGGAGAAACGAAGTCGTGGAGGTTTTGCAAGACCCGACCGTAATTCCGCGTGAGAAATCGGGCTTGAAACAAAACAAGAACAAAAAAGCCCAGGGTTATGCAGCGTCATCAAGATTTATGCGCGGTGGCATTTCGTAGTCCAGCACGGAATTCGCTTTGGCCCCGGCGGGGGAAATTAATTTCCCGTGTTCAGCCGGTCCGGAGAAAGAGTGAATCGTGTTGTCTTTGATCCGCTGCCGAGGCTGTGTATTCAGCCTGGGTTCCTTTTTCTATTTTTTATTTTTCCCCCACTCTATCCCCCGAGATAATTTTTTACCGCCCCTCGGCGTTATTCGTGCGTGAAACACGTCCGCGTAGGTCGTCATGTGGGTGCCAAAGTTAATGCCAGAAAACCTCGGCTTTCCCGTCGGAACACGCAGATTCTTTCACACAAGAATCTGTGAGAACATTTTGTGAAGCGATTCCATGCGATATATTTTCAGGGCGCTGCTTTTTCTGAAGCCTACTTTTCTGCCGTAGCACTATGAAACCTCTTTTGCTTTGAACATCAATCCCACAAGGCTTCTAATGCGCCAATTAAATTCCCTACTGAACTTACCTGATTCCGGCATAATTGCTGTGCTTGCTTGAAGACTGTTGATTTATACAGGTGGACGAAATTCAAGGGACCAGAAAAAAATTTGTTTTAGAGAGAGTTTCGTAGTAGTAAACACTTATAACATGGGGAGAAAACCCTGTGAGACGAAAGAATAATATTCGTTATGCAGAGAAAATCGTCGTAAAGAGAGTCCTTCCGTATTCAACGGCGCTCACTGAGATTTAATCGACAGTCTCTATAGCATCGCTTCAGGTTGTTTCAGAATAAAATGCCATATTTTGTATCGCTCGTGATATCTTTCTGAAGTAAACATCCAATCGGTAGCCAGGGGGAAGGGGGTTCCATGGAACAGTCTAGTCTATTCTGGATTTTTTTTTTTATCTTTCGTCTGATTTCGACTCCGTCGAATGAAATGAAGCGGTCTGCAAACCTCGGAAGTCCAACTCGCGCTTTCTTTTCTTCTGATCGACCGATTATCCGGACTAATGAAGTTCGAGATTTCTAGGATTGCGTCTTTCTTTTTATCTGTTCCATACTTGTTTTCCATCTGATTATCCCAGCGAAGACATTGTATCTGGTCAAACTCTAAAAATTTTCAATGTAGCAATCGTAATTCCTCCTGAAGAAATTTAGGCATCCAGAAATGTTACCCGAATGGTGAAGGTTTTTGCTGCATTTATCTTGTGTTCTTTAATGCTAACTTCACTCATGTTTTTTTTCACGGGAGTGGAGCATTTTATGCATATTAGTGCAAATGACCTGAGTTTCTCAAGTCAAATTCACTGCATATCCTAGTCTTACTTTCTCGCCATCAGATTGGCTACATGAACTTGTGTCGGCCATGTTGCGAAGAACTTTCGGTCCTATCCAGCTAATTACCGCCTTCTTTTGAGCGTCACCGCCGTCTCGAAAGCCCAGTAAAAATCTTCCCCACTGCCTGTCCGGCGAAATGTGGGGCATTTCTTGTTTTCCTGGCTTGAACACCAACATTATCCCCTGGCCTCCACCGACCGCACGACCATGTCAAGCTCCAATTTTTTCCCAGCCTTGCGACAGGAACGGAAAAGCATCGTCTCCTGCTTTCATAACCGCAATTTGCACCAACTTGTTGGAAATTTCAACTCGCGTCGGCTGTTTTGTCTCGTCGCGTCTCCATTTTTTGAAGTGAGCCTAATGATGATTCCGAGACCGCTCTTTTTCGAACTGAAGGAAGAGACAACTTTTTTTCCTTCTGAAGCTTTTACAAGATTTTTTTTTAGAAAAGAATTTCACAACTTTTTTGAATCGATGAGCAGTTTCGAACTTTCCGTAACTACTAAAGTAACGGGCCATAATTTGGGTAAGTGGATTGACGACTTCCTCATTTTTGCAGTGCGGACAAATCCGAAAGATATTCATATTTCGAACAGCAGATTCAACTCAAATTCAGTAAACGACCGGAGAATATGAAATCTTCATTGATCGAAAATAATGAAAGTTGTACAAGAACCAGGAATTATATCAGCGACGAAATTTTAAATTCACGAAGCGATTCCTTTCCAATGCATCTTCGTAGGTTTCAGTAGAAGGTGTCCGTAAACTCAAACTGATTTTAGAGAATCACAAGTTTAAATAATTGTTGACGTTTTACATTTATTTACTCTTGGGACACACGTGACCGTTTTCGCTATTGATTGAAGCACGAGGAATATCCGATCTAATTTTCTCTACTGTCAACGACGCATACATTTTAGGCATTTTCTGACCGATCTTCTAGAAATTTAAGCTGTTAGCATCCATATCTCAATTGTCAAGTCGAAGTTTTGAGCCGGACGTGAGTGAAAATCGGACGGTCTAGTAGAGAGCTTCAAGCGTATAGAACAAACTGATTAAACGCTTCCGGAAAACACTAGCGGAACTTGGTGCAGACGTGATCAGCGTTTCCCCGCGCATGTCGGAACATTTCCCTTCATCAATGCCCAGCGAAATGAAAAATATATCATCGCCTCAAAATAAAAACGCGTGCTTCTTCCTCGTAGTGATTGAATGTGAGCGAGGTACTGAAGTGAACGGGTTTCCATCAACTCGCCGGTGAATGAGTTGTTCGTGCTGCTGAGGGAATGCACAGCACGCGATTCCTCGCACGTTCATTGAGATTGCCGAAGTCGGCATCCGTTAAAGGTGATGGGCATCATTTTTTTTTTTTTCGAGTGCTCGCCCCTGTAAAAATCAGATCGGCGTTCACGACTGAACGACTATTTGTGGAATTCATTAACGTCATTATAAATTAAATTTTGAAGTCTCATTTACCTTGATTATATAGAGAGGGAAGGCTAAGAGTTATTTTTCCTCTCGAAAGCGCTCCCTCTTAGTTTATTCCTTCAAAACACTGCGGTAGTCTCGAAACAAACCAGAGTGAATGAGGGCCGAGCTAGTTATGCAGAAGAATTCAAGGAAAAGTAAAATATGCAGTAATGCGAAATGGCTCTCCTATGAAACCCGGCAACCAAGGTCGGCAGCCTTTCGCATTAAAGCTGAAAAAAATTACAGTAATTTTAAACATTACTTTAAGTAAGAATGATGACGCGATTGGTTTTTCTTGCAGGTTACGTGCTGTTCAGCTATATCTGCACATATAAAAAGACAAAAAGTGAAGTTAAAATGATGGAAAGAGTGAAGTGAACTTCCCAGCTAAGTCGGAGATTGAAATGTGCTTCGTTCTCGTTGTACCCTCCATGGAAAATATTCAGCGAACACGAATGATTTGCGCAAGTGCTATTTTCGGCACGCGCTGATCTCGATCCGAGACTCGCGCGAATGTCGGTCAGAGTTTTCTGCTGAGGAATTTTTATAGGAAGCAAGCTTGCGAAAAAGCCAGTACAGTACTCGAAATCAATAATGAAAAAGGGGGCGGGGAAACGGGATTTTCCGTTTTGAATTTTGCATTGTGCGAGAATCTCGATGAGGTATTTCGTCACCGGGATATAATTGAGGCATGGCCACATCCGATATGCGCCCCGTTTTGAAGGATCACGTCGCCGTTCCGGAAAGGTGAATGCAGCATTGATTGCAGAGAGATTCTTCGCGTCACGAGAAATGTCGCAACCCCGGAGTCGCGGGTTTCGCTCGAGTTTTTTTTCCGAATCTGGTCCGAATAATGCTGCGACGGTGATTACGTCCGGAGGATGGCCCCGCGGGGCGCTGTTCCCGCCGCTGGCCGAGAATCGCCGGGCATCGTAATGAAAAGCCGGGGAACGGGGTTCGGCTCTCGTCGGGATTTCTGTTTCGCCCTCCCCCATATTTCATCGCCTGTTTCGGCCCCGGTAATCACTCGGCATTTTCTTCTGCAAACTGGGAACTTTCCCGCGGGGGCCCCGTGCGTGATTACCCCGAAACCCGAGCCGCGGTGTTGCCTCTCGAGAAGTGAAGCGAGTCAATTCCGTCAGTCAGTCAGTCAGTCAGTCGCCTGACTCCCTGGGCAACAAATTTCCCCGAAGGCTCCGACCAGCAATTCGCGAGACAATAGTCGGTTGCTTGTCGGTTATAAAAATCCATGGGAAACGGAGGTCTTGTTCTGGTTCCTACCTGTGAGCCTCCGTGAACCGAAGACTCTTCCAGTGCCCATTTAACGAGAAACCAGCAGTTCAACTCGTAAACCTCTTTTCCTCATTTTCTCTGCTCCGAGTTGGTTTTAAACATTTTCCGCTGATTTTATTTCCCCCGTGTAAGTAGGAATCGACGCACTGGACCTTGTTTTACATCTACAGTTCTGTGCAATTGGAAATCTGCCATGCGTGTCAAAAATATTTTTCATCTCACAGGAAAACATCCGAACAGATTATTCGTTTGAAAACGAAAATAACACATTCCCTGGGATATTACCTTACCTTGCGAAAATGGCGAAGAACTACTGCTTATTGTCAGTGTTTAATTTCAAGGGGCAAACTTGGATCTCCATAAGTGCGCGGAATAACAAAAAATAAATCTGCAAACCTAAATTTTGCACGTAAACCTGAAATATCCTCCCCCCTAATTAATGCAGTTCCCTCGAAGTTTAATTCAGTCAAGTTTCCCTTCCTTCCCATCTGTATTTAATACAGGTGGACTCTCTCTGCAATGATATCAAGGGACCAGAAGACATTCGTTCTGGAGAGAATTTCTTTGTAGATAATGTATCTCTATGACAAAAATTAGGCGTTAGAGAACCCTATGGGACCCGCAAAAAATGCGTTATACTGAGGAAATATATGCAGATAACATCTTTGCAGAGAATCTACAGTATTCGCATTTTTTCGTTTTTGTATAAAATAATTTAGAAATTGTACTTTAACTAGAACTGCACACGTTGCCACGTGCAATGGATCATAAAAGGCAATGTAAATATTTTTTAGTGTAAAGCTTTCAAGATAGAGCAGTGTTCGGGTACCCAAGCACCTGGGTACTCATTTCCATGGTTTCCTTAAAATTTGAACGAGAGCATAGTCGTTAGGAAGTAAGATTTTCGTTCTAGATTTATTTCACACCAGAACTTGATGGACGTAAGGTTGTCGTTAACCTTAACCAGAGTCCTGTATATCTTCTTACTTACGTGTTTGACTCAGTTTCATTCTCTTACCCACATTGCACACATTTAAAATCGCAGATGAAACCCCTGGAATACCTCGCATACCGGGTGCCTATATACCACTAGTGACAATGCGCACAACTGGTTAGAAAGCCAGAGTTTATTCACTGTCTATGAAGAAAAATTAAATTCGTCCCGGGAAATGTGTTTTTCAGGGGATTCTTGGTCGTGTTCGGGATAAATCTTCACGTTGCGTGGCACACGATCCTCATGCTCACGATCGGATGCGAGAAGTTCACGAACATATGGAATTACGATGCCCACGCGTTCCGCATTTGCAATGCAAACAAAAACCGCCGCGATCGATGATCGAACGAACTTGGCTCGACGGAAACCCCGGGGCCGCGTAATTACGAGCGACCGGATCCCGGGATACTCGATAATGATGTCAAGTGGATTTCCGTGATTTTCTCCTCTTTTCCCGCCGCCTTTTGTCCGGTGGTCGCCTGTATTTGCTCCGCCGCCCCGCGCGAGAAGTGCCTGGCGAAATCCTCTCGAGTTGCGGCGATTCTCTGTCAATACTTGCAACCCCTCCCGCGAAATCGGCGCAACATCCCGTGACGCATCTTCAAAGGACCCATCCAGCCCCGAATAATTTACGACAAAGGCGGCTTCCATCGCACAATGTCCCATTAAAAAATAAACAAAACAAAATTGGAGAAACCCCGACGGTTCAGGCCTCATTCCTTCACAAATCTGCAAACATGGCGCCTCCCTTTAATCCCTCTCGGCTTGTTTATGCGCGGAAAAAAAGAACACCCAGCTTAGTCGTAATTAACACACATTTGGAGAATGCTTTGCATGTAGTTGAGCCATGAGAAAGCTCGCCATCTGATCTGTGATACGATCGTCAATTGTTCTAAGGAAAAAAAAACTGCAGTGAAGGAAAAGGTTCCTCTTCCTCGCCGGCGTTTTTCAAAGAGCTCGTTAAAAGGGAAGTTTGCCTAGACAAAAACCCTCGTCTAATTCCTCCTCCTTTCTAATAGGCTCCCCGCTTTGTACACGTAGCGCTCCTACTGAATTTCGCATCCGCTGTTTTATGAGCTTGAGAATTGGTGAAAATGACTCGGGACAAAGGATGCGTATTTTTCTGGTGGCCGAGTATTTCACGACACGTTTCACCGATGGCGGGAAAAAGGGGTTGTCCCGGCAAATGAGAGCATGGATAGTTGCTTCCGGCCTTGAAGTGGTTCAGTTTCCAGTTGTCGCTGGTCTGCGAGATAGCCACCCACTGGGTTTTAGATAACCAGGCGTAGTAGTCCGAACCTTCCGGGGATTCCGGAATGAGCAGCAGAGACACAAAAAAAAAAAAACCCGGGTGACTGCGGCATGCTTGAACCAGTGTCTCTGGGCCGTGTTTTATTTCAATCGCGGACAGCGGGCAAAAGAGGGGCTCTGGCCGAAAAGCCGAACCTGCTGCCCGCGGCTTCCTTCCGGGGGGTTCTGGCTTTCAACAAATAGCCCCAGGGGAATGTTTGGTTACCTGGGAATGCCTGGCGATGAGGCCAAAGGAGAACGCCCATGGGAAAAGTAGCCGGGAGTGGCGACTGTGGTCCCAAGTGCCCCCTCACCGCGGGGAACTGAGACCCACGCATTTTTCTTGCTTTCGAATCTCTCAAGTCCATCTCTTGGGTACTTGGAATTGTTCTCATCTGTGGTTCCATCGCAATTCACTGTCAGTCCGAGTCAACAGGAACAAGACCTCTGCACTGATCAGCTGTTCGTGATCTTGCTGCTGACGTACGGTCACTCATTTTGAAGAGCTCCGAAGAAATTCGTGCCAAACTGTCCATTTTTTCAATTATGTTTTTGAAGTCTGGGCATTACTCTGGCATGGAGCGAAATTTAGTCAACTCTTGGTGTGCATATCTCATCATTGGCTTAGCTTCAATTAACCGCGCTGAAACCTCGATTCATTGTAAAGAACCGCAGCTGCTTGTCTTGTTTAAATATACTATTTTTCTCAGGTCGAATTTTAATTTCATAAAAAATCAAATTTCAATTTAGTACTAATGAAGCAACGACGTATTTTTACTTTGTGAAATTCTGGAAAGGGAATGGATTTCACAGCGAATTAAATTCTTTATGCTTCGGACTCGAAAATGCGCTAGTTAATTTATTCGTAAGCTCATCATTCCTGCGTCTCACTAAAATTTATAACACCACTGAAGACTTCTATGAGTTTTCTCATCGTCGGAACAAGTGCGCCTGGTTTTTTGTGTCGGATTGCTTTTTTTTCTTTTTTAAATCTCAGCAACTTTAAAATTGGCGGGACATGGATTATATTTATGACTTGGTATCAGAGTGATGGTATTTTTTCTGCGGAAAATATTTGCGGTACGGCCAGCGCCGAGGGACGGCCGTTTATTCGGCGGTATCTCGCAGCTCATCACAATGATGTCGCGTAAGTGGACAGCAACGGACTAGAACAATCTGATGCGGTCTAAGAGATACCGAGCCTTGTTTTTTCCCCTCTTCTGTTGTCTCCATGCTGGGGCAAAATGCGATCAGTTTTCTGCAGGCAATGGGGAGTAATATGGATCACGTGTGTTTATGACGGACTTGGTTTTTTCCCCGGTACGGGACCAATGCAAACACCCTCTTTCTGATCCCTCTTAAGCCCCTTGTGCAGTTGCTCGTTCGCCTGCCCTTCACTCAAAGAACTCGAGTGCTGAGGGGAAAATTGGAAACTCGGAAAACCGAGCTGAATTACACACCCCACATCCTGCACCGAGAGGCTTCACTATTTTTCATTTGACTCAGACGATAAAGATGGATGCAGTTAAGCTTTCACACCTTTTAGTAGTTCAGTCTTCGTCAACAGACTAAAAATCATCTGCAGCTACAAACAAGGAACTGCTAATGCATGGGGGATCGTTCAAGAAAAAAAAGGTTCCCCTATGCGTAATTTGAAACAAACTTACACTGTGTCTTGAAACCCAAGTTTCTGAGTCAGAGTGCTCAAAATGACTGTGAGACGATAACAAGTCTGAAAGAAAATCAGTTGACCAAGGCTTTTCTTCAATTGAAATTCTGACTCAGCGTCTTGCTTACCAGTTCAAATTTTATATCATGGCAATCTTCATATTATTGAATTCTAGACTGAAAATTTCCAAAATTTAGCCTTTTTGTTAGATCGTAAACATCGTCACTAAGCTTTTCCACTTACAGAATAACGTATTTTTGGTTGCTTTAGGCCCCGGAATGATGAATCGTCACTGTCCACCTTTATATATCCACAAAAAAAAAATCACCAACTCGCGTTATAATTCGATTAGCCAAAAATGCTGTATACGAATTGATGGATGAGACGGAATTTAAAATAGAATTGGCTCTGAAAGGGATGAAATCTCGGCCCTGCTTCGAGTGGTGCAGTTGAGCAGTGGAATGGCTCTTCGCGTCAAGTACAGCAAAAATGTGTTGCTTCCAAGTCCTTGACGGTGTCGAGACCGGAAACATTTTCCCGTCGACGAGGAAGACTGTGGAAGTAATACCACACCAAGATTGCAGTCTGCTGCAAGATATGCCCAAAAAACTCATGGACCTTGACCGTGCGAAATTGCTGTCTAACTTGCTTAAAATATGCGTCCCGGCGTCGACGCCGGGACGCATATTTTAAGCAAGTTAGACAGCAATTTCGCACGGTCAAGGTCCATGAGTATATGCGTCCCGGCGTCGACCAAAGAGGGGGGGGGGGGCATGAGGCAAAAAAAAAGGAACCCACGCAGATTCTGGGGAATTTCCGTTTGGGACAAGTCGACACCGCTGAGGTTTTCTTTTTTTTTCTCTCTTGGTCTGCCTCTCGGCGTTCCGCATGTGACACGCAGATGGCTGGAGAACGTCGCGACGTTGTGCCACGACGTTGCCGTCATCCGCGTGGGAGACCTGAAAACATCGATAAACATCAACAAGGGTCGGGCGACTTCGCTGCAAATGCAACCATACAATATCCTGACTCCCTCGCTGATTTCATTTATTTTCCGCAACTTGCAATTGTTCCTGGGAAATAACGCATTTTCACCAAAAATAATTGGCACAAAGTCTGTTTTCAGGAACAAAGGCTTATTATCGTGCATGCTCTATTCACGATTTTCTGATCCCAGAAAATGTTTCCCACGTTGCGGCCTGATTGAAAACTGCGAAAATCCGAAAAAATACGCGTCACTAATAATGTGGACCTAAGTTGCTGTAGTATTTATCTGAAATATGTATCAAAATATGCGAAAATCAAACTTTCCTGCATTCAAATTCAGTTGTATAAATGAATGTCGTATATTCTGATGAATGTAAGCGTGGGAGCATTTTATTCGGTTCCTGCAATTTTTTTTTTCAATTAATAATGTTAAAATTACTCTACGTCATCGTTTAAAATGAATTTCAGTGATCTTGAATATGCCTTATTTTGACGATTATGCTTCTGTTATTAGTGGTCCCTCGCATTGATTGGGTCACGTTTATAGAAACACTGTTTAATTGGCGGTAAGATTAAAAGCAGAATTGTTTTTCGAAAACTGGAAATTTATGAGTTTGTAAAAAATTTTCCCTTGGCTATACCACGGAATTTTTGCTTTTCGCATGCTCTGAACGAAATAACGTTCAGATATTTCGTTCAGAATAATCGTTCCGCGTGGGCGGAGAAAACTGGCGATTGCTGAAGGTCGACCGATTCCAGGAATTCCAATGTCCGAATACCGTATTGTCTTTTCGGTAAATAATTTCTTGTAAACTATTCCGGTGTTCCCTGGTAAGTTGCACAAGATTCGAAGCGAGCCTGCCCAGCGCTTGCGGGAGAAAAACGATCCCCCGTCAGTCGTTTCGCAGAGGGTAATCCGGGGCTTGTTGCTCAGCAAGATCCCTGGGGTGTCCTACGAGGATCACGAGATTAAATGCGATGCGGAGGGAGACGCGAAGCTCGCAACAAATTGAACTGTAAATGATCAACTGGTGCCTGCAGCGAGGGTTCTAACCAACTCTCTTACCCGAGACAAAAAAAAAATTATAGAAATGCGGCGAATCATTAAAAGAAAATGCGTGCGAAGCGCGAGAAGCCTCGTGATAATTAGCAGTTGCGAGAATGCGGGTTCATAGTAAAACTCCGGACGCTTCCTAATCCTCGATCGATAAGAGTGCTCCGTGTTATCCTTCTGTCTACTTTCCTTGTTTCTAGTTTATTCGGAACAAAGCATCAATGAGTCGGTCTCACCGGGCGAAAGGGTTCTTTGTACAGCATCTTTTTTCTCTCTCTGCATGCATAATTGAAAGCATTTCTCGTGGCGTTGTATTGGAAAGGAGCTGTTTTTGGGATGAACCTTCCGGGATTCTCTTTGGGTCGGAAACGGCCGCAGGAGTTCCCGATACCATCTTCCGGATCCCGTGCTCAACGTTACCACCGACCCGACAAGGCTGATGAATGATGCCGCACGAAAGCCCAGTTAGCCTTATATATTTTTACTTTACAAATTGGAACCCCATTATGCCCACGCGTTACAAGCTCCCCCGAGCAGCTTATGCATTCTCACAGAAAATGACTTCCGCAGGGAATCCATGCATAAAACGTCTACGAAAACTCCGGAATTCTATCCCGAATTCCTCGCCGCCCCGCGGAAGTTCCATTTGCGTTTCCTTCGCGGGGGTGCTCTTCACTGAAATCCCACCTATCAATCGTCCGGGATGCTTTCGTAAGATGTCTTGCAAGTTTTGCGGATGTAATACCTTCTCGGAACTCCAATAAGCCGCGAAGTGGCGGGTTTTCTTATTCCCGGAAACTTCTGATGCATTCAGCAGACTCCCTCCGCAATTTCTTTCTCGGCCGGTGCTCTGTGGAGCCGTAATAAGTCCACAACGAGTTCATTTTGCTTCTAAGCCCTTTCATTTCAGTACTGTACCGTGAAATGAAGGCATCAGTGCGATGAGTTGAGTCAATTGATGTTTACTTGTTTGTCAAGGGCAATGAAAAAAGCTCCGGTACCGTATTTACTCGAGTACCACGCGCACCTTTTCTTCTCAAAATTGACGGAAAAAAGGGTTCGCGTAATAGACGGGTATAAAATGTTCTTTTTTCAAGTCAGAAGTTTCATGGAATTATTTTTTACAAGAACTATTTTCAAATCAAAACATTTGAAATTGAAATTCAGGTTGAATTCATGTCCATATTTGAATTCTGTTATCTACTATTTTTTGCAGGTTTTCAATGACTAAAAGTGGGGCGCTCGTCTCACTCGGAGATTGGAATAAATCAAAATTTTAGGCTGAAGAATTGCGGTACTTGAGTAAATATGGACTACGGAAAATTTACATGGACTGAAGTGGACTCATAAGAAAATAATTCGCTTGAAGAGCTCCTCCTTGGAAAAACACTCCAGAAAGGATTTCGCAAGTCATCAATGTTAAGGGCCTTTACTCTACAGTAATATTCCAAATGCAGTACGATCAAATTTCCGGTTGATTTTTCGGTCACTAATTAATTTTTGTAGCAATTTTTTGGTCTCGTGTTCATCTTTGGAGATCTATACGCATTTTCCATATTTCTTGTGGGATGAATGCTTGCAACAAGCTTGTCGTTGTTATTTTTAAGGAGTGTCAGATTCTGTGAAAGGCTGGAGTGGGAGGTCAGCCGTTTTTATAGATGTAATTGGGCTTGACAGGAAAATGACGCAGTGTGCGGGACACAGTTGAATTTCGTGGTGTAATGACGAGTTGGAAAATAGTCGGTGCAATTTCGGAATTTGTGGTTTTTGGAGCACGCGCTTTCTCGTTGAAACGCGGGTCCGGTCAGCCAGCGATGGCGTGACGCAATTTCCCTTCGGGTGGCAACGTTGGGTGCATCCCGCGGCCGCGGCCGGAAACGGCGAAGCTGGTCTCCGGAAATCGGGCAATATCGCTGAGCGGCTAATTGAGCGAACCGGATGGCGATAAACGACAACGACGACGGGGTTCAACGGGCCCGTCGTGCGTGATGAAGCAAATTCCTTTTTCTGTTCCTCCCCCCCCCCCCCCCCCCGCGGATC
>CAJPEX010000088.1:0-68480 GCA_905338405.1 Notodromas monacha | reverse complement strand
TTCCCCCCCCCCCCCCCCCCCCGAGCGCGGATCACTTGAGGGGAAAAACGAGTCCCAAGTTCTCACCGAGATTGTTCCGGGCGTCTTGGCACTTCCCTGCTGCGGCTTTCCGTGAGGGTTGTCGAATGGGTTGCGGGGGGAGGAGGAGGAGGAGGAAACCCTGTGGTTCGCGACATTATCCGCGGAATTGGCAGCTAGAATGGACATGCAATCATGTACGAACGACTGACTGCGCACGTTACTGCCTCTATTCCCGTCATGTGAGACGGAGTACTTTTCCATCGCACTGCTTGGCAATCAGCAGTCCACGCACGAACGACTCAGCGAGAGTCCTTACTGTTCCAGCGCATGTTCGGGACAATCTCCGGGAGAAATCATGAAAGTTTCGAGCAGAAGTCCATCGTGGAAAACATGATCGATTTTCAGCCAGAGTGCTAAGTTTCGGCGATCACGATTGAAACTTTTGAATTCAAATTTCAGTGCAGTGCCGCTCGATCGATAGGAAACGATTATTGGTCGTTTTCTAAAGATTTATTCTTGCAGCGCATCAATTTTTGATCCAAAGATTTTGAGACATTTGGGTCGTTAACCGAAGTGGGCCGCCAATCTAGACAGAAATCGGCAACAAGCTCAATCTTCTACCTAATGAAGTAGCCCATCAGTGTTACGTTTTTGTGTGTGCTCCGCATAACGGCCACAATTTACGAAGACGGCATGATGTGCTGCGTCCTTGTTTTGGATAATGATTTTGCATATCAAACAGTTCTCTATTAATATTGCATATCAAACAGGTAGTTTGCGTGTCAACTGTGTTGTAACTTACTTTTCAGCGCAGAAAACGACGGTTGATGTTCTGGCTTCATCCGGGAGTTAAATACTCTGGATTGAGCTATTTTAATTAGCCTAGAAAATTATTCAGAAATCATCGGGGACCTGAAACGTATAAGTTTCATAAAATTAACATTACCTATGTTCAGGTGGCGTTTAATTTCTGTATTGTGCGATTTTCATCAACGTACAGAATTATGCAGGAATTATAGGGTACCTTAAATTCCTGGATATACTGTAATCCATTAAAAAAAGCATTACCTGTGTTCTGTTGACGGCTTTTCTAACAAGTGGCTTTCTGTTTGATTTGACAAGAGTGTTATACTAGTTATCGCTGTACTGCATTATTTTTGCGATGTCGGCAGCTTTTCCTGCTCTCGTATATTTGGAAGAGCACGCAGAGCAAGGTATCCGTTGGCTTAATGATCGGGTTTCCGCGGTGAAGTTGGACGATCCCCGGGGTTTGAGCCTGTAAGATAGGTATCACAGAACCCCAGGAAGGGCGGGAAGTTATGGCCAGACTTCGGTAGAGCTAATTCGCGTCAGTCGGAATCGGTCATCGGATTTCTCGTGTTCCGGCGCGGAATGTTCCTAATTACCGGGTGCCATTTCCGTCGTCGGGGCCCCGTGGGGGGGGGAGCCAGGAGGAAAAGCAAACAAATGCGTGCCCTCTGCAGTGAACCCGCTTTCGCCTTGATGATCACTCGTTGCCCGAAAGGTCAAAGAATGTCGACAGATATCGTTTGCCCCGTTCTTTGTTTCTCTCTCCCCTGCGGTTTTTCCAGAGTAGCGTTGCTCAATTAGCCGCAGGGCTCGTTGGGGCAGAGTAAACATTGGTTTACAGGGGAGGACAATTTCGGCGTCCATCTTCATTCCGTCGTGAGCATTCGGGCCCGGGCGAAAATGCTGAAAGCTTTCCGTTGCTTTCCCTCCACCTGACGCATTATCGCTAATTTCGACCCGGCTCGGTCGTGACCGGGAAATTAATTCCGTGGCTTTTTTTTTTTTCCCGAACGCCTAAATGCGTCTGGTGCACTCTTCATTGATCCCAGGGAATGCCGCGATAAATTTTCCGCTGAGCTTCATCGCGGCTTTTAACGTCGGCTTGTGCCCCCCAATATGTTTTATCCGTCCGATCTTGAGCTCAGAGTATCGCCTCTAAATGCCCCCTTTTTCACCCGGCCAGCAATTTAACCGAGATCATCTCCAGTGCTTCCTCGGAAGATTTCCCCTCCGGCTTCATTGCTTTTGAGTTACGGGTTCTGCCGCCCGGGAGCCTCTGAAGTTCATGCATACGTATGAAAAAAGGAGAATATTCTCCACTGTTCGCCGAACATTTCGCCTTAATGTAATCCCCAGCATCCTCGAGTTGTTTTGAATTGATGATCAAGCAATGGTTCACTTGCAAGTGGAAGCAAATGGAACTCACGCGATGGCGGTGCACTGCTTTTGAAACATGCGAAGAGTGAATTAGATTGCGAGCTCACGGAATGCGTTGCGTCGTTATGATTTGATTTAGTTGCGGATCGCATGGAAGTCTTCGTGTTCTCTCTCTTTCTCTCTTGGATCAGATTCGCGTTTAAAAATTCGGAAGACGAAACGCCTGTCCGGAAGGGGTTGCGACTTTAGATCCGTCATCCATAAGGAAGTAGTTCAAGAGCTTGCTTCCTGGGGATTTTTGAGCTGCAGGAATTATCGATTCGGCATCTATACATTGCCAATTGATGCGCTCTACCTCTACAAAAATGTAATTTAAAAAATGTGAACCAAACTTCGCATTTTCCTCTCATAATTAAGTGTCAGCGTCGGGCATTCCTCGTTGTGGAAGCTTTCTGGATGGATTGACGTCGTTTGTGAAGGGTAATGTACGATCATTTCCTGACCCCTGTTGCAGTTTTTCTCACAAGGGTCGGATTGCCGAAAGGCAGAGGTTAAAAGTTCTCTCAATGTCCATTTTTTTTTTTTTACTTGTAGCACTCAGGGTTGTTATTTTTTTTCGTAGTGTAAGTATTTCCAATAATCAAAAATATTTTATGGCTTATACCATGTTCCGATGAAACTGTTCTTCGCAATTTTCGTTCTTGTGGATTGTGAAGGCTGTACTTTTGAAATATGCAGGGATGAGATGCAAGTTACTAAATACAGATAACTGCCATGTGAAAAAATCCCTTCAAAATGAAAAGGGGTATTGTTTGCCATCGTATGGTTGTTCGTGGGAATCTAACGCAGAAATTTGGATTCCCAACGAGCTTCGTACGGTAGGAAGTCTCCCTCAAGATATTTCAATCATCCCTCGTGCATTAAAAAAATCCCCGAGTGACACTGAAAGTATTTTAATCAAGTTGAAGAAAGTCCTTTTCATAATTTCATTATTCTTGAATTCAATTAATTGGAATAGATCACATGGTAGTATCCATAATTGCGCGAGGTCGATTCGCGTGTCTGGCGAAGTGCGTATTGTATGAAAATATCCGAGTTCACTCGAAAGTTCGAGGGACTTGCTGAATCGGTGACCGAACATCCCTGCGGTTCATAAAATGGGAATATTGCTTTTCGGTTTGCCGGCATGAATCAATCTTCGAGATGAACCCGGGAACCGGATGGGTGAACGGAACGAGAATGTTTCGTGCTAACCGTCAATCGCGCTAATTTCGCGTCGGCTGGCACCGATTCTCCGAGAAGTGTTTGTCGGTCGTTAGCCGGCACTCGGATAACAAGTCGATTTTATTTTTCCGCGGGTCGCGGTTTTGTCGCGGCGCGAGGTCAATCGCGTGCAACCTCGCCGACGTGTTGTGCTCTCGTTTCGTGGCCCCTTAAATTATCACCGAGCCCAGATCGTGGCTTGACACGATCTCCCATGAATTTTCCTCGACTTCTTTCACGATTCGAAAACCACTAGGAAGAAAATAACTCAAGTTGAACGCCCGGACGGACGAAATGCTCGCGATGGACGTGCTGAGTCCTCTGAAGAAAACTGCACTGTACTCTAGTTTCCCTGCTTGAATCTGTCATTGAGAAAAGTTTCAAATCGTGAAATTAATTTGGCTATTCTCTCTTTAATATGTAATCATGTGCTTCGAAATTGTGACGTACAGCGGGGCCCCGAGATGCGGACGTAATTATTTATTGGGACTGTATTTATCTGTCAGAAAGTCTGCATGTCAAATCACACTTTCTCTTAGACTTCAATGGGGATACCCAGTATTGCTAACAACCTCTTGTTTTGCGAAGAAAGAAATTTTAAATAGCCCTCCGAAAAATAAAATAAGAAGTACTTTTTCTCAACTTTAAGATGAAGGAAATAACGACAGAAGAAAAGGAGATCAAAAAGGAAAGCAAGCAAACATATTGCTATGCGTGTACTGTACATAGACGATAGAAAACCCCTAAAAAGTGAAGCACGAAGTTATTATGTTTTGGATAATGAATTAGAGTAAATTAATAATCAAATATTCTTTGAATTTTTGTCCATTGAAATAGCTGTTCGTTTCCAGAAATCAAAATGTCGTTGAGTATTTTTTTCGAATGTCGTAGAAAAGAAGGCTAAGTGTCCATGCCTCGAGACATTGTCAATATATTAGGGCAGACTTTTCGAGTTCAGAAAGTCTTCAAGCCGAATCATCCGCATGTCGGGGCTCCCACTATAGAACAACTTGGCAGAAAGGGCCGAATGTATGCGTATAAAATTCAGCCAGAATTATGTTTCTTTGAGGGAAAGTTTTCGAGAAAAGTTTTCAGCTTCGGACTATATTCTCAGAGCGGAATCTTTGATCGTTGTGTATATGGGCCCTTCGGAAGTTATTGACAGGAGGGAGGAAAATGCGTCGTCATTAAACTCGCCCGTATACCGTAAACAAGCTCGCCAAATTTTCCCCGCGGCCCGCATCTTCGCTCATTTTGCTGATCCCCGCGTAAAATTCAGGTTCTTTGGGGAGAGCGGATATGAAGGTTGCCTGTGTTTTGAGAACGGCGCGTCATGCTTGTGAAATCTCGGCAGAGGCTTTTTTCACTTTTCGTGGGAACCGCGCGTTGCAAAAAGGAAGGAATTTCGACGGGAGGGGAGTTGATAATTCAATTCGTCCCTTATCTGGTTTTGCCAGGGGGGTGACAACTGCACTGAGGGGGAAAAAAAGTCGAAGCCCCGTTTTTCGACAATCGGAAGCTTTTCTGCTTACCCGGCGGCTTTTTTCTTCACCCTCGGTCATCTCGGCAGCGCAGGGCTTGTCAGAGTTGTCTCCTGGAAGAGTCCGGGGTGTGCGAATGCAGCGTTTTGGCAGGAATCCATTCCCGGGGAATTGTCTGCGCGGCACGTGACGCTCATGCAAAATTCCGCGGGACATAATTCCCGGCGGGTTTTCAATATTTCAGCGCTTCCGCTTCGGAAAGCGCGTCGGGCTGAGGGAGGAAAAGAAGAAGAGCGAGAGGAGAATCGGTCTCGTTTTCCGCGATTTCTCCCGCGTGCTGAGCCGGAAAGTATTTCTTTCATCTCCCGGCGCTTTCTTCCCATGGAAAAAAATGAACGTCCATCTTTTCAAATTTCACAATTTAAACTTCCGCGCGTCCAGTTCCCGTCGCAACGCCTTGACGTCCTCTGTGCGATACGCGATTCTCTTTTTGCGTGCAATATTCGCGCAATATACCTTCCGAACCATTTTGAGACTGAGTTTATCTCAAGATTCACCTCCACCGGACGCATACCCGGATTTCTCTTTCTTGTCTTCGCGTGAGGCTGGTGACAGGATGAAGGCAACAAAAAAAAAAAAACGCCTGACATTTTTAAACTGCATCGAATTGTTGATCTTTTCAAACCAAATTTTTGCTTTTCGGGTAATTTTATAGTTTCGGAGGTGGATTGAAAGCCCTGTTTATGTAAAAAAAAATCGTAGGCACCGCGTAAAACTTGGATTAAATTAACATCCCATTTATTGAGACCGAATTTAAATTCATTGGAAGGAAAAGATGCTGAAATTTGCACTTCAAATTTTTATCAGAACCACTTCCTTTCCTTGATCATTCCTAGTACAGTATTTGGTTGTTGGTTTTGCATCATGCAATTTTTAAAAGTTTTCCATCGGTCGAATGAGAACGTTTTTTAAAGCGGTAATATCGGATTATCCACGATTATCGGCGCAAAGACGAATGACTAAGAGCCCCGGTGATCGGATTTCTCGTGTTCGTTCATTGAATATTCAGCCAAAACGAAGACGTTTCGGTAAGTACTCTCGTGGTACTGTATATGGAGTATTTGTGGCGTGAAAAGGGTTTCTTTGAAAGCTAGGCAATTCCTGTGACAACTAAAGAGGTGAACACTTGATCTAAGGGGAGGAAGACCAGATGATGGTTCCCTTTTGGCGGGTGCTTGTCTCTTGAAGCTCGGAAGTACGCCCTACCCCCTTTTTTCTGCGCATGTGAGAAGACTGACTGGCACGGATTTTTATGTTTTCGGACGATGACTTTTGAAGCGTTCGGGCTTGGAAGTAGCGATCAAGTGCTTGCGAAAATGCAGGTCCGTCGCCGGCAGGAGGCTTTTTACAGCTCTGCTATTTTCATGCCGAATGCCCATTTGCGGTGAGTGTTTTTCCCCTGGCGCGAATAGGTCGAGAAACGAGAGCGACGATCTCTGTTGTACGCCTGCGGAGTTTAAGTGCTCGTTCGGGTTCGGCGGAAATCGCTTCGCCCTTGAGTTCGACGGGAGTTGTGGAATTATTATTTTTCTTTCTTTCAATGAATCCATCAAAACTGAGATTGAATTTTTTCCCCCCTGATGAATAAGAAGTCACGCGAGGCTTTGCTCATCGGGATCGGGATGATGAAAATCGTCTCGACCCGCACCCAGGAAGGAAGGCCGCGAGAATCTTGAACGGGATCCGCTGATCGGTTTTTTCTCATTTCCGAAAGTCGAAGAAGCTAGGTTTTCCCCTCGTCTAGAGCCTTTTTAATGGGTTTCTACTTGATGCTGTGCAGAAGAGTTATCTGTGTTTCGTTCAATGCGACGCGCCGATTTTTGATGTGCGAGAAGTCATTCTCACCATCATGTCTTCGGAATCCATCTGGAGGATGTACCTTTGTGACCCAGGCCTACATAAATGGGATTTTTTCTGGGACCATGTACCCTTGCTTTCTAGTTGAAAAAGGTTGATGAAAGAAAGTTGGGTTAGTATGAAAGAAGCGGATTAATGACTTAATTTATTCCATCTTCTGTTTTTCGGCGTACGAGGAAGAAGAGGAATGTTTTCTCCCACTTTTCAGGACAAATCCAAAAATTATTACAATTTGTTATAATAATTATTTTTCTTTTTTCCCGAGGACGCCACCATTTCCCCTTCGTCTCGGTCATGTGGCATGAGAATGCCACGAATATCCTCCCATTTCGTAGTACCAGTCTCAAAATGACGGAAAAGGTTCAATTTGCTCTCCTAGGCGACGCATGCTTGTGGCTGTCTGGATGATGCCAGGATTATAGCATGCCTGTTCCACCTTTTGACCCAAATTGTAATAATTGTGCGTTCGTAGCTCCTCAAATTATATTTATTTTCTGAGTCTAGTATAGCGTGAATCACCATGCTTTTACTTATTCGATGAGCGAAAGAATGGAAAGACTGGGATTCCGTAGCTGAAACTTTATTTCATGAGGAGAACCACTGGAAAGCCTTCAAAAGTTTTGAAGAATTCTCTGCTTATCACTATGGCGCATGAAGAGAGAGATGGTCACTTTGACGAGGCCTCTCAGAAATGAAAAGCTGCCGCGAAAACGCCATTTTCTCTGGCTCTGCGATAGAAACAATTAGATGGAGAAAATGGTGAACCTCGGGTTTTCCTTCTGTTCTCCCCCGGGGTACAAAATGTTCCGAGAAGGAAAAAAAGTGACAGATAATGTCAGTTTCGCGCGGATGATGCCGTCAGGGGTTTTTTTTCTTGTTGCTCTGGTCGGTTTTTTGTATGTGTGTGCACAGGGTGAGATGCAGCGGTGGTTTAATGTCGTTTTGACGTGATGAAGACTGGGGAACTGCCGTGGAACGTTTTAATTGCGGTATAGTTATTTCGCTGGGCGATTTCCATCGCCCCCGCGGGATGGGCGGAGCAACAGTGTTGCTCTCATTAAATATCGTCGAGGCGGCGACGCGGATGATGGTCTCATTTCTCGTCACTGTCGGCGGCATTCCGAGAGATTTCTTCACTGTCAGGATACTCGTTATACGTATTTACTCTATTATTGGCCGCTTTTTCTTCTTGGAAGGTGTGGCCGGGAAATTCGTGATATTTAGAGAACCGCATTCTGACGTGTAAATAATCTACATCCGATGTTTGACTACTTTTGAATCATTTAATGAACAATCGGTCTTCGAGCAACTCAATTCAAAAAATTCAAATCGCCTCATTTCGTATTTGGAAGATCTCCTGAATCCCGATTGACACGGACTGTTAAAAAAAACAGAATTATTTTACTGTATTCCCTATTTATTTTCTATTTATTTCCCTACTTCAAGATACTGAAAATTCATTCCGAAAAATTGACAGCTTTTTTGTGTTTGAGTATGTTACATTTTTCCTCCGAATTTTGCTGCCGATAAAATTAATTCCTCCCGAAATAGATGCACAAAATCACGTCACGGCCGAGAGTCAAACGCGGCCTATATTCAGCTGAACACAATAGCTGCTTTGCTTTAATGTTGCCACCTCTTCGATTCTGAAGCTGATTACATTGAATTTTGGTACAGTTATTTATGAAGTACTGTACATCCCCTAACAACTGTGAGTACGATACCTTTTATTACTTTTTTAGAAGTGGCAACGACCAGCGAATTTCATACGTCAACGACCTTCCTCACTGAGAAGCTTTAAAATTGTATTGCCTGGAGTAATGATGCTAACTTCTGCTGAGTACGGAAAGCAAAAGACGAAACAGCTTCAAACCCGAGCGATTTAGTTAGTTCCTTTAAAACGATTTTCACGGAGTACAAAATATGGAAGAAAGATTAGAGAAAGGCTTGGTTGGCGAAACATTGTTTGCCCTTCGAAGGGGCTGGAAAATATTTGGAGAACAGAACCAAACATCACCTTGTGCAAAGTTCAGTTGAAAAGGTTGCGAATAAATTAACGGAAGCACGAAGCAACTGTGTAGTTAGCTATACAATACACGATTGCGGATTTGCCAGAACAATGTATTTTATCCAGTCGAAATCAGAAACGATAAAATGCTGTGCTTTGAAAGAAGAGCTCATCAGAAACGATAAAATGCTGTGCTTTGAAAGAAGCCTTTGAGCTCTCGTGAGATTGCACATTTTCAAAAATGCTTCGTATCAAACGTGCTGAAACCGAGGTTGAAACAATTGTTCGTTTTAAACTACTGTATTTCAGGAGTATCTATAGTACAGTACTATACGTTGTACCTACTCGTAAAATCCGAAAGGGAGCAATTTCACGGATGAACTACTGGCGTAAAAAATCCTTTGAATTCGCTTCATTAAACATGTTTTTTTTTATTTGCACAATCAAGTTCGTGCGCTTGAGAACGGCTGCAGAAAATGAAATTTTCCCAGGATTCGCCTACAGAACTTCATGCTCGAATCAAACTTTCAACAACCGGGAAAGAACGGATGCATTTCCAAAGTGACAACAATTTCAAGAATACGGTACTCGTGTCTCGAGGCTTCAATAAATCGGGATTTCCGACGACTATGGACGAACCGGAAAAACGCTGATAAGCAGAATTTCTCTCAGTTCCGTTGCTCGAGCGTTCATTTTATTTCATGCATTTTCCTTCGAGATAATCATGTTAATTTACTCGAGGAAAAGTGCAGTAATGCGCATGCTGAAGGTCATCCTCGAATTAGACTTGCAACCGGAGATGAATACATTTTGGCATGCATTCAGGAATATCATTATTCTTTTAATAACCAGTGTTTCACGACTTGCAAATGTATGAATGAGTTGTCGGCGTGGAGGAACGAAAAAGGAAAAGCGAGGATTTTCGGAATTTAGTTTTCCGGTGGTTTTCATTTATAATTTTTTTTTCAATTTTTGGTTCAGAAAGTCATGCACGAGTACTTGAGAAAAAAATGAAGTCCCGGAAGTACATTCAGAACGGACAACATTGCTCAATTACGAACGCGACGTCGACGGACACGCGTCGGTGGAGGCGCGGCGCTTTTTATTTCGTCGGTTCTTTCCTGTCTCTGCCGCCATGTTTGGCTCTTTTCGTCGAGGATCGGTATCTTTTGTCATTCGGCCGACAGCGGACGTCCTTTGAGTCAGGTTCTCGGGGAAAATAAAAATTGAAAGCAAAAAGTACCCGCGTGTAGGACATGCTTCTTCGTCCTGCCGCTCGGACGACAAATGGTGCTGCTTTTTTCTCTCTCTTCTTTACCGATCAATCCGAGGGAGGCTTTTATCTCCAATGACGGCTTGGGTATTGTTTCATTGTCCCAGGCGCTTCGTTTGATTATCGCTCATCAATGCGGTACTAGTGTCGGCGCAATGGGCGGCTTTTATTGAACCAGTCCGGGCGAATCCTTCGCATGCCGACGTTACTTTGTCTCACCCGTGCCCCGGGGCTCTCCCCGAGGACGAGCCCTGATGCCTCCTCATCCTCCGCGCTATTAATCCTAATTGCCCCCGGGAAGTGAGATGCTATCGCAGCCCTTCGGTCAACCTCTTTCATCCATTTACAAAACACGGAAAACCCTTCAGCTCAAAACCCGTCATTGTATCCCGATTCTGTTCCCATCTCTCATCTAATCTTTTTTTTTTTTATCCCGAAACGCACCAGCATTCCCATGTTGATCTCGGGACGAGTTTACATCCATGCCAAACTTACAAGCCCGGCGATGAAGTGTATCGTGTTGCTAACCTTGGTTGATAACATCTCTGAATTGATGAACTTAATCCGAGTATGCGGCGACGCAAATGCGGGGTAACTTGCTTGTTTTCTTCGGAGCAATTGGTCGTCATTATGATGCTTTTTCAGCGTTGTTCATGTGAAGCACTTCACAAATAGGAATCCTGTAGGTGAAACACGTTTCTCGTACTCATGTAGACACACGGTAGTGATATGCGATTGAAACATCAAAAAGAAAAGACCCAGGGACAGCGTATTATTGCATCACACCTTATTTTCGCTATCATAAGAAGACATATATTTTATGACAACGAGCCTCAACGTACAGTAATTTTATAGGCCTTGAAATCGAAAACCAGCTTGCTGGCGATTCTATGACGCAACATTTGTCTACAATGCTCGGAAACTACAATATTTCAAGGAGTGGATAAAAAGGAAGAAATTTTGATTACGGTACAACGCACTGCGATGTCTGATGACTTGAATTTGCTTTGGCGAAACTTACTTTGTGAGGGATTTTATTCTTTTCTCAAGCGAACTTCTCTTGAGAAAAATGTGCCTAATTTTTCTCTCACTTGCAGTGGGCATTGTGAGTTTTGTTCACATATTTTGGCTCACGGTTTTAACTAATCTTCGGTGGCAGAAACGCAGGTTCCAGTGAGAGAAAGAGATTTATTAATTCACCTTTTTGAACTACAGTATCATATATGTCTGAAAACTGTATTTATTTTGCATGGGAATCTGGGGCAGTATCGATTCGATATACAGTACCACGATGATCGTTCTGTGAAACACTCGCGTTAGTGAGGCGTTTTTATGTTTGATATTCCACGAGATGAAAACTGCGCTCGGGTTTGGAAAGTTTTCATTGCCCCGATGATGACCGTTGCTTCAAATTTCTGTCAACAGATTTACGAAAATACTTCCTGCAAGACCCTTACAGCACGAACGTGGAGCTGAACGGACAAGTGGAGCTGAAGTGTCGGGCGCCGGAAGGGGTTCCGCCGCCGGAAGTGAAATGGCTCCGCAACGGAGCCCAGATCGATTTCGACGCCAACTCGGACCCGAACCTCATCTTGTCTTCCGAAGGCAATTTGATAATTGCGCAGGCAAGGCTCCAGGACATGGCGAATTACACCTGCGTCGCATCCAACATCGCCGCGACTCGCTACAGCCAAAACGCCACGCTGACCGTCTACGGTAAGCCCGGAAAGCCACAACTGCACGTTAGGGTTGCTCTGCATTAAATCCCGGATGCTTCTGGGATGCCCCACGGGTCACCGTGTGCATGCCGACGCCAGGGTCTGTGCAAAGAAATTTACCACTGCGTAGCTGAAGGACTATTTTGGGCTCTATCTCACGAATGCATCTTACACGTGTTCGCCGGTAACCAACGACTCACCGTGGTTATGGATAAGCTTCCTAGCTCGTTTCTCGCATTGCTCCCCGATTCCATTCCCACTAAAAGGGTTCTGGTAACGCTAAAGCACACGAGTGCGGCTTGATGCGATAAAAGCTCATCTTAAAAACGGGGCCCAGACTGGTTCTTCACGAAGCTTAGTACATGTTTCTCGTGCTTCCGAGTAGAATGAAAGTGCGGAGGTTCATGATGATAAACGCCTTGGTTTGTAGATCAGCGATTGAGTTGAGTGTTCCGCAAGTGAGCTTAGCATGACAGCTTTCAAACCAGAGCCACAGGTCTCCTTTTCTCAGCCAGGGTCTTCATGACAAAAAATCCAGACGAACTTCGATGAGACGTTTCAAAATTCCCCCGGGACTTTGTTTTCGTAACTAGGATTCCAGGACTTCGTCTGCTCTCATAATCGTTAAAAAATTTGGGTATACTGTTGATGCACTGACTAAAGTACACAATTCGATGAATTTCATGCGCCAAACAGTCTGGGCGAGTATTCGTCGCTCTTAATTTCGCCAGATATTTTCTTGAATCTTCGTGTCCATGGAAGAGATCTCGTGTACACAGGTGGACTCTCTACAACGATATTCTCTGCATACTGTACCGATTTTTTCCCCATGGGGTTCTCTCCCCATTTCAAAGGGTTGTCTACGACGAAATTCTCCCCACAAGGTTTTTTAGCATGGTCTCCTGAATTTCATCGTAGAGTGAGTCCATCTGTATGCTAAACATGTTTCATACAAAGCCAGAGTTGAAGAAATCCCAGTTTGCTTTGCCAAATTCCATTGAGACATGACCTGAGTCAATAATTGTAAGAGTTAGTTATAAAAAATTGATGAAAATTTAATTGAAATTATAGTTACCAAAAAAATTTGAATGTACTGGTCTGATAACTGGAGTATGCATTAGTTTCTTGATGTCATATTTTCTAAAAAAAAATCCTCATCTGACTTGATAATCGGACAACTAATAAAATAAATGAATTTTCTTCCCTCTCCACCATGCCTTTTTCAATAAAAATCTTGTAAATTTTCCAACGAGAAAGATAATTTTTCAAACTCCAGCTTTCTTCTCCGTCCTTTTTCTAAAAATTCTCTTCTGACTTTCTGAGTGGAAACTCGACGAAACAAAAAGGGACCGCCAACCAATGAAAGAACATGAATTTTAAATCTATCTTCACCATGCGTCACAATCCGACGACGATCTTCTTGTAACATTTTCCCAGACAGGACGAGAGTCGTTCAAATTACAGCTTGCTTCGTGTCGTGTAATCTTCCTCAAAATCCTGGTCTGCGTCGGTATAATTGGAAGACGACGGGGGCCACCGAGATAACCTTAGATCGAGGTTAATTCAGACTGATGGTAGGGATTTTGAAACGTCTTGCGAAAAGGCAGGGAATAGACGAGAAAAATGTCAGAAAACACTCAATGAGCAGGCGGAGAAAAATAGTGTGGCACTTTTGCGTAGTGAACGGAGGTTGGACGACGTGGTCGGCGTGGTCGCCCTGCAGCTCCGCGTGTGGCAAGGGCGTGCGGAAGCGCAGCAGGACCTGCAGCAACCCGGTCCCGCTCAACGGCGGCCTGGAGTGCCCTGGCGCCGACGAGCAAAAGGCGCCTTGCTCGTCCAAGTGCCCTCGTACGTGCATCCTGTTCCTCGGGTTTCGGTGCATCGGTGCTTCAGCCTAACCCTCATTAGCCCTGGTTTTTTGCCTAGACTTGCCTGACTAATCCAGAACCTCGGGGAAGACCGACTCATCCAGCACCAGCTTAACTCGGGGAACATGTTCCCAGCGCCAAGTGGAATCCACGATTTTGAACCAAATTAGACTCGATTGCTTCTACCGTGTTCCCCCAGAATAAATGGGACGGATTTCAGGCCAAAGTTTGAAAAGATAAAATGTCACCAACGTGGACATTTTCTAATACTGTGCTGTGCAATTGAATTAACATCAGGGTCCACGAAAGGATCCCTTTGCATCGAGAATTGTAAAATTTCCGAAAGATTTCCAAGAAATTAAAGGGCAACCTGATATTTTACTATGTAATTTCTCTTTGTTATTTCTGCTGACGTCGTAGTACGTTAAAGTAATCCTGATGATCAATTGATGGGAGGCTTACAGGCTGCGTTGCTTCTTCTTCTTATTATTATACAGTAAATATACATTTAAACATTGTTTCTTAAATTCCCGATTTCAATAGTCGATTTAAACGGTAGACCATGAAATTTTTGTCAGCATTTTTCGACGTCGAAAGAAGTAGTAACTCTTTTATGCCGAATAGATGAATTTGAATTCAAAACGTATTTTTAAAGGTTCCGACCAAACTTGTAGCCGCAATTTTGTGAAGAATGCATTTTTTTCAATTAGTTGGCCCTATCCACTGGGCTTATTTTGTGTTATGGCTTATGTAAAAAAAAAGGTTGCCTTGAATTTTCCCCAAGTTTTATTACGTAATGCTTTATCATGATAGGCCATATTTTTGGAGAAACACGGTGCAGTATATTACTGTACAGTAATCGGAAAGCGAGTCGAGCGAAAAGTCTGGTGCTCAATTTTGCAGAACTTTCAGTACTCGGTTTGGTTCTTGAAACGTGGGAAAGCTTTTTTGGCAAAAAAAAAATCGATGCAACTAGCAAGGATCGCTTTCGGTCCATTGCAATAAATTGTAGCCTTGATTGAGTCGCTTGGTGCGCCATGAGGGCGGTTTTCTTCGACTTGCACGGTAGTGGGAACAGCATGCCTAGCTTTTCGGGGCGTGAGTCCATGACTCTGATGTGCTAATCGGGTCGGAATTCCGGCCTCGTGTCACCATGGACATTAATTCTCGAGGAAATCCTCCTTGTTGTCTGGATTCTTTTCATGCTGCGCAGACGAGGAGGACGCTGAATGGAGAACGGGTGAGTGGCATCGTAAAAATCCGATCTTCCGCCGCAACCGGTTGCGTGTGGCGGAGGCACTGGCACCGGCGATCGCCCTCGCTCATTAAGAATGTGTGGACGAGCGGGATAATTGCTGAAAATCGCGACACTCGCCGGCGCCGCGCTGTGCTCTTCGCCGCCTTAATTGCCGCGCGGACGGGGGGCATCATTTCCCGCTTTTCAATCGCTCCCCTGCTTCGACGATGTGGGTGTCGGTGTAACGAATGGAGCCGCCTCCGCGATTCGACATGCCTGAAATTCGAATTGAATGAACGAATGAATGAACGGCGACGACGAGTTATTTCCCCTCTTCAAATTCTAACTTTTGTGAACGTTTTCTGGCGGGAAAAATCTGTTTGAAAAGTTCTGTTCCTTTGAAAATGTAATCAGCGAATGTATTTTCCTCTCTGTGGATTTTTCGTAGAAGACCTTCATCTACTGTTCCCGAAGCAGCTGTGTTCTTCAGAATAATCAGACCCTTCAGAGAGTTTCTCTCGTAATTATTTCATGTTCATTCTTTCTATGGAATTGAGGATAGAACTGGTGAATTTTTTGTGAACAGCTCTCGATGGGAGGATTTTTTTTTTAGCATTTTATTCACGAATTTTGCATTTTATGGTGCCTTTGCCTCCTCTTTTCCAAATCTTGAGATGGAAAAAGCAGCTTTTTTTGTGTTGAGGATCGCCTGCTTCATCAAGTGTTTTGCTCCACAGTTGGTTTTGTTTATCCTTCTTCCCGAAGCTCTTCCAATTCTGCAGTTTTTAAAATCTGTGCTGTTGCATTTTGTGATACTTCCACTGTTTTGCCGATGATTTGTTATTTGCGATGTTGAGAATGGAAATCTGTAGACTGTATAAGAAGCCACGCTCAGGTAATCTTCTCCCCATGGACGCAAGAAACCTTCGTGATGGGAAATGAAAGTTTCGAGGTTTTTGCGTGTCTGAGGGAGTGATCTCAAATTTCGCCGAAATAATTGATTCGACGATGGGGTGAGACCAAAAATCCGACAGGTCCAATTCGGATGAAAATGGCCCAAGGTTCTTGATTGAACGTCGCAGTAGCAGAGCCGTGTTCTTCCGTTCGCGGAATCGCCGATTCCGGTCGAGTTGCTGTTTTATGCCCGGAGTGCGATTTATTTCGTCTGCTACCCTCGCGAAAATCGATTGCAGATTCCGATCTCACAGACTCGCCTTGCCCACGCCGACGATCATCCCTCCCCACCCCCTCCCCCAGTGTCGTAAAAAAGTGCAATCTGCGATGCTCGATTACCAGCCGAATGTTCTCGTCTGACGACCCCTGTGAGAATGGCACATAAAGAACGGATACGTCCGCTAATTGATCTGGAAATCGACGTGTCCGAGATTGATTCCTTGGCGGTTACCAGAAAGGAAAAAGTCATTCCCAACGTTGTAAAAGCGGTTCAGGCGAGCAGAAGTCGTAAGCGGGCTTTACGAGAACCGGATAAAAAAAAGAAACCCCTCCTGCATAAATTCTGAATCTGTAGCTTATGCGTAACTTTAAACTGAGCGGAAAAAACTTGGGATCAGTTCAGCAGAGAACGATATGGTATCTGTTTAATCACAGGACGCACTTTTTCCATTTGAAAATAAATCTAGGGGTTGCCCGTAATTCAAGTTGTATTGTATCGCTTCTCACTCAGAAAATGTAACTCTACTTCCGCTTGCTCTCTGCTGAAAAACTGCTTCGTCCTCATATTTTAATTGATTTTAAAAATCGCGGGAAATCTAGTTATAATGACAGGCTTTGTCCAGCTACAGTTCCCCCAAATACCTTCCCAAAATTTGGGTGCCGCCTATAGTCTCATGCAATATATCACGATATAGCCTCATTTATGCGACTCTGGATGCGAATATGTGCCACACCTGTTTTTGGGAAGCCATTTTCCTGACAATATTTAAAATCTTGGGGAGACTAAACCCTTCTATGCATCATTAGGAACTGAAATCGCCTCTGCTGTTATAAAATTTTAAGATCAACCAGTAATTTCTAAAAATAATAAATATTATCCAGCGGGTAGCATAATGACCGACGCTCTTTTCAGACACGCGAAACCTCGAATACTTCATTTCCCATCACGAAGGTTTCTCATTTCTATAGAAAGATTACCTCAGTTCCCTTGGAGGTACCTTGCATTCCTAGACCATCGATTTTGATGTTCAACATCAAGTGAAGAAAAGCGAAAACCTCGGTAAATTAATGAAAGAATCGCAAAATCATAAACCAAAGGTCTTAAAAAGTGGAAAGTCGGGAGATCATAGAAATGAAGAAGAATATTTATGTCTATTATGAATACGAAAAAAGTCTTTCCATTTCCTAAACCCAAGAAGACGGCATGTTATGAATCCTTAAAATTATCTCAAATATGGCATTCTTCACCTTAATGCAGACTACAGTTGACCTCACTTCCATTTGTGTTTCGGGTGGGATGTGCGGCCAATTGTTGATTAATGTATCAAGTTTTCGTGCCAGATGCAATCCCAGTTTAATTGCTCAATTATATGATTTTAAATTCATTTTTACTTGACTGATCCGTTCCCGAAGTGTCCTGGTTTCCAAGCATATTAAGCCATTCACCGGAAGTTGGGGGAAGACCGTGGCGAATGAGCGTTAAGCAAAGCCACACGTTTTGTTGAGGTGCCGGTGTCGAAATCCTGGAAATTTTCTGTCTACGGCGTTAGCGATTCGAGTCGTCGTCACACGGGGAATCTTCACCGGAAGTGGGCCGTTCTTACTCGACGACGAAAGCCATTAAGCGACGGGGGAGGCCCAATGAAAAAAAATATATAGAAGTCTCGTGCGTCGGGAATCCTCGGGTTATTGAATCGTCGACGGCAATCGAAAGCATTTGTTACGCGCCACGAGATGTTTAAAAATCTCACTCTTTGCTTAACTGCGTCGGGTTTGTGAATCAGATTACGGGATTTTCGCCGGAAGTTGAGAAAGAGCGAAGCGCGTCGAATGCGTCTGCGATACAATTGAGGCAGGCGTTTTGTTTGATCGTCTTTTGTTCTGTCTCGCAGTTGCCTTTACCGTCATCACAACGTCTCTTTCTCTCTATTTTCTAGAAAAAATAAAATATTTTTGCTTCTAAAGTAGGTTCCGTTGCTTTCTGTTGACCATGCTTTCCTGTGAATTTCAATGCTCTACGGAAATCTCGGAACACTGGTCAAAAACTTTTTCTTTACAGAAATACGTAAATGATAACGTGTTTCCGGAGACGGATTGATGAATGTGTAAATACTGCATATGTGTGTCAAAGGAAGATTCGAATGGGGAAAATCTCAGTATTATCCAGTAAATACTTTTTTTTTCTTTGACGTCAGAATGCAAAATTTGGGCTTATTTTATTCGAAAACTTCGCTTGCACCCGATAAAATGAGAGTCAATTCGCGGTATCTTGAGTAAAACTATGGGTTCATTCTGTTGACGAGAAATCTGGCATCCTTGGCCCCTAGAAAATCAATAATGTGTATCGGATTAATAGTTAATTAATTCATAATGCAGATATTTGCCGTCAAGAAATTCGCGATTTCCTTTCCAACGTACCAGGCTTTTTTTTTTTTACTCATTTGTATCGAAACTCGGAACAATGCAGAAGGAGGAAATTGTGGCATATTCCGTAATCCAACAAATTTTGGACGTAGGAGGAAAACAACGACTTCGTAAGGCTCTTCCAAGAGCAATTCCGGTGCGACTTATTTACTGCTAATGCTGAGGACAATGCATATTTTGTTGCATGAGGAATTCATACTTCTTTTCGAAAGATAGATCGAGTACGGTAACTTTCTGCCATTTCCTAGGCGCCATCTAGGACTCATAGTCCCGGAAAAGCCGAACATCAGAATTTTTTTCTCTGAGACAACGAAGAATCTTGATTACTGTATCTTGATGATGACGCGGATGCCCGCCATCTTTCGCTTTTTCTTGTCTTCATTTGATGCAAATTCGCGTGCGGGACTTCAATTTTTTTAATGTTCGCAGGCCACAAGAACTGGTATTTTGCAAAGAGGGTATACTTACAGAGGGCCTGGATTTTGGGATGTTGTTCTTCACTTACTGCAGGCCTGGTGTAATCAAAGTTTTTAATAATGAAGAAGCTTTTACGTCACTAAAAACGAGACCTTAAACCACAGAACTCCTAAAACAGCGAATGTCGTTTTTTTCTGTTTTTCGTTTTGTTTTCAGCTCGCGAAAAAAAATTTTCCAGATTATTCTGTAAAATATAAAAGACGAAACAAGACTCGTGTACTGTATATCACGAGCTAAAGAAAATTAATGACAGGCTGAATAATTTTCTGTTTTTACTTAAGGTTCTACGGGAATTCCCGAGATTTCCTGCATTAATAACGGAATACATATTTGAATCTTTATTTATGTTTTCATCGGTACTCGCCAGAGTTCGTGAACTACAGGATAATATTTTTCAACACGTTTAAGCCCAAGTTATTGTGGTTCATATGACCGTAGTTTCGCCCAAGAAACCTTGGGGTAAATGTGTGGAGGGGTTTTTCCGTTTTTCGGATGTGGGGCCGTTCTTCCGGCGTTGCGGTGGTCTGGTGACGACAGCCATTAAGCCAGACGGGAGGAAAAATGAGCGCCGGGGGCACTCAGGTGTCGTATCTTAGGGAGTAATCGAAGCATTAGTTACACGCTGCTAGTAATTTTTTCCGGCCGGAACGCGCCGTTAATAGGCGTGACGCATTCGGCGAAGACGTCGTCTGGCGCTGTGCCGTCGCATGCGCACGCTTGGTTCCGATCGTCGATGTATCTGTCGATCGGGGCCGTGTTTCCTGTGGGTGTCGTCACTTTTTTTGTTTTGTCTCTGCTCTTCCTTCAACCCAGAGTTTCTCCTCAGTCCGTATATGGCGACGGGATGATTGACAGGCGCGCGACAGCCTCTATAAGTCCCCTCGCCCGTCGGTGCATCCTGTTTTAATGGGCGTATTGCGTATACGAGCTTTTGTCCGGGTCCCTGGTGGGAATTCTTCCCGAGCTCGGCTTTCAGTTGGCCATCATCCCCTTCGGAGGGGAACTCAGCCGGGTTCCCGTGCATTTATCTGCTCACTTATCGAACCCAGCGCGGGTATCCGTGGTCGGGATTGACGGTTCATCGTTTTCCGTTTGACTGCTGCGAGTTGCGATCCATTTCGACTAATTGTTCCGACTGGGGTATAGAGGATTTATTCCTCCTCGCTGTCGATTCTCGTATTCATTAGCCTTCATCTCCGCTGCATTAACAGCTACGTTCATTTTGAGCGGTTGGAACGAAATGTTTCGGGATGGTGTTTCTTCTGACGTTCTTTTTCCTCTTCAGCATGTATTTTTTGTTTATTGTTGATGGAAATGCGCTTTTCGTGAAGCTGGTCGACCTTGCTTCTGTTCACGGAGGACAGCGTTAATTCTGCGGAGGCTTGAAGCGACATGTTTTGGCAGATGTTCTTATTATTTTCAAATAAGAAACGTAAACACAAATCAAGAAATCCACAGATTCAAAATCTATGGCCTGTATATTTGAAATTATGTAAGATGGACCTTATGTAAGATGTTTTTACAATTTAATAGGAAAATTGGGTCTTTTGATGGGCCGAATTCATCATTCAAGATTTTTGGATCTTTATTATGGCCGGTGCAGTTATTTTCCTTGTAATCAATGAATGCAGTTTGAGTGCGGTCTGTAATGGGGTAATTACGGTCAACTAAAATAAAATAATATTTTTTCCGCGCAATTTCAGAAGTATGTGATTTTATTATTGCTTTTAAGTTTTTTCGAGGGAAAATTGAAGAATAGAAAGCTTCTGGGCTGCAGATTAAGCAGATTGACTCTCTGCAACGAAATTTAGGGGACCAGAAAAAAATCGTTGCGGAGAGAATCCCATTGTGGAGAACCCTATGGGATCAAACTTAAATTAGTTCTACGGGTACTGAGAAAATCATTGTAGAGTGAGGCTCCCTGTAGCATTGGCGAGTATGACGTTAACGACTAAAATGTCCTCTGAACAGAAAGCATGGGTCTTCCAGCGCGATGGCGACCATATGGCTGATGAAATGTTTTCACTCAGTTCGCCTCTTTCGACTGATTAAAAGACAGGACTCACAATTTCTGATCGGATTGCGATGTGGTTTTTCAGCCGTGGACGGCGGATGGAGCAGCTGGTCAGCTTGGTCAACTTGCGGCCCCAATTGCCTCAGTCATCGGCGACGAACCTGTACGAACCCGAGGCCGCAAAACGGCGGTGCTTACTGCGTCGGCAAAGACGACATCACTGACAACTGCACCGGGGGAATGTGTCGAGGTGAGTCCCTGTTTCTCACGTCAGCGTTCGACTGTCGACACGCACTTTGTATTGAAAAATCCAGTGTGCTCGATTATTGACATTTTTTATGGGATATTCGGCATGAACGCTCAGTCCGTAAAATTTTTGGAAATTTCATCACCTGCCAAACAATGCGGTTGTCTGTCGAGATACGCCGTCGATTTGTACATGGTTCATCTTCTGCTTGCTTCTGGTGAAGTTCACCCTGCCACGATATTGTCTCAAATCTCAGAAGTGTTTAGCGAACATGCGTGGGATTAGACTACCTTTTTGCGGTTACGCGTATGTTTTCCTATGACCCCTATTATGTTGAATTGAACCTGATACCCCGCGCCATGGATCATTTGAGAATGCAGGGGGAGAAATACGATGGAAAATAAAGGCATGGTTAGGTAGAAAAACTGTGACAAAGTTGAATCAGATTTTTCCCATGACCTCAATGCTCACGGAAAAGTGCGTGCAAGTAACTCCGAAGCGCCCGCGAAATTGCTCGCCGAACCACGAGCTTGACTGGCGAAGTCAATGCACCTCGGCTCTGCGAAAAATATTAAGAAATCGTGAAAAAAAATCCTAAAAATAATTGTTCTATGAAACGTAACTGTAGTTTCTCGGGATTGTCAAACGACGGAACCTGAGGCTAAGGTATATATTTTTTAAATGTGTGTCTGTTTCTTTAAAGCAGTCGAATAACGTAGAAAATGCTTGATCAGAAGTTCGTAATTTGTGTTCCACAGAGCCCTAACAAATTCACGAAGCTCCCATTGATGCTTTAGAAAATACTGCACTGTAGGAACAGTTGGATTTAGGTCAAGATACGGAGAAGTAAGGTCTGGGATGAATTGATCGTAGAGTACTGTGATTTAATAAGTATATAAGTAACGGCACAGGGACAACGGAATTTTTTCATATTTTCAGCCCAAAAATTATTCATTTTTTTGACCCAGGATGAGTCCAAGTGACTCTGCCTCTGGATTAATTGTAACACTGGATCCGACTCGGAAATCTCTTGTAAGAAGAGCGGCGGTCCTGGTGTCGGAAGATTGAGAAATTGTGCAAAATATTAAGACTCCTGTTTTTGTTGAAAGCTGTAAATTTTCCTGAGTAACTTCCAATGGTTGCATTATTCTCCAGTGGTATGTTCTTTTAGCAACTGAAGATGTCCTGGAAAGAATCTCGACATGGCTGACTTTTTCTGATTTCTCGTGCGGTTTCACAATAATCGCTGGATAAGATTGTATATTTTTTCATGTGTTCTGAGGGGTATGATAATTCTGACGTCGCTTGATGAAGCGCACTTGACTGATTCGTCGCGAAGTCACCGTCCAGCGAAGCGTCGACTTCCCACCATTCGACGGTGCAGTAAATTAACATTTCAAGCAATTAATCGACATCGTCGATCGAAACCCATTCTTGCAAGAGAGCTCCCCAGGTATCTCGACGCGACGGGACAGTTGAATGATCACGGACAGTCTTGATTCGAAAACGGTACTTTTTCCCCTTTGTGAGCACGGGAATGCGACGCGGTACACGGCATCATCAGAGCCGAGTTCGTCGGTACTTGTCGTTACTTGACATTGCGTGTGTTACAAGCTATCCCGTTTAGATTCCGGATGTAGGTCACTTCCGTCCCATGTTCTCTTTTTATCGTAAGCTTTTATTCGGTTCGACCTGAAGTAAGTAGGTAGTCGCATGTTACGAATCTTGTAACGGAATTTTCACCCATTTTCAATGTCCCGCTTGACTTGAAATTCCGAGGGCTCGCCTCAACGAATAATTAAAATGCGGAGCGACCTTTTGAGGCATTTTATTCGATAAAATTCTCTACACTCCCTCTTCCAGAAATACCGGTAAATTATGATTCAGTAAACTAATAGTTGAAATGCGGAGCGACCTTTTGAGGCATTTTTTTCGGTAAATTACCTGAAATTTCAACCGAAACTTTGGTTTTATTCACAGTCATAAAAGTGCATTTCTTAGCTCCTTTGCAAGGCTAAATTCGTGAAATATTTAATGAACAAACTAACGAGTCTAGTTCGCTGAATCAGTATTTCCGTCTCTCGGGGAATTTCGAGCAGAAATTATGTCCATGCTTTCGAAATTTATTATTTTATTCACTGTAAGCCGGTTGAACAATTCCGTTGCCTGCGCATTTCCTAGATTACCCCAGAGTTTTGGTTGCGTGACGTGTTATGCTTGCATATTCATGGCTAACTCCTTTGTAAATTTTTGAAAATAGGACACCTTTGTTTACCTTAAACCTCACAAAAAGGAACCTTCGTGTTACGCCCTTCCGAATAAAGGTTTCCATTTCCGTTTTACATGCATTGGCTTTAGAAAAGTTTCGGCATGATCCTGATGGATTCATTTCTTCTCCTGAATTCAAATATAATGGCCAGGTTTTTAGGCGAAGCGTACTCGAAATATTGCAAGATATGCTGGAATGCGTCGCGTTTCCTTAAAACCTTTGGCAGTCGCACCAAATCAAAACGAAAAAAACAAAGAACTTGCCGCGAAGCATGGACTTCTATTAACTTTTTTATTTTTATATACAGTACTGTACTATGAAAAATAAAAGGGATGCTTAATTAAATTTCGTGCTAGTTTATGCTTTAACTTAGCAACTTATCAATTCTCTCGTTTGAGTGTCAAAAGTTTTACATTACTGTATATCCAGCCACTTAGCATCCATGGTTCCTCTGATTTATTTTACCAACCTATTCCAGTTGGCACTGAACTGCGTGCCCTAAAAATTCAATTTTGCATTTTTGTTGATGAAAAGAAACAACCTGAGAACTTTCAAATTTTTGGAGAAACGTGGTTTGCTTCAAAACTTCTGGGAATGAAGATACAAGAAGTGTTGAACAATATATTCATCTTAGCGGCGCAGAAAGCTTGAACTTGGTCAAATTATTGATTCGGGTGATTATTTACAATTGATAATCCTGGTATGTTCTGTCTGGAAGAAACTTGTCGAAGTCTTCTAGAACTAATAAAATATGAGTCGAAGTAAGAACGGTTTGAAATTACTTCGAGCTTCGAATTGAGGTGAAACAGTCATGCTGTCCCTTGGGGTTTCCTGAGCCGGTCATCAGTTGTATGCATAACGGCGTAAAGCTTTTACTAGGAGCTCAGCGTGACGTGACGTGCGAGCCCTTTTCCAGGTGTAGTTCGGGCAATGTGACGCGTTTTTGACAGCACCCGTCGCCTAATAACGGCCGTAATCCGCTTGCAATTTTTTTCCCTTCCTCTGTCGAAAGTGGACGCAAACACTGCCAGGGGTGGGACAGTTTACGAGCCCCCTGAAAGAGACGAAGGCGTAAAAAAAAGCGGTAATCCTATTCGGCACGAAACGATCCCGCGGGAAGGTTGCCAGAAATTGGTGGCATGCAAATCTGCGAAATCAGGTCCCGGCAACCGCTACACGGAACTAACGGCAATCCGACTTCGACCAAACTCGCGAAGACGCGTCACGGAAAGGGATGCGGAAACTTGATTGATCGCTCGTTTCTTGGGCTTTGCTGAAATCGTCACGGTTGCATTGATTGCTTCCGAGGGCTACAGTGTTCTCCGTCGTTACGCTGTTTCCTCCTCGGTTGCCAAATAGTCCCGTTTTGGGGCGTGAGAACCCCGCGCGGGTGTTTGTTGGCGTGCAGATGGCAGCCCCGTATTTGGCAAAGCAGCCCCTTACGCGCTTGGTTCCCGTCAGCAAGCTCGCTTTTTGCACGACTGCAAGGTGTAACCATTGGTTTCGAGTTTCAGCGCTGATCTCCCCGCTTTGCAGCCATGGAACAAGGGCTCAACAGTCCGGATCAAGTTCGCGCTGCATGAACCCCATCCACTCGGTTCGGTTGCTTCCGTCTGTTGCCTCAAACCCCCGCCGGGTTCCAAAGCAATTTTTCTACGCTTCTTCGCGACTCGAATTTCACATACATCGAAAAATAGGTCGAAGTGATGTCATTGCGAAAAAAAAGAGGCATTTGTAACAGATATGTTTTTTTTTCGCGATTTTCATGGATTCCTAGCTGCTATTCTTCGAAGCCTGAAAAAAGCGCGGCGTTTCTCCCATCACCTCAACGGCTTCAGGCACGATGTGCTGCTGATGGCGTTGCTTCGCGTGAAGTGGGTTGCACTCCTTGTCAGATCGTATAGAGGCGCGTTCACGATCATTCGCTGCAGATGTTGGCCATGAGCACCAGAATGTTTCCTTCGGTTATGTTCCTTGTTCACATCCGATGTTTTCATCCGTATTCCTGTCTGGCGCAGTTGCCACAACTCCGGAGAGCTTCGGGGGGCAACGGGCTGAACCCGGCCGACGCGGGTGCTGAAATCTGTCTGTTCGGATTTTTCTTCTTCCTGGATGAAAGTTGGCGGAAAAAAGGTATACAAGGATGAATATTCGCTCGACAGTACTGAGTTACGATGTCGGCACACAGTGCTGGAGCACGTTGCGAAGCGCTAAAATGTTCTCGACGTTTATGAGCTGGCGTTGATGCGAGAGAATCAAAAGTCGTGCCAGGTTAAAGTCAGCAAACCCCAGATGCTTATGAGGCAGGATGATTCCCAGGTGCCGAGGCACCTTCCTAATGGCTTCTGTCGATTCAGACAGCGGAGAAAATCATATTTTTTCATCGTAATTCATTTCATGTATTTTTTTCCGCAATGACATGCTCGTAGTTGCTGGGGTTATTGAGCTCGGTGTCCGAGTTACACGGCGTGTCCAATTAGCACTCGTGCCGTAGTGCATATACGTGTACAGCTAAATCGCGTGTCAGGTGCGACATTTTACGCGGGGTGCAAAAAATGGGGGGAAAAGAACGAAAAGAAAACAGGGCCGGTTTGACCAGGACGATTGCTTTTTCGCTCGAAATGACACCGTGCTTCTGCACGCACTCGTCCGTTGTCACTTTCCCCTTCCTCGTGATTTGTGTCGACGCCCATTCGTCATTGTTCCCCGTGTCGGCTTGTTTCCAGCAGCGTTATTTCCAGCAAGAATTGTGGTTTGCTAAAATCCCGCTAGAGCGTCTTCTGCATTCCAAACAAGCATACACTGGCATGCGGGTTTTCAAATGTTTTCCTAATGTGGGTTGTACCACTTTCTGGGTGTGATACACCACCGCTGGTCAAGTACTGTTCCACCTGTGTGCTGGCCTTTTCTCGATTAAAGGCTCTATTCACGACGTCATCCTTGGCTTTTCGTTACTGCATAATTAACGTGAAATGCTCGAGTTTCTTCGCTAAGTCATTCAAATATTTTTTCATCTTCACTAAAGTTTTAGACGCAGGATTTTGAATTATAATAACAAGGAACGATCTGACTTTTTAATGAATCATTCCGCGTACCAACTGACAAGTGCCCTGTGGCGTGTATCTCGAGTTGGCAGGATTCCTTGTTTCCCCAGAAATCTGCTTGCTAATTACCGACGTCAGTGTCAACCCATGCAAAACAAATCAGAGCTCTTCGGCTATCGACATCTGACTTACAACGAATTTTCGTGACGTTACTTAGATTTTCCGGAGTAATGGTACCAGAAATATGCGACCTAGCCTCGTAAGTGAACCCTGGAAATTTCTCCAAAATTTGCTTATGAGGAAAGATACCCTCGCCTCTACTTGAGGCAAGTAAACATGGAAAATAAAAGCAACTTTTCTTTTAAACGTCTGGCTTGCTTGGGTTCTTCGGCCACTGATGGCCGCAAAAGATTTCACAGAATAAGACTGTACTCCACCTCAGAAATATTCAAAGACACATTAAGATAACAGTTGAGGATTTTCTGGATACCATATTTATTGTATGATACATACTCTCCTGCGATAAATACTGCACTGCAAAGCGTGTAGTACTTTTGAATAATTCAGGTACTATGCGTCACTTATAATTAAACATGCCCCATTGAATGGCATTAACGCAATGCAGTACAGTACTTGACATTATTACGAATGGTTTAAAATTAAAACTTACTTCACGTACGGTATAAGACCGGTACAAATTTAAGACAACTGTTAAAACGTACCACTTAAGTCGAAAGGTCGGACCAAAGTCGAAGAGCCCTAAGTAAAATCAATAGATTTTTCATTTGAAAAACTGATGCACAGTAAAATATCATTGATGTATTACAACTTGCATTTTTTTGTTTCTGTTACCATTTTTTCATCATTGAAGAAATAAAGATCATGAACCTCGGTTCGTCATTGTGAAGTTTTTGATACAGTTGCAGTACAGTATTTTAAAATCCTGTAGCTTCATGTACATTTTGTGTTGTAGTGGAAAGGAAGTTGTTTTGTGTGTGTGTGTGTCTGTGTGTGTGTGTGTGAAAATGGTACTGAATTCAACAAACAGGAATACAGAATCCACAATCAAGTTTCCCCATCTGACTCGCGAGTAATTGTGGCTCAAAATTATTGACGCGTTTTGCATTAACAAATTCCACGAGGCAGTCGTTTTTACCTTGCTACTTGAAATCGGATTTCTCGTACTCATGCGAACTGACCAGTGTGACGCGAGGAAGGGACTTCTTGTCGTCGCCGTCCCGGTCACGCCGAATGAAGGAAATGTAAATTGCAGATTTTCAGCAGCGGTAACAACCGCGGGGGAAATCAAGTTGTTTACCGAGCAGCAGCTGTGGTTGGTAACTTTGGAACACAGCCGTTGGGCAGGAAGCGAGATTGTGCAATTATGTCACTGACAACGTACAATTTCTCACACCTGGAAAACAAAACAAAACAAAACAAAAAACCGGGCGCCGCAAAGGCAGAACGGCGTGCGTCTGAGAGGGACAAACATTCGTGGTCTTCTACTATCCGCAGTACCTTTTCCCACGAGAACGAATGAATGAACCAGAGCGAGATTGCGGATCGGACATGGACTCGTTGAAGTCTTGCCCATTGTGCTGGAAAAAAACCCGCGCCTAAAACGGCAATTAATCTTGCCTCTGTAATTGAGGAAGCAGCACGTTTTGCATCCCGGAGGTCCTTGGCGATATCGCGGTTAATGACGCGACGCCGGCCCTACGCCTTGACAAATGGCACCTGATGACCCTCAGCCATTATGTGACAGCCGGGATCCGTTACCTGAATGATTAATGCTGCTGGGGCACATACTACCAGGGCAGTGACACAACACAGCAGTTTCGTTCGAGCGTCTTGCGTGTAATGCGTCGGGTTCGACTTATCAGATTCCCCGGGAATCTGACTTGGCCCGAAGCTACAAAACTGCGGTCCGAACCCATTGCTCGCGTGTCGCTCTTCTTGACAGCCCAAACGACGATATACTAGCTTGCTCCGACAAGAAACGTTTCTTTCTCCTGGTTCAACACACGGGTTTACTGCGTCAACAACGAGACTTTCGTCCGCGAGATTTCCTTCCCCAAAATTAACCCCATCTGAAGTTCCGCTGTTTGCGGCGATATAAGACGTGTTCTTCTTGTTCGGCGAAATATTTTCTAATAATCCATAGTAGATTCTCACGAGTTCTCTTTTTTTTCGAGGCTCAAAAACCATCGTGACAAACTAAAAAGAATTTCCCTGTACGCGAAACAAGGGTCTTCTGAAAGAAGCCCCGACCCCGCATTTCGACTTTATCCGAAAACCCCCTTTCCAATATGGATACAATTTATTTCGAATGATGAGCCATCCGCGCTGAAACTTTGTTTCGAAATATGAGACTCGCGATTTCAAGCAGCTTGTATACTTGTTAATTTGAAAGTCGTGCCATGATTAACCCGTTGACCCCGTCGGAAATGCTTCGAAAATCGTACCGAATGCGTTTTCTACAGAGGATCAAATAATGAATGCAAAATTGTTCCTATTTTCGGGAAATGCGATATTTTTGCTAGACGCGGCAATGTCGACAGCTTTTTTTTTGCGGACGATGAAGTCGACGAAATCCAGCGATTCGAGTTAGGTTTGCAGATACCCTCGGATTTTCGTAATGAGTTCAAGTCAGTGCACTTTCGTTGGCAGCTGGCTGATGCAAAATCTCACGACTTCCTGTGCAGACCCCCGCACATCATTCATTCTCACGTGCGAGTGGGTGTCTTTCAAAATGGAAATCATTCGAATCGTGTCATCGAGAAATGAATGATTCAAACGGGACTGCAAATGACTCCGACTTCCGCATAATCCATCCGAAAGCCAGAGAAATTTATAGAGCGCATTAGCGAAGAGCACGCGGCATCTGGCTTACGTCGAGTTGAGCCGGGTTTCACGTGATTTCGCCGGGTGTGTCGGCAGTGTTTTCTTTTCCTGGGCGCATTTTGGGGCTGATTTCCTGCCCCGAGTCGTTGTCGAGTGAAGGCTCTGCTGCGTCTGTCGTTGCGAGAAGGGTTGCAGCCCTTGTGCTCCTTTTCTCTCCTGATGAGCTCTGTGAAACTGTGCGAGCGCTCTTGTCTCCGAGGGGTTTCCACGGGGTACTTATTTCACCGCGGAAATTCAATGATCACCCGACATCCTTGAGGTTTGAAAATTTTTTTTAGATGTTAGAGAAAAGAGTAAATGAGGCTGCGCGACAGTTTGACGACGATTTTCATCCTTCCAATTTCGAAGAGAATATTCACTTGTATGACAACGGTCACGCGAGTGTGTTTTGCATAAAGCTGCAAAATTTGACGGCGCCATAAAATGATTTTCCGTGAAAAAAAAAAGTTCTCTTGTTTTCTGCTCGATCAGCATCAACGATCAAGTTATGATTTTCTCTTTCTTCCTTTCTCTCTGCCAAATCCCCAGTTTTATGTGCTGAAAGTACTGTACGCTGCTATTTTTTATTTGCTTTTTCCAACTCAAACCGCGCGCGGTTTTTTTTTAGAGCTTTGAATGGTCGGCTGTCTCTCGTCTGCTCTTCGTCCCGTAGCTCACATCTCTCCACCTTGGCCTCAAATTAGCACGGATTTCTTCGCGAAAGAGGTCGAGCTAATGGAACTATTCCCGAGTGCTGTCTCTTAGAACAAAATGAGAGTTTCAGCAGGTGACGGACGACGAGTTGATGTATGTTTTCATTCGCCCTGTTGGAAAACAAACTTGCTTGATGTCGAGGAAAGGTCACAGCAAATTTTAGCCGGGAATAGCTTTCTTGATTATTTTACTCGGTACGTTGCAAAACACATGTTCTTGGACGACTATACGAATGGAAATCGAATTTTCGAGCTTCGTAGGATGATTCCATGGGTTCGTCTACTACCCCTGGACGGATGGACGTAGAGGAATTTTTGAAGTTATGTTTGATAATTTTCCGAAACCAGCTCAGTTTTTGGAGTTGCAGGTATCCCCAAATACCACAGCATCGTGTTTTATTCATTGATAATCAAAGTGCTTCGAAAAATGCATATACAGTATTAAAATAAATATTAATTTCATGATTGTATCAAATCTTAATTCCATGTTAAAAAAAAAAGGCTCTCATCTTGCCAATGTTAGTGTATATGATACTGAATGGAAAGGTTATCACAAATTTCTGACGGAGTAGAAGCAGCTTAATTCGAAACTGCAATCAAAATCCGAAGAACATAAACCGAGTCTATTAAGCATATATTTCTCTCACAATATTCTGGCGGATTTCCAATCATTAATTGGGAACCCAGAGAATTACCGGTCATAAGTGCCGGAAAAAAATTGACCCATCATTTGTAGCACGTATGTAATATTTTGCATGCTTGTAGTTGGTTATCCAAAAATGTCAATTTGCTGGGAAGAAGTTGCCCGAGTTAGATCTGCAATTGAAAATAAATTTGCACCGGAAGAAAAAGAGGCGTGCTCGAAATCACAGTATTGATCACACTTTGGTTTCGAAAATTCTTATCAGGAAGTAGCCAACCCGGAGACTTTCATTCAACAGTTTTAAAAGGAAGATAAAGCGTGTTTCTTAGTGCGGATGCAAGTTTTTGCATACCTTGCGTCCTCGTAGTACTGTAATACACCCGAGACTAGGTTGTTCGGTTATCGCAAAACTTTGTTCAGACTCAATCCTGCTACGTGTAATGTACATTATACATTTTAGTGATTTCTAAACCTATTTTTAAACCACAGTACGAAAAAAAAATAGAGAACATAAAATTGCCGAGAAGAAAGCATCACGCGACGGAAAGACGCGTTCTTAATTATCGATTGTTAGAGAACGAAAATTTGTCTTACAATGCCCGGGTGTTGCACCATTCGTAGAGTCATCAGAGCTGATGAATGGGTTTCCCGTCGATTGGAAAACCCGGTGAAAAATGTGGGCAGCATGCGGCGATTTTACCTCCAGGTGACAACGCGCCACATGACGAGGTTACTTCTGGTTGAACGTCCTCCTCCGGGCTGAATTTCGCAACCAGATTGTTGATAAGAATAGCACTCGAGACGTAATTTGATGGAATTGCAGCAATTATTTTTTATTCTGCACTTCCCGAGGGCCTGTATCATTTTCCTGTGTGACGTAAGTCGGATGTTGCTTATGATTTAGTCGGCGTACTTTGAGGATCACAAAGGAAGTCGAGAGGTAGCAGAAGAAAGTTTGATTCCAGAAGGACATGATTGGCTCCAAAGCTCATCCTTTGAAAGTTTGAACTTTTTTCCAACTTTTTTGCATGTTCATGCAGCGGAGAAGGCTCAAATAAATCACAAATAGAATGATTCCATGTACGATATCCGCATTGCGGTTTTGTATGCAGCAAAAGGAGGAAATTTCCCTCAACTTCCAGAAAACGTGCTGAGGTTCACAAGGGTTTTCAGTGCTCAAGTTGTGGCTGTCATATACTGAACCTTCAGAGATGACATTGTCTAGGTCGCCGTACGTTTTTCAGAATTTCTGCAACCCGATCCAATGCTTCGAAATCAGCAAATGTTCTTGAGGATTATTCTGTCTGCAAGTCTCTTGATGTGAAGACTCATCATCAATGTCCTGCGAATAAAAATAACCGGAGATGTGCCCTGATTGTTGCGAACGGAGTCGAGCAGGGTTTTGTAATTTGTTCGATGGACTTCACCGCATGAAAAAAAACTATTATTCGTTTAGCTGATTGAAAATTTCGGTGCAATATTCATTTCCATTTTTGAAGCTTCGAATCAAAAAATTTGTGAGGTCAATGAAAGTTGACTCATGCTCTGGAATCTTCTTTATTTATTCTACTCTGACAACGGAATTTTCCTCGACTCGAAGTCCAAGGCCATAATTCGTTTCGCCTTCCATCGTTCAGGTTCCCGAGTACAGTACTGTACCACCATTGATTGAAAAGTCCCGAGTGTAGAACAAATTCCCGTTGATACATTTTTTTTAAGGCAGAGATGTTGACGATATGTTCGTGCTCACCTTTTTGTCTGGACACGCGTGTGCGCAACAGGTGAAGCACATATGCCGGATATCCCGAGGCGTCCTGCGCGTGCTCGGATGTTTGGCACGGGGTTATCGCCATCTGTCACCAAGGGGTTGCGCCACTGGCATTGTGCTCACCACTCAAAGGGATTCCGCGGCGTGTAGGTGTCATGTGAGCCTGCTGGATGCAGATAAAAAGAGGTGGAGATTAAAGGAACACTGAGTCAAGCTGGGTGGCTCCGAAACCGCTGCTGTTGTCATGTCCCAGAAATTGCAGCTCGACGCCACGTGCTGCGGTGTCGGGTGTCCGTGAGCCTTTTTTTTTTCGGATGAACAAATTCCCACTGCTTCCGCAAAAAAGGTCCTGCAGGAAAAACTGTGAAAATAGCTCCTGGAATTACGCGAGGATTTATTTTGAGCGTTTTTCTCTGTTGGGGAATTTTTTTTTCACTTTTGCGTAGGAAACTTTTGGATTCGTGTGAGGATCTCTTCGGGTAAATTTATCGTTTTTATTGTAGTACTCTATAGGTTATTTCTTAAAGCGTAGGCTTTCATTTTGAATAATTTACGATGAAAATGAATTTGACCCTTTCTTGCTGCAAAATCCCCAAAACTTTGAGCTGTTGATGACGCAAATCTTTTCGAACGTTTCAAAATGCTCGTTGGTTTTTACGCGAATGGTTCCCTTGGCATTAATGAAGATATTTTCGCTGAATGTATTCGTGCGTCGAAATAGGTTGAGCTTTCATTTTGAACGTTTCCGGATGAATAATTTCCAAACGCTTCCGCGGTGAAAATCCTCTAAAAGATTGCGTCTTCTTTTTAAAAGCATATTTTCATCGTTGTAGAATCCTGGTTAGTTTTTAAGCGTTGGATAATTCCGAAGTCACATGAAGGATCTCTTCATGGAAATTTATTTGTGCGTCGAAATAACTAAGGCTATATTTTTGTTTCAACGCAAGAGGGCTTTTATTCGTGATTGACGCATCTAGTTCGGCAGAGATTAGTCACGCTTTAAAGGAATCTTCCTTTTTAAAATCGCCGTTCGGATTTGAAAGCTGCGGGTTTGACAATCAGCTGCCCGGCTTAGCGGAAGGCAATTATGCAAGTCGTGGGTCGGTGAATGCAAACGTTGGACGAGCCGGGGAACGGGGTTCTGAATCGGCACGGCATTCAAATACGCGCCCCGGGGGCGGCGGGTTGTCGGTTTCGTATCAAACCCGTCGGGTCGGGGCTGCGGTACTTGGTTGCGGGATCTGCATATCGTCTCGTTTTCAAGTTGCATCGATTTTTCTCCCCACTGCTGCGTCAGGTCGAGCTGTGGGCTCTCCCCCATCTGTCGCGGTTTTTTGAGATGCAATCGCGAGCACTAGTGCATGTTGGTTTGTAAAAGGACGACGAATTTTTATTTCATTTTTATTTTAGCTCCCGCCGACCAGTCTGGGGTCGTGGTCTTTGTTTTTAGGCTGTCCTGCTGGGCTCATGAAAGTATTCGTCTCGATACTGATCGCTCTGTTTTGCTGAATCATTCAGCTCCGCTTTGGTCTTCGAAGTTCGAATCACGGACTCAGTGATATTTAATAATAATAATGCTCTTGTTCAGGAAGTGGACCTGAACGTTGATCGAGAGCATTGTTTCTGAGCAATTTACTGGAAATGTGCTGAAAATGTTTATTGTGGCATATGGTCGGTATAGTCGAGGATATATGCTGCAATTGGGTTAAAGGTGGGGTTATTTTCGAGATGATGGAAGAGAATAATTTGGACGACAATCCTGTCACAAGAGAAGCATCCAGGGGATTTCCCCTAGCGACTTTATTCATTTTTGTAAGGCTATTCAAGTATTTCAAAAATTTATGACCGAGTCTGATGCAATTACTGTTCTATGCGTTTTCCAACCGCGTTTTCCATCAAAAATTCAGAGTTTTTTCTACGTCTCAGCTCTACATTTGAATTGATAGATCGGCGAAATCGTCCTACCGAATTGTTGCCCAGGAAAACTATCGCTGAATTTTATTTTTTCGTCGGCAAAACTCGTGAACGTCAGCCAAAATCGAGCCAGGCCTCCATTTAAATGTTGATGTGAGGATACGAAAGTCGTATTGAAATATGCTTCGTTATGCAGAGTCGCTTCTGAGATTTCATGGACTTGGCTCGACTTTGCTGGAATCATTTCCGCGCTGTTGCGTGAACGTTTTCTCATTTTTGCATCCATTGAAGCTCCTTGCGGAGTTTTTATTCCTCAGCATCTCTTTGAAGGATGTCCATAAAAAAGCATAACCTTTTCCAGTTTTATGACCTCATGCCTAATTGTGACCTAGATTTTCCGCAGAAAATCCTGCAAAAGGCATTAACGATACAAACGGCAAACCCGGCGGGAGTTAAATCCATCGCAATGCTTGATATATCGTCAAGGTTGTAGCAAGACTCAATGTCCCCATAGGGTTGCTCGGAATCAAAGATTGAGGGAGAACCTGTCTGCAAATGTGGCTTTGTGCAGATTAAAATGTATTCGCATGAAGGGGAATCCCGTTGTTTTTGGAAAAAAAATAAAAATAAATAATAAAACATAAGTTTTCATCATGCTTCTCCGCTTGAACCCTTGAGGTTACGCGATCACATTAGGGAGATTTTAATGGAGAACAATCTTTCCGTAGCTCGAAATAAAATCCTTGAGGTACCAATTTCGTATTTTGAAGAAAAAAATCTTTATGCTTTACATTATTATCTCTGCCGTTCTTTTGCATTTTGTATTTTTTTAAGGGCTTCGTCTTATGATGGGCTCCGTCGAAGGGTCCCGACACACGAGGGCTCCGTCGTCTGTTTATAATGGCTCCTTGAAGCAAACATGATGACATTTTCTAAACTACCCATAATCCTCGAATAAGCAATAAATTGCGTGAACGCAGAAATTTCGGACCTCTACAAGTCGAATTTGAGGGGCTATGAAAAAAAATCGACTTTGAGAGGTTTCGAGTTATAGGCATCTAAGATCTGAAAATACACTTGCGATGTACAGTGTACAGTATTTTAAAAGAAGTACTGTATTCGGGGCTGAAATTTTTGCTGAAACTGTTTGTAGTGTGTCCAAAAGCTTTATACTCATTTTCCTTTACGAAAGCATCTAAATTCCCTGTCCTTCCTTGTCTTCAAAAATGTTTCGTTAAGAGAGATTCATGGTTAAAACATTTAGAGTTGAGGAGGTTTAAGTTACATTGTTTTAAAGGGACTTGACCGACAGAAACTATGAAAAAAATCCAGTTAAGGAGATTTTCGACTTCGGGAGGTTCGAGATGAGGAAGTCTGTATTCATAACTGTGTTTATGAAAACAGATTTGTAGACCGTAGGGTAAACCTCGGTGTTTAAAAGGCTCCGTCGTGTAGATTGACGATTCAAAAGGGGTCGTCGGAACAGAACGTTTTGAAAACTAAAAAAAAAAAAAAAACGTTATCCATCAATTCGCACGCCAACATGGGGGTGTGCATGAATGGGCAAGTACGGAGATGTACGGGCACAGCGGAGATAACGTCGTCATCGCGGCGTGAGTTGATGAAAGCGTGATTAAAACGCACCCGCCTCGGATTCACCCACGGGATTTGTCTTCATTCGGCGGCTTATCGGGCTCCGTCGATTATCCCGATCGCGCCCGATCCGCGGGTTCCGATAAGGAATCCAACGGGGGGTTCTGGGGGGAAACGGTCCCGGTTCATTATTGGTACGAGTATATCCGGAGAAAGTCGGACAGGTCTTTTGATGGTATCCAGCGGAATGAAGCAATTTTCCACGCCTCTTTTCTGTCTTGGTTCTACAGTGCATCCGGTCGACATTCCGAAATTCGTCATCTCATCTCCCTGAATGTACCTTTTCGAGTACGGAGTCCATCTTGCATTATTTTTGCGCTTTTATATTCCAGGTAGACCTTCTGTGCAAGAATACCGGTAATTAGCTTTTCTGCGACAATATCTGTGCGATAAATCATGATTTGTTCCGGACAGTATCATTTTGCGTCAAAGTCCGCTTGGTTTGGAAATAAAATGAAATGAAATATTTTAAAAGCTACAATCATTTCAGTCGTTTGATTTAGAAGGTTCAGAAAAGCTCTCCAGGTAAGTAACCCAATTCAACCTCGGAGAGCGCTTTTAATACCAACATTTATTGTATCCCTGTCGGACTTGAAATCACTTTTTCTTGCCAACATTTTTTTTAGATCTGCGCGTGGCGCGCGATTAAATACGAAAACTATTTCAGTGAATTAATTTATATTGAAGGCTAATTTTGAGATTAATCACCTCACTTACCTGAATTCCGAGTCTGCTATTGTGTGGCTGATGAACTAATTTCCTAGGATTTTTGTTTTGTATTGAATTTCTCATTGTACTCGTACTATTTTCGGGACGCGCTTGACTGTGTGGTCCGGGAAAGGATTTGGTTTTCGCGCTTTTCTAAGGATTAGTTCCCGATTCAGAAAAAATCAGAAAGGTCGAACTTAAAGAAAAAAGAAATCAAGGATCCCAATCATCGATGACCGTGGAAAGTGGGACTGATCATTACCAGGTATTGTCGGATTGGGTGGGATCAATGTCGGAGATTTCTTCGGGTCGATGACTGCACTGTTTTTTTGTTCATCGCTGCGATGATGGGCTTTCTCTGGTATCGACGCCCTTAGCCCCACTCCATTCATGTTTCTATTCCCCTGGGATCATCAATTTCATTTCTTCCTTCCCTTCCATAGTCTCTTTTTCTGGGCCAGTTTCTGAAACTGCCTCATGAACTACACGCGCCTCAGAATGCTATCCATTTTGCCTGTCGGTTTCCTCTTTGTTTCGGGAAGCAATTCCTGATCCGAGAGAAATTTCGTTTTCTTCGTGACTAGACTCCAGAACGTTTCACTTGCAGTCGAAAAAAAAATTGCCACAAATTGCTACGTTTGATGACCTATTCGATGAGGTTTTCGGGGCCTCACGAAAGCGTGACGAATTTAGGCCCAGTGAATTTTTTTTAACTTTTGCGGATACTGTATACTTCTTACAATATTTGTTCTCATAATTTATCTTCATTCTTGGATTTAGTCATCAGTCGGATGCTTGAATTTTTTTTTGAAGCCGACGTTTTATTTTACTTTGAGCTTTCAAGAAAAATTAAGATTGATTTGAATCGCATGGTTGAATAGCAGTTAAGTTGTTTTTCTTTCAAGAAACTTGGTCCGTTACAAGGTAGACATTGTTCGATGAATAGTCTGTTCACAGAGTAAAGCGAGAGTACTAGCCAATCCGTTCCACCACCAAAATGCCACGAATGGAGTAATTAAAATTTATTTAGAATAGCTGATCCATTCCATGAAATGTATAAAAAATGTTGATTGTATTTTCTGTCATGAAAATTCCCACTTATTTCTGAGTATTTTTTGGGTTTTGTGTTTCAGTAATTGGAAAACCCATTCGATTTGTCATAATGCCGTCGCACACAGGCGCATAATTCGAGCAACTAAAATATTTGAAAGCTTTGACGCCTTCTGGGTTGGATTTGGTTTGAAATCATTTCTGAACTTCGTGGATATTGCCAATTATAAATTATTTAAAAAGTCCCTGCAAGTTGTTCCAGCTTATGAAACATTGAACAGCAAAATCACTAAGAAACGAGGAAAACATGGTTCAAAACAGTCGAGAACATTGAAAAATGTTCGTTCAATGAAGGAAGTACTTCATCAGCCGCATTTGTCTCATGGTTAGTTATACAAAGAGTCAGTCATGGGAAACTGCGCTTATCCGAAGCTCCCCTTTACTTTACTGTATTAGGCTTCGTATTTGTTGTCATTAGATCCAATTTATGGATTTAGCCAATTATCGCTTCGTGTCCTTCGACGCATCACGAAGGATGTAAATTCAAATTCTGGGGTTGAATTCCTAAGCTTACTTCTCGGATTTTTTTTTTCTCCTGGGAATGAGTACGCGCTAACATCATCTTCTGTTGGAAAACGTCGGTCGTGGAAGAATTCCGACGGAAAGGTTTATTGCCTACGAAAGAAATAAAGTCTCTGGATGGGTTTTTCAGTTCCACGGAACAGCTTGACAGAAAAATTTTCTCCGCTGGGGCCCTGGAGATTGAAATTCATCCAGCGCGGGGCTGTAATCACAGGTTCATGATCGCGTTGTTCCGCCCGTGGGACGAAGCCGCGGGGGCCGCTGGCACCCCGACCTATTCCGGCGATCCTATTCTGACGGGGAACGTAACATTTATGTGGTTTTCAAAATCTTGAATCCATTTCGCTTTCCTTGTTTTTTCTTCATCTTCTTATTCTTCTTTCCTTGTTCCTCTGCACATATCAAGCCTCGAGATTGGCTGTCTATAATGACTACGAACTTCGATCCGTGTCCGACAATCTCTTTCCTCTGGCCAGCGATTCAATCGTTTCGAAAATTATGCAGTTTTTTCCTCTCCTCGTGGATTTTGTAAGTCCGCTGAATGGATATCGTGAAGCTCGTGCCATAAAAAGCACATGCAATACTAAAGTGAAGTTCGACCGCCTCGAAGAAGTTGGATAACAAATATTTTACTGTGCATGGAAAGATTTTGCAACAGCATTGTGAAGTTTTTAGTGAAGAATTCGCCCGCCATTTCTCGCTGTATTTCGGTTTGGAATGCAAATCAATAAAAAAACATACCATATTTCCACAAATATAAGCCGCATGGGGAGGGGGGGGGTGGTTTGATTCCATATTCTATGAGCAGAAAATTACTCAGAATTGGAGCAAAAATTCGACCGATACAAGGCTACGAGGTACCAATTTTCGCGACAAAAATGCATTGTTTTCTGTAGAAAGCGCGACCTATAATCGCGGAAATTCTGTAACTCGGCCTGAAATTCGTATTGTTTTCATTGAGGCAAAAATTGGTGCCTTCTAAAATCCCCCATGAATGCAAAGACTAGTTATTTGGAGTCGTGAATGTGAAATGCACGTGGTAGCGTGTTTTTCAGTCATGAAACTACAGTAGTGGTGTCTGAGCATCCAATGGTTGTATGCGAACTCTGTAATGTCTTCTAAGTGGCACAATTCAAAAAAAATGTTGAGAAGCCTCGGACTACGCCAAACGCTGATTGACAAAGACCTAGATTTTTGCCTTCTGAGAAGGAATTCCTTTGTTTCCTTGTCACGAATGAATAGATGTTTCAGTGTCCCATGAAAAAAGAGGTTATGATATAATTAGACGACACCGGGGGAATGGGAAAATTATTTACGATCGACGGTGCTGACACGATTCAGGGTTTCCAGAGGGGAGGTAACCCGTGCTTCGACGGGTGCGGTTGATTGAATAGCACATTTCTCAGCGATTTTCATCGGAAAGCTCTGTTTTCAATATGTTTTCTTCTTGTCTTTTGCAGCCGGGATGGACAACAGCATTCGGATGACTGAAGATGGTAAGTAAATCTTTTCCTCTTTCGTTATCCCTCGCGGGTCCCGTCAATTTTCATCGAGACCAGCATTAGCAGCAATAATTTTTCCTCGTAAATTGATGCGTCTGTTCGCCATCTGCTCGCAACATGGGTCGTATCACAGCCTAACCAACAATTTACGATGCATTTTTTCCGTCCCATTTGTCATCCATTCTGACCTTGCGGATGAAAGTAGTAGCTTCGTCTACGCGGCTCGCAATCCATGAAAGTACAGTATGTGATGCTTTTTCGGCGAACTTGAATCACATGAGATACAGGGTACTTAAAAAACGTGAATATTCCGAGTCGTTTCGAACATATAATTATGAAATTGAGGTCAAAGGAAGACGGTACGCTGTGAAAGAAAGAGAGGAAAATGTAGACGTCATCTCGAAAGCGTTTGAAACCTTGGGAACATTTTTTGCCCCTTCGCTGCGAATAACAGATGTGATTTGTTCATAAATGCATCAGCAGACAATGCAGAAGCAAAAACTCCTTTCCCATTAAATGCCTCAATAATTCCCCTCTTTATCGGGCAGTTTTATGAAAAATCATTATTTTCGTAGGAGGACGAGTTCATTTCGGAAAGACCAAAAATGTCCCCTTTCCTCTCCCATATACTGTGATGATACCCAGATTTTTTTTAATTTTCCATATTTTTTTCACCGTCCCTGGAAGCACAATTTCTAATTATTTTTGTAAATACATCGTAAGATCCCATTTCAAGTGTTTCGAGTTTAGTAGCTCTTGAAGAACTTTCTAAATATTGCACTCTAAAATGTTTTGTATTTTTTTCATAGTCCTTCGGACGAAGTTTCGTGATATTTTTTTTTAATTCTTTGTAATATTCGCGTTGAAAGTGTTTCCGGATTTAGTAGCCCTTGAAGCACTGCCTAAATGCTCTGCTGGAGACCTCCTTGTGAGATTCGAAGAAGATAGTTTCTCATGTAGTGGCTTTTAATTTCCGATTGCAGCACACTCAAATAGCCATGTGCTGGCGATGCTGATTTGCATGGTTATCGGTTTCGTGGTGGTCATCGTCGTAGTAGCCGTTCTCTGCTACTTCAAGAAACGCAACCATCCGATGTACGCTGTCGCCGCCGGCTCAGGTAAGACGGAATTTCTTATTTTCTCTCGCGATGAAATCCACGACGATCAAGTAGGTTTCGGGGCGAGATTCAGTGTCTCGATTGCGTCATTAGAGCTCGATTACTGGGTGGCCCAGGCGTTCGTCTGATGTGCGGCCCTCGCGAAGAAAATCCGGGAACGCTGCGCCTCCCAGCAGGTTTTTCTGTTTGCTGCAGTCGCGATCGGAAAATTTAGCTCGTCCCGAAACCCGGAAAAAATATTTTCGCGAAAATTTTCCATATCAAGCTCAAACCAACACTCCTGCACCAGTCAGACGATCATTGACGGTAGTTGAATCCAGTTTGGTTGATCGCCTTGAGAAATTCCGAAGGAAGGTACCCTAATAAGTTAATCGACCTAATTGCATACAATATGTACTCCGTATACGCAACCTCTGTCCCTCAATCGGCAACAAAAAATGGGTACACCTTATAGAAGATCTCAATTTGTCTTATTATAATCCTCCCCCGATTTTCTTCATAAAATTTATACTATTTTCCCTAGTCAAATAAAGAGGGTCATAATTCACCGCTTATGAATCGATAAATGGTTTTCATTCATGTCAATGTGATTTTATTCGAGGAAGCAAAAATTAAAATCGAAATTAGAATATTTCACGCTTTAAAATTCAACGCTACTAACGTAATCAATATTTTGATGAATATCGACCGGAGGATACTTCTTTATAATCTTGGGCGAAAATGCAGAATATTCATTTCGGCTTATCGTCATGCTTAGCTTCAAGATTCTCATAAAATTTTCGTACTTCGAGGGTGATATGGTGTTCTTTTATCAGCATTGATATGCAGTACTCTTTTGTGGAAATTTCTCGGACTTACGTTGTTCAAGGGCGCAGTCGATTGTTATTGTTGTTTTAGACCATATTATTTGACTTCGTGCCCTGCGACGAGTTGTCGGGTATTTTCAGAACAGATTAAGTGCAAATTGATTGTTATTTGATGACTCCGCAAAAGTCTCTGGGGTATCGTCGTGTCGCTGTTGGGCTCAGTTCAGTGCCTCCTGGAACGAAGTCCGGGTTTCCAGTCATTCCCGAGACATCGCGTGACGATGCCATGGATGCTGGACGTGAGTCGCGACGAGGCTGGGAGCACGTTCTGGAGGCACTGGATCCCGGGCCCCGGGCCCGACACATCATCCCCGTGACAAATTCCGGCGTGTCCGTGGGCAAAATTCACTGCTTAACAGCTCCGGTGGGCCCATGAGTTATGCCTACGCCGAGCAGCGTCCTGCTCTGCGGGGGCGCCTGAGTGAGGTCAGCTCGCCGACTGTCCTTGCTCACCCACTGGAAACTTGGGGCACTTTCTGAAAGTTCCTGTTGGGCAATCGCCACCGGTGACTTGTGGATGAGAATTGTGAATTTTTGGGAGAAACCGGGAAAGCCAATGCAGGTTTCAAGGACTGTTTTCTTTTTTTTTTTCTTGTTGAAATTCCCCTGCTTAAAGCCGAAGCAGGCCATGAATAAAAACGATAAGTTCAGAGGATTTCTTACAAAAAAAAGAAGATTCGATTGTCATCATATGTACTCATCTGTTGTATACCCTGCAAACATATTTTTTTTTTTAAGATCTCTTAAATAAATATTTTGTTGGAATTTTATCCTGGAACAGTTAAATCAAGCGATGCTTTGCAAAATCCTCCTCCGAGTCTTCCCTGCACCCCTACAATGTAGCACCCCCGAGGGGAAATTAATTTTACCGGGTCATATTTCTAATAGCAATGAACTTCATAACCTCTGTCAAACGAGCTTCACATACAACCGGGGAGACATTCGGTCTGCTGGGGAGTCTGATTTACGTGATGCACCGATGCTTGTATCCAAAGGTAGTAACCTGAAGGAAAGTTCCTCGTAGACTCTTGAGAACAAAATAGTCGAAGCGTAATAAATCTTGCAATCGGAGAATTGTCCGGACGAGTTTTTTCTTCCTCCTCCTTCTTCGTGATTGAGAAAATACGAGTGCAAGTGACAAATGTGGCTGACCGAAACACTTGGAAATGACCCCTCGCGTTGAATTCCGAAGCCCGAGAGTAAGTTCATTAACATGCGGCTTTATTTTCCGAGATTTCTTGAGGGCTTGCTCCTGTGTCTGCCCTCGTATTCATGGAATTCGGAACGTTGTCGCCCTCCCACGGGTGGAATGTGTGTATACTGAAAATATCGGCGCATTCTTCTCGGTGACCGCAATTCTGGTCAAGAGGATGTGGATCAGCGCCCGGCGGCCCAAGTACGACAGATGACTGTCCTCTCGCTGCTTTTCCTCGGCAGGCTACGATAAATAATGTGGCAATGTCCTTGGTTTGGTATTTTCTAATTTTGATGAAAGTAATGCGTGTCTGTTCGATGTTCGTTCCGATAAAATAGTTCTGGTTGTACTTTCTGCTTTTCCAAATTCCTGACCTTTTTAAGCTGCGGAATTTCTGGGCCATTGTCAGTAAGGTAATTATGCGCGTGAGGCGAATTTTTCTCGGGGAAAATGTCCTAAAAAGGGAAGGTGCTACCTGTACTCGAAATATGTCTCAGCTATGCGGCAAATATTCGAGATGCAGTAATTCAATGCGGTTAGTTAGACTCTCTCAACAACGATGCAACGATTTTCGCTGTTTTGCGATTTTTTGAGTTTAATAGGATCGTCTCTATTCGTAGCATAGAGTCCACTGTATTCATAGGAGAAAAAATTAAAAGTACGGTTTAAATTCGCTTTATTCTTTCAGCTCTTCCAAAAGGTTTAAATCGTCTTTTTTTAAGCATCTTTTGTTCTCTAGTTCTAGGATTTTTAAAAGGGAAAATTGTTCGTCTTTTACAGACCTATTTTTTTGGTGGCTGCTCAAAAATGGAGCGCGATAGACATGCACGTTTATATTGTATCGATACTTTTCAAGTACCGTATATATCAGTACAGTATAGACTACTATAGAGTATAGACCAAACACTTTGTCAAGATCAACCTAGCTTACTTGAAATCGACTGTCTGGAAAATTTTTTTTCGCAGAAATACGCGTTAGATTTCATGATTACAAAATTTTAAGCTTATGCATACCGCTGTTGATTTTTGAGAAAGTTATATTTTCGTTGTGTAAAATGCAATTCTCAAAATTCCTGGACTAAACTTGAGCTTTTCCACGGCACAAAAACTTCATGGACAACTTCTGACTACTCACGCTGCCTAAACGTATGAGTATCTCCAACAGTATCTCCAAAGTTATAATTAATAATCTGGAGCCATGGTTCTCAATTTTTCTATTAATGAAAATTGAAGTACAGCGTCAATATGTGTAGAAACGGCGTCAGTAAGTGGAAATATAATCTCAAAAGACGAGCATGATAATAAGGAAGGCATGTCAGGCACACCATTCGTGGAACTCAACATTTTGAACTTGGAGTGAGGAGTTGTTTTGCATAAATAAATATAGAACTGTGCTTTTGTTAATATAAAAAAAGTTCTAGTGCAGTTCGGGTCGTATTTTAAGGGCGGTGCCTCAAAATGCCGTAGAATTCGCCCCCAACCGGGAATGCTGCTTATTTGGCCATTATTCGTTTTCGCCGAACTTCTTCGAGTTCAAATGAGGTACTTCAAGCAGCATTACCGGCATAATTACTGTACAGTACTTCCCAACACTTGGACAGTGAGGAAGTGCCATTTTCAGTTTCCTTGGCGTTCCCGAAGCCGTGACTGGGTAAACACCGGTGGGACCTTGGGCAAGTGCGGAAACCCAAGAAAGTGCGTTCTTTTCCAGTGAATCCACAAACTGACCTTCCCGTCTTCCCGAGTGAGTGCAACCTCCCACGCATCATGTCAAGCTTCAGTCTGCATGACCTGAAGTGAATGTCTCTCGAGCAAACGTTGAAAACTTTGAAAAGTGGCTGATCGTGTGAAGCAGAAAGCGATGCCTTGAACAAACTCGTGTAAGAATAGACGCCCTGGCCGTCAGAGGCTCGGAGAACGTGTTTTCGAAGTTCATTGAACAGAAAATGTCGTGGTGTAAATTGCGGTCTTGTTGGCGTGGGAAGGATGGTAGGGTTGCGGAACTGCAGCGAATGACTGGGTGCTTCATCATCCCGAAAGCCAGAAGAAAAAAAAATATTCGTACACTAATTTCCAAGGGGCGAGGGCTTTATTCCTGACGTATATAGCGGCACTATTCCCCATGGGATTCCCTGGATCAGTCTGCGGAACTTAGGTAACCTCGTAGTGTCATCCGCACTCCGAAGCATTCGTCTCTCATGACGATATTGGATGCGGATTCTTTTACGTTATTAACCTTGCTTTTTCCGCGAGAATTCCCAAGGAAATTTCAGTATTCTAACCAAGGGAGAAGCTTTCCATACCCGGGAGAAACCACATTTCAAGTTATCGTTCGCTCGCATACACCCTACGCCTACGGCATGCTCGTTGGAACTTTTTCTTGAAATCTATAAAGCTGAAGTGTTGCGCAGAATTGGCTTCCTCAGCTTGTTTTCATCGAATTTCGATGAAAAAATACCTTTCCGTTGAAAAATCTTCCGTTCACGTGGATATTCCACGTTTTGAGCGCTTTGAAATGTATTCAGATTTATACCAGCAGCAAGCCCAAAATCAGAGAAACGAAGCTCAAGTACTCCGCGAAATAACAAGAGCTACAATTAAAAGGAGAAGTCTCAGAATAGCAAGTGTATTTAAGCAAAACAATGAAAATTTTGAATCGATCCTAAAAAAAAAACAAAGATTAGGAATTAGACGCTTGCAGAAAAGTGCATCATAACGTGAACTTTCTCGAGTCGGTGTTTCGAGTGTACGCTTATAATGTATCACAAATGAGAACTAATCCAGGATAAGACAAGGACAATTCGATTATCAGATAAATCAAAGACTCAAAACTCGAAGGCGAGGAATTACGATATGTGGCTTGTGGGAAATATTTCGCGTCGTTCGGCTGGAGGGGTTTGCGATTTTTCAGCGATATAGTCAAACTTCGGAGGGCGTCGAAATGTTTGACTCTTCAGGCCGCTGGAAATGGTTTACTGAAGGCAGGTAGAAAAGCTTGATGAGAAAGCCTTGTTCCGTGGAATGAAAACTCACTGGAGAGACTGGCGAACGATCGACTTCCCGGGTGGTCTGACGGCTGACGGATCAATGTCACCGGATGAGGATTTTATTGGGGAGTCCAGCGGAGCGGCGTCGTGTCGTCTGGCAATCCGCCGGGTCATCAGTACCCAGGAATCCCTCCGACACGTTTTTTTTTTTTTTTTCGGACACGAGTCGATGGGCTCGACGCTATGTCGACGAAACCCGCGGCGCATTTTCCAGGTGGGCCCCGCCAGCGCTTGGGATTTGAATGAGCTGTCGAGTTTTGCCGGCGGCAGTTCCATTGCTTTGTGTGTTCGGGGCAAAATAACAATCAAATGGAACTGGAATTATTCCCGGGGTTGCTCTTGTCATATCACTCACTGCTGGCATTCTTCAAGCGAACCATCCCGGGGAATGCTCAGCATTCCCACCGACCACCGCATGTGTTCCTTGGTTTTATTGCGAGTTCAGTGTTACCACGGCGTTCTTCAGCAATCCCCCCTCGGGAGTTCCCCGAACTCGAAATACGGAATTGGCTCTCAACCTTTTACTCTCTTTTTGTTTTTCATCTCCATCTAGGATATAGAGCAATCCAACATGATGGGATAGTAACAACATTTCTACGCACCGAAGGTTCGTTTCCCTATTTCTCCAGCATTTTGAAATCAAACTTCAACCAATGTCTTGAGCCGAAAGAAGCAGTGACTCATTGAAAAATGGAATCTTCTCATAAATACTGAAAAATCTATTTGATTGGATGCAAGCTTGAAATATCGAAGAATTCCCAACGAATACCGTATTAGCGGGGTTATACATAGTTCCTTTCATGGGCTAAGAAACTCGGACGCAGTTTTATTTTCGAGATAATGTCAAAGGAAAATAAGGCAGTGCCACAGAAAAAGGGCCAAGTAGATTCGGCCCTCGTGATATCCTGTTTGTTTTTTTTGTCGTTGATTTATATCAATATTGCATGGATTTATGACCAAGCCCATGTATTCTTCATATCACTTCAATTTCTGTGACATTTTATGACCCAAATTCGTTATTCTGTACAGTATCCAAATTTATTCTTCGACATTAACAAAAAATTTTGTGACCGCAACATTTTTTTCCTGCAAATGGCTGTCTAAAAACTTTGAAATCAAGGTTTGGTCTATTGGTGCACAAATACGATATGGCTCGAATAATGCCCTGACGTCGAGAATTTTTGTATCACATGAATTTTTGATGAATCTTTAAAAGTTTTGCGATATAGTTCAGAGACTAAATGCAATTAACTTTTTACGCATGTAATAAACGCAGTTTTTCATGCATTGATGGTACTTTAATTTTCCCCCCCGAATACTGCTCGTAAAAACAGCTTGACTCACCATTCAGTGTCGAGAATTCAATTCGTAGGGGGAGAGGAAGGAAAAACGAGTCTCTATTGATGTGGCATCTGTGAATAATCTTGAATTCATTTCCGGAACGTCGATTTTCCGCGACGCGCAGCGCGTTGCGTGATTTAATGTTTCTAATCAAAAATCCGCGCGTTGTTCAACCATCGATAAATTTAGCCGGGAGCTCAATGACCTCATTTTTCAAGCTGAAGAGGGACACGGTATCGTTGCTGAGGGCATCGAAGTTATTGAGACGAGGTGCGGCGATGATCGGAGAGGTACCCTTGGAAAAAATGTCCGCGCTCAGTCATCGCTTCTGCTATTCAATGAATGCGAGTGTGGAATTAATCACGAATAAGGCAATCCCTCAGCCGGATTTTCGCCTTCAATCGAAGGTCAAGTTTCTCTCGAGTCACGCATGCTTTGATCGGGATCTGGCGGATTTCACCGACCACCGGAACAAATCTTTCGCTGTTGAAGACCCTCGCTCACACGTTTCCGACGCTGGCATGAGCGTATCTCGATCAAGTTCAAATCAAAAGTTACGTCACATATCCCTGTAGTAAAAATGCCTTTTTGTCGAAAAGTAGGTGCTTCTTTAATAAAATTTCGAATATTCAAAAATTATCCGAGCTGGGCAAAACGCCCGCAAAAATTTTCTTGCGTTTCCGGACCCAGAACACCTGCATCTCGATCGAATTCAGACGAAAAGTTGCGCAACATACGCTTCACCTGCCATAATTTTGGGTCAAAAGTGAAAGGATATTCCAGTATCAAGAAATGTATGGGATGACCAAAAAGTTATCTCGCAGTGCACCAGTCAGTTTATTGTGCTCAAGACATTCAGAAATTTTGTAAAGGTACCGTATTTACTCGAGTACCACGCACACTCGAGTAAGACACGCACTTGGGTTTTTCAGTTGGGAATCTTGATAAAATACTATCCCCGAGTAAGACGCGGACCCCAATTTTTATTGACTCTTTAATTCAGCAAATTTCGAAAATGAGAACACCCAAATCCGAATTTAGATATGATTGAACCAGTTTTCAATTTTTCGATTATAAAAAGTTTTTCTGTTGAACTTGTTCCAACATTTCCGATTTCCCGGATATGTTGGATTTGAAGAGAACAATCGTTTGATCCAGGAAATAGTCGCGTGATTCTGTGCTCATTATTTTATCTTATTTCACTCAAGTTCTCATGAACTATTGAATATTATGGTAGCCCTTGCCATGAGCAGACGGGAGGAAGCAGATTAAACTTCGTCGGACTTGAAATGCTGTACAATTATGAAACGATTACGACCACCAGTGATTTTTTATCCTTAAAGACAGAGGCTAACGAAATTCTTCACTGGTCAGTGTCTTTCTGGAAATCAAGGTGATGACCACGAGAGAAAATCAATAATTTCCGAACCACGTTATTTGCTGATTCTTCGGAGCGAAACCATAGCATCGTTCATTATTGACGATACTTATTTATTTGTTACTCGCGGAGGACCTCGAGATAGACCATCGTTTGTTGTCGCACAGGAAGTGAGAAGTAAATGCAAATCTTTACCCTCTGAACTTTATTTTCGACTGAAAAGTGGGGTAACAGATCCTTGCGTCTCAGAGGGGACGGATTGCCCCGGTTGGTGCAATTAGCAATTTTCTGCCGATGGGACGCGTTTCGAATCTGCGAGCCTTTTTCCTCAGGCGTGGGTAACAGGGGCTGCGAAAGGGGTGGGTTTCGAGTTTCATTCGTGATTTCAATCGCCGATTACCGTTTTGCACGCCGTCCAAGGTCTCGATTTCTGACGCGCATTCAACCCTAGCCACTGTTGAGTTTCCGTCGCAAAAAAAAAAGAAACACGTTTCCGCCCGGGTTGCTCCAAAAAGTTTTTATGATTTCATTTTGTGTCATGAAAAAAAAATTGAAGATTCGCGGGTGAATGGTTCTTTTTTGCTCGCTTTTCGATCCAAGGGTACAGACGGATTCTGTTACGCCTTTTGAATGTCACGTTCAAGTTGTTTGGATTTTTTTAGAATGTGCGAAACCGTTTCGATTGCGTTTCCAACCAGCTCAGAAGTAATCGCAATTTTCAAGACGAAAGCATATTTTTCTTCATATTTACAGGATGATTTTCTCGGTTCCTTGGATATCGCGGAGAAGCTTGATTTTATATGTGATGCCCGAGCCGTTATTTTAACTACAGTAATCTTCTATTTGCAGACGAAATTTTCTCTTCAGCGATTTTTTCCGCGGCGATATTTTCTGTGCAAGGAAGTGATGAGTACCGTATTTACTCTTATCATGCCTCTCACGAAGAACGCTCATCTCAATTTTCAAGACTTTTTATTTTTTAGAAAAATCAACCTCTGCGTAAAACACGTATCCCAGTTTTCTGTGTACAATGTTTTAAAGAACTAAAAGCTATTGCGGTATTTGAAAGATTTATTAGCGAAATTTTAATTAAATTGTGCTGCTATTTTCACATTTTCGTCCGTCAGTTTGATTTTAAGTCTAAATATTTGTTTTTTCCATTCTAGTCTCGAGATAATCATATCGTTAAACTTCGCTGAATGTGTTGACGCACCACAAAAATGTACGAAATCTTCGCGAAAAATGTATACAGTACTCAACTACCTGCTGAGCTTAATTTTTGAGGGAAAATTTGAATTTGATAGTCAAGTGAACGCATTATTCCTGGTCCCAGAAGGCCTTCGATAAATGTTTTAGCAATTTCTTGTAGCGATGTTATCTTTATAACTGAAAACAGGTTTGGCCCCTATAGCGAGATTTCATCTGTATTTTGTATGGGAAGGCACGGGCGATATGGTTACTGCCCTTCTTCATTCCATCATTTTTCGTAATAAATTTTGGCATATAGTAATGGCGCGGGAATGTTCTGAGCTTATTAGAGGCCCATAAGAGGTTTCAAAGTACACTTGCCTTGGGTGGGCTTGCGTTGTACAAGGATAAGTACCGCCGTGGCCTACATTCCTCCATCCATCCTTGAAAATAGCGTACTGACTTTCACGTGTTTGTTGCTTCTCCTTTGTTCTGAAAACTGTTAGTTGAATCCTTCTCTTCATCGTTAAAATATATCCTCCGTGACTCCGCTGTACCTCGTAAAAAGAGCCTGGAACAAATTTCTTTGCGGAAAGGCGGCGAGGTATGAAGAAAAATGTTCGGATGGAAAAATAAAGTTAGTGTCATCATGGGAAGTTTCAGGGCTATTTCCGGAACAAAAACCGCATTTCCTAGATCTGAAAAAGAAGTGATCGTATGTGGGTTTAGATCATAGAGGAGAGTCCCCATCATCCTTGTCCCAAATGTTGACTCATTAAAGGCATCCTTGATGCTCAAGTCACCGTGAACAACCACAAAAATCCGAATATCCGAGGTGTTGACCGTATTAATATATTTTTTATTTGGGTGATGAAGTAGTCCGCGTTATTCAACTAGTGAAGACATCTACTAATGATGACCTGAAGCTATTTCTGTGACTTTCCTGAAGCCCAGTTAATCAATCGATCGAGGGTAAATACACCCGGCTCAGGTTTAAGCTATCCCCCTTTTCCCCAGAGAAAAAAATTGCAATTTCGGAAAAGGTCAATCGAATGCACAGTCAGCTCTATTCAGGTCTAAACTTTATGTAAATGTATTGCTCTTCGAGATGAACGCAAATTCGGTGAAATTACGTCGAGTTGTTTCAAAGTAAATATTTTGATCGTCGAAAAGAAGGCATCCGGTCGTTAGCCGGTCGTATGGAGGTTTCATTGCGCAGTACTGCGTAAACTCGGTTCGAATGGGCTCCGAAGTTATGACTTTGCTTTGCGTAATGATGGACGTGACTCGCATTGTGATACCGTCTTGTTTTTCTCGGCCTGTGAACAGATTGCCCGCAGGCGATTTACCGCGACAGGGAGAAAAAACTCATCAGCTTCCAGCCGGACTTGACCCGGAACGTGAACGCGACCTCGTGCTTCGAGTACGAATACTCCGACCCCAGCGGCGGGTCGCTGAAGAGCAACACGGTCCACAACGGCGGACTGGCGGCTCAGGAGCACCACTACGAGTCGCCTCAGGGCATGTCATCAGCCATGGGATTGTTGGGCGGTGCGTCGCCGCTGCCACCGCAGCTGCCGCCGCCACCGTCGCCGCCCTCGCACGCCACTGCGTCTCTCGGCTCCAAGAAAGTGCCGCCCTCGGAGTCGGATCGTTCGCTCGACAGCCTGCCTTCCTCGACAGGTGCGTGAAATTCCCCGGCGTCCCCCATTGCGACGACCCTCCCTTGTTGGCTGTGCGTAAATGCGCTGACGGTTATCTTCAAGTGCCGTCCCGAAATGTTATCAGCGCGCTTTTAAGTACCCTCTAATTGTACCCATCCTCACACGAGGCTTTTCGGCTGTGTTATAAGTGCATGAATAACAACCACATCAGGGTGACCGACCTTCAAGGCAATTATGCTATATTATATAGTACATGAGCAGCCTTAAAAAAAATACACCGACGCGCCATGCGTCTTTGAAGTGAATTAAAATAGTGATTTGAAAGCCAAGTTTATTAACAGTAAGAGTTGAACACACCCTATGACCTTCCTAGGAATGAAATGAAATGGCTTGTACTTTCTCCTCAAGCTGGGCACTGAAACAACCGAATTGACCATAAATATAAATTTTAGTAGGACTAGAGCCAGAGTTCGGCCTGAGTGTGATTGAACGACATGATTCTGAACCCTGGTAGTTCGTATTTCTGACCTTCAAGTCCATGCGTCATCACAAATAATGGAGCTTAAGGTATAAAATCTGCTCATTTAATTTTCGAATGCTGTAGCTCCATTTTCCGACGTATGAGGGCTAATTCTGAAGGAGGAAACGAGATGCTAGTTATAGTGTACTGCATTTTGATCTGTGTACCACAGGTCTCCAAAAGTGTTTAAAGGTGTATAATGGAAAGGTTACACTGTTCCTGTATAGCACCCATTTTTCTGGAATGAGAGGAGATTTAGTACTTGATGTACAGAAGGCGTATTCTCGAGTGCTTCCCTTTATTTGCGGTAGGAGTCTCTCTTCTTATTTTTTTTTAAGCGTGTAATTTAGCATTTAACACGCTTCCTGACGAAGACGTTCGAATAATCGCTTGAAAATGTACTTGAGCCGGATGGGTTTCACCGATCGAATGATAGGTTTTCATATTACGGAGCAAAGCAATTACAGCATTTCCTCGCCGTATCTTTTCTCGAGATGGATTTGATCGCAGTCATCTGTCCCCTTCTGTTGCTAGGAGGTGGCCTGTATTTTACGACCACCATCAATTTCGTTAATTCCCCGGCATTCCGAAACTATTTCTTTACTACTTGATTTATGTGCCTAGTACTTGTGCCCGCTCCTGGGCCACTCTTAATGACGTGTCTCCGCTTTTTAAACATAGCTTTTGTCTCAAAGACTTTAACGACCGTCTCTACAATTCAGCTGCCGCTCGACGAAGATACAACTTTGCTGGGGTTAAGTTCAGGCGTTGGTTACTTACCCGAGGGAAAAATGTACGATGAAGTACCAGTTGTAACTTTCGTGCTATTGTTTTCTTGGGCATAAATTGAGATCCGTTTTTTTTAGCGAGAACGTTTGTAACCGAGTTGCACGACTTGATTAAAACGGATGGCGATGCGTTTTTCAGCGTACGAGGTATTCTCGAAAAGCAGTGGAATCAACACAACGAATATAAGTTTAGGATAAAAGCTTTCGCGTCAATTTGTGACGCAGTTGAACCAAGCTCACGTACACAGCTAGTGGATCCTATGTTCATTTCTTTCTTTTTTTATCGGCTCCACGTGTCAAGGACCTGTGCTGGGAGTTTAATTAATGCATGAAATAGAATCGTTTTTTTAGGAAATTATGCGCTGTGAGGTATAAACGTGGGATGGTGAAAACAAAAGACGAACTTGAGATTGTCATGTAAATTCAACCTTGCAGCTCGTAGCGAACAATAAAAACAACAGTACATTAATTATTTCCTTTATTTTCACTCGCAATGGTTTATTGGTGCCTGAACGTCGTTGCAGCGAGTGCAAGAAAGCAAGGATTATAACTTGATTGAAATTTATGAGAATAACTCTCTTGGTACCTTTTTTATTTTTTGTGCGCTTGTCTTTTTTTTTTTGCCCTTTCGTACACTTGTTTTGCTTTATGCTTGCTGTTTTCAAGTACGAGATGCACGTGCTACACTGCTACTAGACCCACAAAAACGGAAATGCTATATTTCGAGAATTTATGAACGTATAATTTTGAACGTAATGTCAAAAGAAAGAAAAGCGGAATATTCTGGCATTAAATCGAGTTGTAAACATCCATGAACGTTCAGGAAAACGGCTACTGTATTTCAAAGTAAGAATATGGTACTGAAATTCTCACGAAAACGCTACACTGACAGTATTGGCTTTATTGTCTATTAGGCTAAGCAGTAAATTAAACTATCTCACGGGGATTTCGCCCCAAAATGCCAAAAATCCACCGTTTCCTTTTTCTGCCGCTGATTTTTTTGGATGATACCAGATTTTTAAAATTTCTTTCAAGTTGAAGCTTCGCCTTTCGAAAAATAATTGAAAATTAATCTTCTGCGGTTATAACTGCCCAAGTATTCCGGGCGTGTTTGTGTTTATTTTTTTGTGTGGCCTGATAGCGCGTAAATTAACCTTTTATTTTAATTTTTGAAAGTGGCTGCGTTGTTCAGGGGAAATTATTTAATTTTAATTTCTTTTGAAAAGGGTTTTTCAAATGGTGATGAATGTTTCTTTTCTCTCCGTAGCCTCGTGTAAGTCGTCGACAGTCGGGTACGGCTGCGAAGGCATGGTTCCGCTGAGTTCCGTGGCGACCAGCCCGATGTCGCCCGTAGGCAGCCACGCGGTGGCGAAACTGCCGCCTCGCGCGGACGCGTCCAACCTGGTGCTTGGGCGAGTGACGCCCGGGCCGCCGGCAAACCGCAACGGGTTGACGCCGTAGTCGGAGTGGCACGGGCTTCTGCGACACCGGCTGTGGCCGCCGGGACGAGGCCTTGAAAAGGAGTACCACGTTTCCCTGCTATCTCTGGCTGGTCCGTTGTCAGGTGCGTTACTTTCTGGACGTCTTTTTTTTGCCCCCGATTATTTCCGCGCGCATAAACTGAACCCAGATTTCAAAATGTTATTTCTGGAGCTGGGGTGGAGACTGTAAATATATAGCAACATTTTGGAACGCGTTTTTTTGCGAAAAGTTTCCTAATCTCTGATAAGACTACATTTTTTTTTTCAAGAAAAATTCGAAAATCGGAGACCAGAAGACATTCTTAGCCAGTAATAATGTGGAACAAAGCCGTGTTCAGTCAAATCATTTTCAATCGTGATTTCTAGGATGTTTTAGAAGGTACCGTGATACCTCAGTTATAGGCCGCATAAAAATAGACTCGGTCTATTTGCGTTTTAATGAGATACTGACCATGAGCAACGCCACATTTTTTTATGCATACAGCATTGATTTGGCAACAGTTTTTAAAGAACCTTTACATGAGAAAGAGCCTGGATTTTAAAAATATTTTAAAAGCATTCTTTATACTTTTCCATCTCCCTCGTCGAGAATATTTCTGACGAAAAGCTGTAACGGATATATGTTTTATTCTGCTCTCATGACGTTACTGCTATTTTAAAGGTATAATTCGTGAATTCATCAAGCAGATTGAATGTTTCTTGAACTTTAAACTCCTGCCATGAATTCCGCTTTTTGCGTTTGTGGAGGGACGACGCATTTTTAAAATTTACCTAGTGGATTTTCTCCATTTCTTTCAAAAATGTAGAGGCACGCGGGATTTTCAGCCCCATGGGATGAGGATAGTGAAAAAATGAAGGAGTTCGCGTGATTTTCTCCTCTAGGTAAGTACGTACTTTGAAGCCCATCTTCAAGGTCCTATTAAACCTTACGTCTTCGGCCGCAACGTAACTTAAATTTAAATTATGACATGACATGAACTTTTGTTTGCGTACCATAATAACGGAATCTGATGATACTGAAATTTGAACAGCAATTTCCTCGAGTCTCCCGGGCTGCTGTTTGAGCAAGCTTTTAGCCGGGAGTATCGAAAGCCACGCGAGGTAATGCCTTTCATAAACCAATTTACGCTCCAGCGAGTTATTAAACCCCAAGAATGGCTCCCATGCGGGTCATGGCACTTCGCGTGTCACTGACAACTTCTCTCCTCTTTTCCCCATCCTGTCCAGACGGGCAAACGCTGCTCAGCCCGGTGATAATTTGCGGAGGTGCGCCGAACCTGGTGCTGAAGAAGCCGGTGATCCTGTCGTTCCAGCACTGCGCTTCTCTGCAGCACGGGCATTGGACCCTGGCTGTTTACAACTCTGGCGACGACGTCGTGCTTCCTGGACAAAGCTGCACTTGGGACGTGAGTGCTAAAAGCCCCCGCGCGCTATTTTCCTGTGTCCCGTTTTTCCTCGTGTTCGTCGCTCGCGTCTCTCGGAGAATAAAGGAAGCATTCGGTGGACGAACTTCCGCATCGCTTCTCATCCTGAAACCTAATGGACTTGGGAATCCGCGTGGTTAATGACCCGTTTTTTTTGCTGAATGCCGGGACACATTTGAGCGCGGGTCCGCGAGAATTAAAAGAAGGAAAAAACAGAGCTTTCGCGGAACCATCAAAGAGCATAACGGCACCTGAAGAGCACCTGCTCGAGGCGACGACGCTTGCGGGGAATTTTATTGATCAACCTACGTGTCATAATAAGAGTATGGTAAAGGTTTATTGGTAAGAAGCAAATACGATGACAACTATTTTACACAAGGTTCACGGCAAAGTAGGAACTATAGACTACTTTATAAGACATTTTCAGTATGTTTGCCTCGCTTTTTTAGGACGCGCTGCATTGTCAGGCCGCGTTGCTCCTGAGGGAATATTTTTCATTATTATAAACTTGTATTAAAGTAAACCCAGCGCTTCTGTCTAAATTTAAAATGTAGACCCTCTAATTTTCCGAAATTTCAAATGTGTTTCTAGTTGAATAAAGCAAAGATCCGAGTCCAGTTAATATGCTATATTGAACCCATCCGGTAAGCTTCGCTCGAGGATTAATTTGTTCTACTCTTTTTCTCTTTTCATACCTCGCCATACAAAAACCAGGAACTGAGTCAGACTACGATTAAATTGTCAACTTATTAAGCAGGGCTTATTTTCAATTTCTGTTCGATCATTTATCCGCCTATTTATTTTTATAAAACGTGAGAGCTGAGCTTGACCTCCAACACTACACTTCGGGTAACTTCTTCGCAGCGAGTTCCTAATTGGAGGGTAAAATGAGGAAAAAAAGCGTAAGCACAACTTTAATACAGAGAACCTCAAAAAATTTAGCAAAAAATTTAACAGAAGCATGCTGTTTTAGCGAGTTGTTCAACTGGGAGATGAGACGATTATCACCCCAGTTTTCACGCAACTGGATTCCACGCACTGCCACCTGATGATTGAGACCCTGGGGAGATACGCTTTGATCGGACGCAGTGCGAATGCTGGCGGATACGCCGTGAAGAGCCTCCAAGTGGCGGCTTTCGTGTCCCCGATGTCCGTGCCGAGCGTGGACGCTGATCTCCGACTCAGAATTTATTGCATGGAAGACAATCGCAGTTCATTGCAGGTGCGACTTGACCTCCACTTACGTTTTATATATATTTTTAAAAATAATTTCAATCAGCCTTTCGTTGTTGGCACTTTTGTACGCGAATTGAAATTGTAGCGGATCCGCGGCGGCCTTGTCGAAGTGATGTTGACTCCTCGTTTTTGATCTTTCCAGGGCGTCCTTGCGGTCGAGAGGAAGCTGCAAGGACAGCTGGTGGACCAGCCAAAGACGCTTTTATTCCAAGACGGCGGTGGTGGCTTGTTGCTGAAGGTTGACCCGGGACAACATTACCGAGTCAGTCCTCCACAACGACAGGTGCGTGCCTGACTAATGACGTAATATCTTACTCATAATTGGGACTTCATACTGTACTGGAGAGGCAGTTCTCATTACAGACACGTGATGGCAATGTATGAATAGAGAAGAATAGCTAATGAATTTGAAACTGCGAATGTTTCACGCAGGGATATGTCGACCTGGCTCATCGGTCATGCAAGTATCGTGACCTAGGTTAACCTTTACGGAACAAAAAAGCTGGTATTAACTCTATTCTTTCGAGTATGAAGGGGTCGCTTTCCCCAAAAGTTCGAAAATCCTGATGCGGTCTATACTCAAGGGTTTTTTTTTTCGCATAAGCCACATCGTCTGAAAAATTATCTCTACACTTGGAATAGTGTCTTAGACTAGGAATGACTCGAAGTCACAGTGTCATTGCAATTTGAAAGATTAGAAACTTTGTTCCGCTTGCCAGTTGCTGACTTGCAGAGAAAAATCATATGTATCCTGCGGAAACATGCCCCTGAAAATTTCACGAAGTTAATTCAATAATTATTCGGATGTTTTTATTGTTGGAATTATTTATTTCCAACATCTTCACATCACAGTCTTTGTGACCTATACAGTTTTTTTTATGATAGCATATGTTCAGGAAGCTGCATATGTACTGACGTAAAATTGATTTCATTTGCCCGAATTTTTTTGGGGGCTTTCTTCTAGCATATTGATCAGCTCTGTTTTTTTATTTTCTTGCGTAAGAAGCTATTAAAGGATGCGATTAAGTTCTGTAGCGGGAGATCTGTGGATGAAATTCAGAATACTGTCTCCCTTTTTTAAATGGCTTTCGGGAAACTCCGTTTAATCACGTCACTATGGAGATTTCACAACAACATTTTCTGGGTAGCGACTTTCGAGAGCCTTCTCTAAAACTGGCACTACACTGTGGTGATGTCATACATGCTTATTCTTCTTGGTGTGAACGTGATGCATTGCCGTGTGTGACAAGAATGTGTGGTCGTTGATGCCGATTTATTTTTATTTTTTTCCTCAGGAGATACAATTTCCGTTGGTGTGGAGCAGCCCGCAGACAGCGTTGCTGATGTCTGTCAGCCTGGAGAAAATCGACCCGTGTGCACCAGACATCGTCATCGGTCATATTCTGATGTCTCAGTTACATCCGGTGCCCGTGGCTAGTTTGCCGTTGCCGTTGCCGAGGTCTCAAACCTTGCTCCTCGAACTTGACTTGCAACAGACCTCAATGATTTACCCGCAACCCGGACTAGCGGCGAATTTCAACGCTTCAGCTGGGAAATTGAGCTTGGAGCCGTGTGACAAGGTGTTCAGGATCAGCGGGATCGTCAAGAAGCATCTGTGTCAGAGTCTGGATCCGCCTAACTTGCAGGGCAATGATTGGCGACTCTTGGCCCAGCATTTGGGCATGGACAGGTAATTTTCTACTTTTTTTAAATCGCGTATTTTTCGCGATTTTTCTGAATGGATTAATCTAAAATATGTGCTCACTTTTTGAGTCTGTTGAGAGCCTTAGAAGTCAGTGTGATCTTTTGGAAACGATGTTGCTGGTGGGGTAAGCTTTCGTATCGGTAAAACAGATGTCGCTTGCTGTTTGAAAAAACTTTAGCGGAATCGCTAATTCGTACCATTTTCCTCGACATTGTATTTCTTGAATGGGCATTTATTCTTTAAAACAAATGAAAATCAGGATATTTATTTTATGCAGTCATGCGATACAAACGACATATACGTATTCGATTGCAGTCGTGTCGCTTCTTTTGAATATAATTTTGACGGACTGGAAATGACGAAGTCAAACTTTAAATTACTGTTAAATCAATTTCGGATTCCCGCATGATCGTCTTAACCGTTCATAATATGAATTTAGACCGAATTTCTGTGAACGTAGCTGGGGCTCATTTTTTGGAGTAAAATGCTAATTTCGATGCTGTATCTGAAATTCGATCAAATTTATATTCTCAAAAATAACGACAAAGCTGTCGAAAGTATACAATTTAAACTTGAGCCGCTTCATTCCTTACTTTTTGCCGGATAATCCGAAAATTATTATAAGAGCTAATATAGTACGCATCGAGATCGTAGAAATTTCCGTGATATTTACATCAGGACATTTAATAACATTATTTTCTTCCTTGTGCTTTTCATTATTGCAATGTCTGTGATAGTGCATTTGTTTAAATAAAGCGACAGAAGCACGAAATTATCCTCGCGGGTATTACCTGAATGCGCGAATAAATTTAATTGGAGGACGGTGCATGATTTCGCTGTTGAAGGCATGTTTTGAGAAAGTATTTTCATGGCTTTGTTTGTTGCAGGTACATCAATTATTTTGCAACCAAAAGCAGTCCGACTGAGGCTATTCTGGACTTGTGGGAAGCGCGGAACCGGGACGTGAATGCGGTTCCAGAGATCGTGGCGATCCTGCTGTCGATGAACCGACGGGATGCTGCGGTGTCACTGCAGCAAATCCCGTCAGCCACGGTGCAACCCATGGTCTGGTGAAGACGCTTCCTCTCACATCTTCCATATCCAGGGATGAAAATCTTGACAACCATTTCTGAATGTGATACGTTGATTAATTAATATCAAACGGATACCGCTCCAACGGGCGTGCTGTAAAAAAAAAGAAAGAAAGAAAAACAAATTTTGAAATCGAGTTAGAGGAAGCGATGAGAGAAACGGTAGCGCGTTGTACCGTGAAGGTTCCTTGGGATGTTGCGGAAGTTCTGAACGCGAGGTTTTTATTCGGTGTGCCAAAATTTCGCAAAGGCTGGCTTTGGAGCACAACGGCTGAAAGATGCACAACGCGAGACCGGGGATTTGCTTTGTATATCTGTTTTTGGGGGGGACTGAATCTTCTGTGTCGAGCTGTTCTTGTTCTCATGAGTGTTCAATTTTAGTGTTTTTTTTATTTTATTCCCTGTTTGTTCTCGATGTTGGTTCTACTCTAGTCAGGCAGATCGGTCGACGACTTCGTTGAACGCTCTTGAAATCAACTTGATGTTTCGCTCGAACGCATGCTTTTATCGTCGATGCGAACTGGGTGTTTTCCCCACATGATGTTTTGCCAAAAAAAAAGGATTTTAGCTGAGAAAGATTGTCAAAAAGGCTTGTTTGCTGTGTGCAAATATGGCCTCGGTTCGGAATTGCGACGATTTTCTTTTCATGGATGTTATTCTGGATAATATAGAGCATTTCTTTATGTCCGCGAGACAGAAAATCGAAATAAAGATGGGTTGTTTTTTACAATTTCTGGAATACTATTCTTTGCCTGCTTGCAATAATACACTTACGCAAACATACATCAGCGAAGGTTTTTCAAACTTTCTATGTTCATTTCAGATCAGTAGTTGAAATACCCGCGGTGGTAGAGACGTCAAACGGGATAATGATCCGCAAATAATTTGCATGGTTGCACTTTTTGGGTGACCCCATAAAATTGAAATCTTCTTTTGAATGCAAGATGCTTTGGATTACGAAGATTCACTCAATTATTGCAAGGTCGGAATCCGGAGAAAGAGTTCCGTAAACGCGGTTATATTTTTAGTTGGTTATTATAATAACAATGGAGACGTGTCATTAAAGAACACCATGGAAACTTGTGCAACAACTTTTCTGGATGACAGAAAGATCTGTAAAAAAAGTAAAATGGCATAAGTTTGACATTTTTTCAAAGTGCGAAGTGCAGAATACCAAACTGCACCTGAAGTAAAGAAAATTTTTTTAAAGATCACCTTTCTAATTGTTCAATGATATTCAGCTATACCTGCTTCATTGTTGCTTAATGCATTCTGGAACAAAAAAGAGAGAACTTCTAAAAACCTGCCACAAAAATCTTTCAAACAAAATTTTTGGGAGCTTGCAACAATTTTTTGAAACTTCGCCGGTCCGCATAAATTTTTTTTTGGAATTCGCCGGTCCCAAAAAAATTTGATGGAAAATTTGCCGGTCCGCGGCCCCAAAAAGGTTCGGGAACACTATTCTAAATAACATAAGGTGTAGAACCCTTATTTCTACGCGGTATGTGCTTGACGATTTTATATCGTCTAAAGCTGGAGACTGAAGAAGGAGTAGAAGAATAAATACTTTTTACTGTGATGAAACCGCAACTTATTGCATTCCTGGTCAAAATCCTCTCAAATTTTGAGACACGAACAACGTGAATGGAGGTGGTGAAGGCTGGCGCGGTTCTACACCTCGGCTACAGCGCAGAACCGCGCCGTCCCCATGCATGAAATCCTCCAAGAAACCTGGCGCAAAAGGTTTCTGCCTCAGGGACTCGCTGTGGATGACTATACCTCAGTTGCATTAATACCGTGAGACTGTGAACAATGAATTCAGTTTAAGCTCGATAACTCGAACCTCTCCAAGTCGAATACCTCTTCATGTAAATTTTTTTCAAGTACCTGTTGGAATTTCCTTAGAAATAATGCTTCGAAAAATCCCCCTAACTCGAAGGCTTTCCCTTTAAAATCTACGTAACTTTAATTTCCTGGAGGCCTTTTTGTCGCACGAAAGCGAAAAGTAATAAAAATGTGAGGATGTATTTTGAAAGGAAATGAAGGACTAATTGGTCAAGTGAACCCTTGGCTCCAAGTTAAGCATCCTAGTTGTCAACTCATGTAAGAAGCCATTTAAGGCCTAAAATATCAAAAAACATTATTTCCTGTAATTTTGCTCTTTCCCCTCCGCAAAAGATTGTTTCCTTAACTCAAAACCAACTCCAATTCGATTTTTTTAGTCCCTTGACGTTCGATTTGAAGAGATTTGACTGTATCTCATCGGGGAGTAAATACAGTCAATTGCTTTTACACCTTTTTACTTCGTTGATACTGTACATTCATACCCAGTGCCTTGAAAAGATAAATGCAGATTTTGAGTACATCGTTCCTTGAAATTCATTGCGGTGAATATTATTATTATTATTATTATTATGTCATGCATCTTTTGCTATGTGGCTTCTTCTTGAAATTTTCATCCAGGTGTTAGAACACAAAGATTTTTGGATTATAGAAGAAAATATTGCCTTGCAGTGCAGTTGAATCTCCAATCAGCCGTCATCCATCTCTCTTTAATCTGACGCGAATAAGATCCTGAACATGGCTTTATGACCTCGTAGAATCCCTAAACTGTGTGTTCAATGCAGCAGTAGACCTGAAACCATTTCAAGCAATGTGTGAAGCCTGTTAACCGTGTAAATTTTTGCACTCCACAAATTTTAGTTCTCACTTTTGAATTCTACATTTCATGCAAGTTATTTGTCTTACATTTCCTTCTTGCATTATGCTGAGGTGCAGTTTGAAACCCCCTGCTGCAATGAAAAACAATTTACCAAACGTTAAAAATAATTAATTACGCTCTCAAAAATGCAAACTTATGAATATTCTTTTGTTGAACTCTGTTTCCACGTTTCTGATGCTGTAGTATACAGCATCAGAAACAATATTCTCGAAGTGCTTAAGATAGTTGACCTTTTGAAATATCGATCCATTTAAACATTTAAGAGCAATAAAAAATCGGCAGTTCTGGTGAAACCTTTGAGTATGTAATTTTAAAAATTCAGGTATACTCCCATTGGAAAAAACGTCAAATGCATTAAGTTTAAATTAACGCTTAAATTTTATCAGCCGTTCATTACTTTAATTTAAGGCAGTCTGAACTTTCAAATTTTCCATCAGAAATTGCCCCCATGCATATGCCGATAATATTGAACATGATACGAGGAATAACCATAGGAGAGTTTCCAAGAATTTTTCTGCAAAGATCAACGGTCAATTTATTTGATGAATGGCATTCTAGAATTATTTTTGCGTTTCAGAGCTTTATCGCCGTCTTGAAAGTTATGCACGGTTGCTTACAATGATTTCCTCGATATGAAATTGAAAATGTCATACTGTGAATATTATAATTCGGCTTATGGAATGTAGCAGAAATTTCATATTCTTTGCCGGCCTAAATTCGTAATCTTAGATTCCATTCAACTCTTTTTTTCTTGTAGGGGAGCAAAGAACCGCACTCCAATGTATAGGATTTTTGAGCTGTTGTCTATCTACTCTTAGGTTATACCCTTGACCCACTCCGTGATTTTGTCCCAGACACAAAAGAGGGCCTTTATAGAAGCACTTCTTTATTGCTCCTAGCACAAGCGACGGGAGTGTCAACACTGGTCCATACATGAGTGTCACCGGCATTGTCGTGATGGGCATTCGAATGGCGGACAGGCAGAAAGAAATTGAGGTTTATTGATCAAATGCCTTCGGTCAAACAGGACATAACGTTCAACGCGAGTGCGAAATAATTTCACGGAAGCACGGAAGTGGGCTGCGGGCGATTGCTCTGAAAACGGATGTTCGCATATTATTACGACAAAGTCATTGTTCGAGAAGTGGTGCAGGCTTCCGGTCCAGTTTTTTTTTCAGTTCAGCAAATACTTGCTCGAAGATTTTTTTTCTCTTTTGATTCACGGAGCTGATTGGACGTTTTTTTGTGTTGTTTGCAGGATAATCATCGAGGTGGCTTTATGTGAAACAAGTTTTAGTTGCTGTATCTTGCGGCCGTTACTTTCTATGCTTAAAAATGTCTTCCGATGACATTTTATCGTTTGAAGACTACGACGAATATCTTGACTCCAAAATAACTGCTTTGGACATTATATTTCTTCAGGTGAGACTCTGCACTATCCATTTCTGTGTATTTAGTCCAGCCAACCACTGATACGGAAGACGGTCAAACTTCTAGAGTCAATATTTACACACTCAGTCGTTTAAACTCAATAAGCACAGTATGTTCCTGTGTTTTACTTGGGATGAGCGGATGCAAGGCTTAAAATGCTTACACGTAGACGAAATTATCTACAGTATTGTGTTGCAAATTGACGGCATTCACAAAAATGGAAGATTTAAAAACTAAGACATTTATTTTTATTTTGTTCAGTTAAAAAACTTTTAATGAAGGAAAAAAGCAGCTCGTCCAGATTTCCTCCTTTGTTTAGGAGTTGTGGTTTTGGAAGCTCTCTTTTTCTTCGAGCCTCTATATTTTTGCTGTGATTAAAAACTAATAAAAAGATGTAACTCCTGAGCCTTGAGGAAAAAGCTTTAAATCGTTCTTCGGCAGGAATGTTGCTGGGAAAGCTGACAATATGCAGAAAACGCTTGAATTGTAAAAACAGTTTTTCCTATCAATGCTGGATTCATAATTTTGAAAATTGGGGTAAAGTATTAGCACATGATGGCGATAACCCCAAAAAGTCCTGGAATGTTCATGTTCCAATTTATGGGTTTTTAATGCCAAATATGAGTCGTTTCTATATGCTGATTACATAGATTTTCGCGGAGATGGGAAATACTGTCCATGTTTTCGAAGGATGGTCTATGAGTTATAGGAGACGCAGTAATAAATATAGATGAACACTTTTTCATGCACAGAAAAACTTTTAAAACTGTGATGCTGTGCCTATCGCAGGACTATGATTCTTGAGTGATGGCTTTATTATTTTTTTCATTTTGACAGTTCATTTTTATTTTCGACTCGCTAATAATGGATATGCAGTACTGTACATAAAACAACGCGTCTTACATTAAGAACTACCTGTTGAAACCTTCAAGTGCTTTCCAGAAAAAATGGCTTCAGTTTTTTTTCTAGTCCACAGTAACTTTATTACGACTTTTCTGTAAGACGGAAATTTTTAATAATTTGTATGAACACGGATCTTCATTTTGGGCAGTTTCCTTGCTGAGTTTTGTAGCTATGATCAGTGAAGGAATATATTGTAGCTGGAAAAGGGTTTTATTCAACACAAGACCTACCAATTCAAGACTTTCTCTATCGCATTACCATCATGTGATTGGAGGACTACTCGCCGAAGTCATCTGTTATTTTCAATATGATCGCTGATTGATTGATTCATAAACAAGCTTTATTTTCCGCTTTCCAAGGTACTGTAGTACAAAGACTGTGATGTGAAGATGTTGGAAATAAATAATTCCAACAATAAAACATCAGAATAATTATTGAATTAAATCTGTCAAATTTTCAGTGGCAGGTTTTCGCAGAATACCGATGACTTTTCTCTGCAAGTCAGCAGCCGGCAAGCGGAACAAAGTTTGTCATCTTTCAAATTGCAATGACACAGTGACTTCGAGTCACTGCTAATCTAAGACACTATTCCAAGTGTAGAGATAATTTTTCAGACGATGTGCGAAAAAAAAAACTCTTGAGTATAGACCGCATCAGGATCTTCGAACTTTTGGGGAAAGCGACCCCTTTATACTCGAAAGAATAAAGTTAATTCCAGCTTTTCTGTTCCGTAAAGGTTAACCTAGGTCACGATACTTGCATGACCGATGAGCCAGGTCGACATATCCCTGCGTGAAGCATTCGCAGTTTAAAATTCATTAGCTATTCTTCTCTATTCATACATTGCCATCACGTGTCTGTAATGAGAACTGCCTCTCCAGTACAGTATGAAGTCCCAATTATGAGTAAGATATTACGTCATTAGTCAGGCACGCACCTGTCGTTGTGGAGGACTGACTCGGTAATGTTGTCCCGGGTCAACCTTCAGCAACAAGCCACCACCGCCGTCTTGGAATAAAAGCGTCTTTGGCTGGTCCACCAGCTGTCCTTGCAGCTTCCTCTCGACCGCAAGGACGCCCTGGAAAGATCAAAAACGAGGAGTCAACATCACTTCGACAAGGCCGCCGCGGATCCGCTACAATTTCAATTCGCGTACAAAAGTGCCAACAACGAAAGGCTGATTGAAATTATTNAAAAAAAAAAAAACGGCTGGAAGAGGAAAATTGGATTTATTCTCAAGAAGTTCACCCAACAACTGTTTTCGTTTCCACTGAAGTTTTTCTTGCTGTAAAATAGAGCATTGGGTCGGGTATAAAAGACGCACTTCTAGATTTTGATTATCGTCATGGATGCAAATGCAAAATTCTAGTTTATTGTGTGGTTCAGCAATGTGCTCCCATTAAACTAATATAGTTTCCATTAAATCTGTCAATGCCTTGAACGTATTTCTATCGACAAGAAAACCGAAATACGAGTATGTTCTGCGCCAATAGCGATTCAAAATGCAATTGGAAAAATTATTGTCTGAATAATTTGTTCACATAGTAGCATTGCAGCCAAGCATTCCTTACAAGGGTAATTTCACTTGAAAGACCCATAAAACTATCATTCATTTGTTTTTTTAACGTTTTGTGTTTCAGGGGATAGATTTTTGGGCCCATCCTATCAAATAAATTTTCCGAAATATGTGAGGTACGTCTTTGAAATCAAATTCGAGGAGAAAAGAATGGAACTAAAACATATAATACTTTTAATTGATTGACACAAAAAATTACAAAATCTCTGCTAGTTTATTTTCAAAAAAATTACCCGCATTCAACACTGTACGTTTCCTTTTCGATGTAGAATCATTCCCAAGAAGATTCCGTTTCCGTTTTGCGACTCGGATCGCGGTGAACGCTTGCTGTTCGAGGCGTTGGTTGAACGGGAGGAGGCGAACCGAAGCGGCCGACTTGTGGTATGAATCGTTGGAACCCGTTTCAAGGGTTTCAAATTTTACCCAATCACTTCTCATCTCTTTGCAGAGCGTGATTTTTTTGTACCACCAAGATGAGAACTGCCAAGAAATCTGCGGCTTCGTTGACTGGGCTTGCAGGTAAATTTAATTTGCCACCGAATGTAAAATTTAAAAAAAAAACGTTTCTTCCAACGCATCCCCTATGGCTGTCTATAGACTCTAGATGCTCGGTTAGATTTCAATTAGTAACTTCAGAACATAGTTTGAGTATGCTCGTGGAATCACTATCACAAAGGGCTGACATTTGTAAGCGTGACTGAAGGAAGATGCGATTTTTTTACTCTTAACTTCTTTAAGCAAGATATTCTTTGATGTTATTGAGAAATTTCTCGGGATTTTTGTGACCTTATATCAGCCGTCGATTCGGATTACTAATGCCTCCTATGATCGGAAAGTTTCTTGGGAGTTCGTCAAAATATGATTGATTGTTCTAATCTTTTGTCAGTAACTTCGAAAAACATTTTCATGCACCCCAGCTTTCTGATTCAGGGCCCTTGAAACAACTATGGGAAAATGAAGAAGACAAATCAGTACATGTCAATTTTCTAGTCGGTCAATAGCAGCTCTAGCGATGGCGATGTCTTGCTCACAAACTTGAACTCTTTTGTAATCTTCGCATTCAGAATGACTAACGCAGCAAATGCCAAGAGCACACATTTCTTCATTGAAACGGAATTTTCAGATCCGGGCCATCACGAATCACGATTTATTTAATATTGGTAGAGTTTAGTGACAGCCTACAAATTTATAAACCGTTGAAGTGTTTGGGTAAACCTTATTTTTTCACAGTGATAGATTTCACCTGCAAGCATGTTTCGATTCAGAGTGAGACCCCAAAATACGGACACCACTGCATACGGAAAATTCGACTTGGGGACACTTTAAATATAAAAAATTAGGCCCAACATCCGGACAAAATCTCAACCCACGGACACGTATCCAACATTCTGGGCCTCAATATCTCTTGAAAAAATTGAGCTATTTATATTCATTGAAGTGAAATGGATACAGTATTAATAAAAATTTACTCAAACTTATAATCAAAAAGGCTGATTCTTAAATTCTTTTTTCGAGTATTTTCCATTATCTGTGCACAGTATTACAAGATTTGTACGTTTTCTTTGCTTTTTGGGGCCCTTTTGAAGCTAGAAGATCACATTCCTTATGGGTTATCTACACAGTTACATTCTGTATCTTTTAGCTGAGAGACACATTTTATTAGATTTTCGGGATTTATTTCTAATTTTTGATGAACTGGAGAACCAATCAAATGAGTTACCATTGAATTCTTTTGGAAAATTAGATCCAACATGCGAACGTTTCGACAT